>CM052709.1:84764336-84847386 GCA_028551405.1 Uromys caudimaculatus | reverse complement strand
TCACACTAGTCAGAATGGCCAAGATCAAAAACTCAGGTGACAGCAGATGCTGTCGAGGATGTGGAGAAAGAGGAACACTCCTCCATTGCTGGTGGGATTGCAAGCTGGTACAACCACTCTGGAAATCAGTGTGGCGGACCCTCAGAAAAATGGACATAATACTACCTGAGGACCCAGCTATACCTCTCCTGGGTATATACCCAGAAGATGCTCCAACATGTGACAAAGATACATGTTCCACTATGTTCATAGCAGCCATATTTATAATAGCCAGAAGCTGGAAACAACCCAGATGTCCCACATCAGAGGAATGGATACAGAAAATGTGGTAGATATACACAATGGAGTACTACTCAGCTATAAAAAACAATGACTTAATGAAATTTGCAGGCAAATGGATGGAACTTGAAAATATCATCCTGAGCGAGGTAACTCAGTCACAAAAGAACGAACATGGTATGTACTCACTGATAAGCAGATATTAGCCCAAAAGTTCAGAATATCCAAGTTTTACTTAACAGTAACCGCTGGACTGAGAGTGAGGTACCAGATGGAGGGGTTGGAGAAAGGTCTAAAGGAGCGGAGAGAATTGGTAGCCCCATGGAAGGAGCAAGAGTGTCAATGCGCCTGACCCTCCCCCTGGTCGTCCTGGAGTTCAGACCACCAACCAAAGAATACACATCTATTGACCCATGGTTTGGACTTCATATGTGGCAGAGGAATCACCCCGATGGCCATCAGGGAGAAAGGAGAGGACTTTGGGCCTGAGGGTGCTAGAGGCCCCAGTAAAGGGGAATGTCAAGGTGGGAATATGGGAATGGGTGGGCAGGTAGGTGGGTGGAGGAATTCCCTCACAGTGGTGGGGTGGGGGAGGGGATAGGGGGTTTCCAAAGAGGAGACCCAGAAAAGGGGAAACACTGGAAATGTAAATAAAGTATCAAAAATAAAAAAAAAAAAAGAATTAACTCCATTTCTTAGAATCTATTTAAAGTGTTCTACTTTATTCCTGAGAATTTCACACATGTATAAAATAAAATATTATCATATCTACCCTTCCTCACCTCCAACTCCTTTCATGTTTTCTCAACATGTACCATTCTCAATTTCATTACCTGTGGCGTGTGTGTGTTTGAGTTTGTGTGTGCATGTGTGTGTAGAGATATATTGCAAACATGCAATTAGTCCTGACTATGTATGTATGAGTATTAGGTTGTACACTTGAGCATAGGACTCAGTCTGTTTTTTAATTTATTTTTCATTCATTTTGGGTTTACCTGAGTGTGCGTATATGTGTGTGTATGTGTGTGAATGTGTGTGTGTTTGTGAGTACGTGTGCACACACGAATGCGTGTGTGTTAAAATATGCATGTGTGTATGTCATGGCATGTATTTGGATTGGAAAGAACAATTGAATTAAGATCATCAGTCTTGATGGCCTTTACCTGCTGAGTCATCTTTCCAGCACCCAAGGTCTACTTTTGGTACTTTGTATTTGGAGTGTAGATAATTGTTTCTCAAAATCTCTATAAATTAAATTAGACATTTCATTATAGATCATATCATGAAATTTAAATTAAAGTTAAATTAAATTTCTAAATACATTATTTTAGTTTTCTTAGAGTCAAAATTTATATATTCATTGATGATTTGATATAAATATTACTCTAGAAAATATTCACCACACAATTTTGCTGCTTTTTTATTTTAGAGGACATGAAGTCTAATGTCAACAAATATTTCTTCATTTTAGTTCACCTGAAGTTTCTTAACAATGCCTAATAACCTGAATCAATTGCCTGTTTTTTCTTTATTCTTAAAATTATATTTAATCACAAGTATTTTGGGGGAAGAAATTTTGTACTTAAATAGAGAATATGTATGAATCAACATGTGGAATCTTTCTCAAATTAAAATATTTTTAAAGAAATTTTAGTTTTTCATATATTACTATACAATTTTGCTGTGTTTTCCAAGTACTAGATAAAATGATTTTTTATAGTAAAAACACAAAAGCAAGTTTTTTGTGATGTTTTCTTTTGGGAGAAGTGATAACCTTAATGCAGCCTTGCATGGAAGGATGGCTCCTCCATACCCACGGCACTCAGAAGGAAGTGTGAGGCAGGAAATTTATATTGTACTCACATTCCTTAAATTGAACATGCGATAGGAAAATCTGTAGGCTAGTTTTATGTGAAAATTGACTGAGTGTTTTTTGTTAAAAGCTATAGGACTGGAGAACTTGTGAGCGCCTAGGTTCTAAGGACAGCAGTCTTTCGATTTGTGGCTGCACTATAATTTCAGAAGAGAAACATACCACTAAAGTATCTATGTGGAATTTATTTTCACAATAAAAGATACTCTTATTAAACATTTCTCATCATGTTTTTTTGGATTAGCTTCTTTTATTGTTTTATTGTGGGGACAGTGATTTCTGATAATTTTATGGATTAACATGGATTTTTTTTCTTAATTTTATTGAGGGACAGTGTGTGGCACTGGCACAGGTCAGCATGAGCAGTTCTCAGGTGTCAATTTTTTCATACTAGTTTGTGGGCTGTGGGCTTAGAGCTCAGGTTGTCAGCTCTGTGGAGTAGTACTCTTACCCACTAAACCATTTTCTATCCCTGAAATAAGATTTTAAAATACTATTTTATATGTTTATTGTAGATTCTAATAAAAATTAGCTTCAAATTTTTGAGTTATAATTATTAAAATATTCTTAAATCCAAATATGAGTTAACTATATATGTTTATATATGGCTAGATAATGTTAAAATAATATTCAGATTCTCTTTTAATATCATGTAATATATATATATATTACTGTCATTAGGACACATTTAATCTACATTTTTCTCTCTTTGTCTCTCTTGAAGAAAAACAAAAATTATGATTAAAAAGTTATGAGTTGATTGTCGAGCTGTAGGGTGAAGGCTTAAATTAGCTTTTTTGTTATAGCAGAACATAAGTTCTGGTTCACAAATTAACTATTAATTATAAAGAAAAAATAAATAGTATAAATAAAAATCGAGCAACTACTTTGCTTAAAACAAATTTGGCTGCCCTTCAAATAACCAATTTTCTGATTATCTATTATGAATAAAGCACTAGTCAACGTGATTGTGGAAGTGTTCTTGTGGTATCATGGGGCATCCTTTGGATATATAATCAGGAGTGGTATAGCTGGGTCTTGAGGCAGATGTGTGGGCTAAAAATGTGCAGCAATTATGGGAGTGGCCATCCAGTGACTCGTTCAGTTTGAAACCCACATCATGAGAGAACGATCACACTTGTCACTGCCTGGAGGGCCAGGACCAAGGGGCTGGATAACCCAGAGGCCTAGGATAGAAAGTGATTTCTAAATATATTCCTCTATACTCATAGATTGGTACCTAACCCAACTTTCATCAGAGAGGATTCACCCAGTAACTGATGGAAACAGATGCAGGGAACCAGGGCCAAACTTTAGGAAAAGCTATAAAAGCCTGTCGAGCTTAGGAGCCAAAGGGATCAAGGACAATACAAGAAAATTAATCAACTAAACTAGGCCCATTGGGGCTCACAGAGACTGAATTAACAATGAGGAAGCCTGCTTGAGACTAACTTAGGTCCTCTGCATATATTTTACAGTTGTGTAGTTTGGTCTTCTTGTGGGATTCCCAACAGCGTGACTGAGGGCAGTCTCTGACTCTTTGGAATGCTTTTGCAACCCTTCCCTCCTACTGAGTTGTCTCAGTAAGTTGGGAGGTAACTAGTCTTCCTGCAACTTGATATGCTATAAGAGGTGGATATTCATGGGCAGATTTCAGCCCTTTTCTGAAGAGAAAGGGAGACATTGGATAGAGGGGTAAAGAAGGGAAATGGGGGGAAGGACTGAGCACAGAGGAGGGAGGGCAAACTGTGATCAGGATATAAAACAAATTAAAGAATAAATCTGTAATATTTAAATATATAATATTTAATATTAAATATTTGCATTAATGTTATTTAAAATTAAATTAATATTAAATAAAATATTTCTATATAAACATTTACTACATTCAAATTAACACCAGAAGAATATCTCAATATGGGATGAGTTTAGCAAACAAATGATATTCTTTAAAAAGTAGGCCAATGTGAAGTTTGTATCTTGCCACCCAAGCATGTGAACCTATCTTTGGATCACTACAATCTATATAAAGCCAGATATGGTGTCGCGCCTCTGTAGTCATACTAGTTCTATTGAGAGATGTAAGATGGAGACAAGAGAATACATAGAATCCTGGTACAAGCAATAACCACAATGAGAGACTCTGTCTCAACCAAAGAGGAAGGCAAGGAGCAACATCTGATGTTGCCTTTGATATCATATGCACATACATGACAGTTTCAAACTCGCATACAGGGACATGCACACACAAATGTGCAAACACTCATCACAACACAAGCACGCACACACAGACACACAGATTTAAAAATGAAATAATTATACATTTAAAGGTTCAAATACAAATGAAAAGTTTTGAACATTTCTTGTTTTCATGGATTTGCTATATTTGAATATTTTATATTTTGAATGACCTTTTTCCTTCTCTTTTCTTTGTCTTGTTCTGGTGACAGGCCATTTTTATTTTCAGATTAGTGAACACAGTGCAAAAATCATCAAATCTAGTCAAGTAAATTCTTTACCTAAGCTCAATCTTCAAATAAATAAAATATTTATGAAGTCTTGTCTCTGCTGACTTACTAGGATATTGGAAATTCATGGTAAAGCTCTGGTTACAGAGCTACATAGAAATTTTTAGTCTATTTTTTTCTGCTTCTGTTTTATTTATATTTTAATTTGTATTGCTTTATTTTTCTCTCTTCTTCCTTGCAGAACTCTATACCCCAAGAGTAGGAATATGATGGATATATCACATTTGAGGCTGATTGTTACAAAGGCTTTAACTCTCTACACTTGTCTATTAGCCCTGCATTTGCTCACATTAACTGTAGTTGGAAGCTTCTGTGTTGATGGCTGAGAAAGACACTGATCTATGACTATAGCAGAATGTCATCAGGAATCATTTTATTCTTATTTGTTTTCTTAGTTAGGGTTTTGCGGTTATGAAGAAACAAGGCAACTCTTATAAAGAATAGCAGTTAATTGAGTTTGACTTACAGGTTCAGAGGTTTAGTCCATTATCATCAAGGCAGGAGCATGGCAGCATCCAGGTAAACATGGGGCTAGAGGAGCAGAGAGTTCATCCAAAGGCAGACAGCAAAAGACTGGCTTCTAGGCCTTCCAGCTAGGACAAGGGTCTTAAAGCCCATGCCCACAGTGACACACTTCCTCCAACAAGGTCACAACTACTCCAACAGGGCCATACCTACTCCAACAGGGCCGCACCTTCTCCAACAAGGCCACTCTTCCAAATAGTGCCACTTCCTGGGCAAGGCATACTCAAACCACCACAATTGTGTGTTTGTGTATGTGGTGTGTGTGTGTGTGTGTGTGTGTGTGTGTATGTGTGTGTGCATGAGCACATGTACACACAAGCACAACACGAGTATTATGTTTTATCCTAGGGCCTTGTGCCACCATTGCCCTAGCATCTTGTCTTGAAGACAAGACACCAATGCAGATCAAAGGGTCTGTGGTTAAGTTCATGTCTATCTTTCCTCAGAGTACCTTTCCATTATAAAGGCACTAGCAAATAGTTGTGAAAAACTCTATGATGGCATCAGCTTGACTACCTCCAAGTTCTATGACTTGTATAGGTATCGTCTTCCCCGATTGTAATTTGTTTTGACTTTGCAGAGAACAGTCTATAGTCTTGGCAGTAGTCTGGGATGTTTCTATTCCTCACAGAATACCTTTGACCAATAACCCACTTAGATGTAACTCAATTTCAGTACTGGAATCACTTTGTGACAGGAGATGTCCTATTGTAGATCATTCTTCCTCAATAGTTAATAATTTTATTTAGAGTACATTTATAAATATTTGTATTTTAGGGAGCTTCTATTGCATTAGGCTTTATTCTACCTCTCAAGTGGACCTTAATTGTTACTGCCTCTCCCCTTATTCCCTCCCTCAGGGCCCTCTTCACACCCTGCCTCTTCACTTGAGCCTTGAATTGCCTCTTCAATCTATCTATCCAATGTAGTGACAATTTTGTAATTTTGGTTTCTTTTAAAAATACAGAAAAGTTATAAAAATGTGCTTTTGTCTTAATGCCAGTTGTGAAGATATGGGCCTGTTTTGCAGAAGCTGACTACAATTTGTCTCATGCTGTACAAGAGGCATGGTTTTGCCAGCTGGGGATAGTTTCTGCATTTGTGTGGCATTTGGAATTCTAGAAACTTTTCAGAGGGTGTATAAATGCTAAGGCCCCAAGAGGTAGGTAAGGTAGTTGTTGATGGGGTAGGTTGCCATTTCTTAGTACTCATGCTCAAAGAAGAAACAAGGATTCTTTTTGAGGGCACACTTAGAAACCTTAGATTGTTTATTTGCATCTGTAGCTGATTAATTTCATCATGGAGCTCATCTTTTCATTTATCAACTTATCCAGCCTCGCTAAGAGTAACCAAATTATTTTTTTTATTCCCCCTAAACTCTAGAAAGTTTCATAAACTGGATCATTTAATCCATTGCCATTAAAAATTGGCAGTTCAGGATCATCAAAGTCATTTACCTCTTTATGTTTGAAATAGTTTCCACCATGGACCTTTAATGTTCTCTGAGCTCCCAGGACAGAGAGTGAATGGAGAGGTTTCAGTAGCTGAAGGTACTGATGAATTAGAAGGTGCTGGCAAATTACAAAGCCCATTACATATAATTAAAAGATTAATACTTATACTTCTGTTCCTCTAGAACCACTTCAGGTACCAACTTTTGTATTAGTCAGGGATCTCTAGAGTCACAGAACTTATAGAATGAATCTATATGTATAAAGGAAATTTACTGGAATGATGTACGGGCTGTGGTCCAACTAAGCCAAAAATGGTTAACTATAATGGAGAGTCCAAGAATCTAGTAATTGCTCAATCCCACAAGCCTGAGTGTTTCAGCTGATCTTCTATGGAAACTGCAATTCTGATAAATTAGGCTCTACAGATGTGCAGGTAAAGTACGTACAAGCAGTTGAATCAGAACAAACCTTTCCTTCCTTACATAGGTCTCCAGTATGGCTCAGATTATAGGTATACTTTAAGAACTGGATTAATGGCATCTGTCCTAGCCTCAACGTCTAGATCACATGTGTGTTCTCCATTTCTGGATTATAGTTCATTCCATATACAATCAGGTTGATAACTGAGAATAGCCATCACACCAGCTACAATCTATATCATTTTCTGTTCTAGGGAGACCTATCAAATCCTCTAGTGCCATAATCTACACCTAACCTCTGTGACTCTATGAATTATATCTTGATTATCATTGACCTAACAGCTAATATCCATATGAAAGTGAATATATACTATATTTGTCTTTCCATGTTTGTGTTACTTCAAGATGATTTTTCTAGTTCCATTCATTTACCTAAAAAAATTATGATGTCAATATTTTACAGCCCAAGTACAAGTGAGTATTACATTATGTATTATAATACTCCATTGTGGAAATATATAACATTTTAATATATTATTTTGTTCAGGGCTATTTAGGTGGTTTGTAATTTCTGGATATTTATGAATAAAGAATGAGTATGGTTGAATGAGTGTCTCTTTGGTAGAATTAAGCATCCTTCAGTATTCAGCTAAGACTAGTGTAGTATAGCTAGATCTTGGGGTAGAGCAATTCTTATTTTCTTAATGAAGTATTACACTGATTTTTATAATGGCTTTGCAAAGTTACATTCCTATCTGCAGTGGATAATGGTTCCCCTTGCTGTGCATCCTCACCGGCACAAGCTATTATTTGTTTTATTGATCTTAGCCTGGTGTAAGATGATATGTCAAAGTACTTTTAATTTGAATTTCCCTTATGACGCAGGATATTGGGTTATTATTTTGGATATTATCCCTCTAATAGATATGTAGTCTGTAAACATCTCTTTCACTCTCTAGGCTGGTCCTTTTTCCTAAAGATGGTGTGCTTTACATTACAGAAGCTTTTTAGTTTCATGGGGTCCCTCCCTTTCAGGAAATCATGATTTTAGATCGTGTGCTAAAGAGTACTGTTCAGGAAGCCTTTTCCTGTGCCAATGAGTTCAAGGCTATTCCCCACTACTAAGTTCTTCAGTTCAGTATATTGTATTTTTATGGAAATACTTTATATATTTGGAGTTAAGTTTAGTGCATGGTGATAAGTATACACAGACTGATTGTTTTACATGCAGATGTCCAGTTTGACCACCATTATCTGTTGAAGATGCTGTCATTTTTTTCCAGTGTTCATTTCTGCTTTGTTGTTGTTGTTGTTGTTAAGATTTGAAAATAATTGTTTTGGAATTTAATTCAGATTGAATTAAATCTCTAGATTGCTTTTGCTAGGATGCCATTTTTTATTCTACTTAATTCTGATTTAATCCACGAGCATGAGAGATCTTCCTATTTTCTGATATTTTGAATTCTTTTATTTAGTGTCTAAAATTTTTATTATAAAATTCTTTCACTTATTTTGTTAGAGTTCCATGAAGATATTCTACAATTTTGAAGCTATTGTGAATAATATAATTTCCCTGATTTTTTTCTCAGTCCATTTGTCAGTTGTACATTGGAAGACTACTGATTTTATGAATTAAGTTTGTATCTAGCTACTTTGCTGAAAGGGTTTATTAGCTATAGGAGTTCCCTGGTGTAATTATTAGGATCACTTATATATACACTATCAAATCTCCTGCAAATAAAGGTACTTCTTCCTTTCCAATTTGTATTCTTTTAATTTCTTTCAGTTCTCTTCTTGCTCTGTCTAAGACTTTAAGGTCTATATTGAGGAGGCACAGAGAGAGTAGACAACCTTGCCATGTTCCTGGTTTTAGTAGAATAGCTTTGAGTTTGCTCCATTTATGTTGATGCTGGCTATGGGAGCATTCCATGAAGTGGAACCCATACCCAACATTGCTTGATTGGTCAACAACCTGAGACTACAAAGGCCAGGGAAACAGAATAAAACCTAATACTACTGTTCTGATAAAGGAACCTAGGCATTAAAATGACCCCCAATAACATCTTGCTATACTCATAGATAAGTGTTCTGATTAGCCAACATCAGAGAAGCTTACTCCTGCAATATATGGGAACAAATACAGGGCTCCAGAGCCAAACATTGTGGGAGAGAGAGAGGGAGAGAGAGAGAGAGAGAGAGAGAGAGAGAGAGAGAGAGAGAGAGAGAGAGAGAGAAGGAAGAAGAAGAGGAGGAGGAGGAGGAAGAAAAGGAGGGGGAGGAAGAGGAGGAGGAGGAGGAGGAAGAGAAGGAGGAGGAGGAGGAGGAGGAGGAGGAGGAGGAGGAAGAAGAAGAAGAAGAAGAAGAAGAAGAAGAAGAAGAAGAAGAAGAAGAAGAAGAAGAAGTCAGCCCTAAATGCAAATGTATCCACCACATTTCTCTCCTCAGGGATCAGGGAACTATGCAGAAGAGGAGGCTGAAGGAGTTTAAGAGGCACACTGGATGGGAAACATCAAGAAATAAAGGTCTTCTAGATACACTAGGCCAGGCACTCATATGAACTCACATACACTGTGGCACCATGTATAAGACCTGCATGGATCTGTACCAGATGGGGACATAGATCTGAGAGGAGAAGTTGACATATGTCCCCATTCCTAATACAGAAGCTATCTCCTATTGATAGCCATTTGTTAATGAAAAATTACTTTTCTCCATGGGAGATTCACTGGAGAAACAAACTGCTCTTAAGGGTCCACGTTCAGTACTTGGTAAACAAACAAACAAACAAACAATCCCAACTCAACTCAGTATCATGCTTGGAGGTTCTTTTTGTCATAATGATAAGTCAGGGAATATATTTAACCTCACAGGTCCTTATTATATACATATGGCTTTCATATTTTGTTTTTTTTATGGAATTCCTATGTGAAATTATGTATACCTCTCTGTTTATAAGCATCCTAGTGCTTTTTCCATTGTCTTGTTTTTTTGTTTGGATGTTTTGTCCCATTCCACATTGCTTGATTTTGATTTATCTTTTAAAATTCTATTGTTGCTCCTTAGGTTCGTGTTTGTATTCTAAGGTGAGATAGGGAGGGTGTGGATCTTGATAGGGTTGGGGAAGATGGGGAGGAACTGGGAGTAGGAGGAAGGAAAACTACTCTGAATTTACTGTGTGAAAAAAATCTATATTTAGTAAAATAAAAAACAGAAAAAGATTAATGCCTGATGACTTGTATAAAATATTTTAACAATAAAATTATTTTTCTCTTGACTTTACAAAGTATTCTCTTTACAAGTAAAATAATATTTAGTTAATAATTAAATAGCTTCTAACAATTGCAAATTATACTTTCAAAATATTGCTTGGTTGAAGATGTACTATTATTATGTATACCAGGATATATCTGTACCAGAACTTTCAGCAAGTCTTGATAACTAAATAGTAAATGCTTCAAAAGTCAAAAATCCAGGTAATTTTCCTTAAAACATGCACAGTTACATGAAGATAAAGATTTGAAAATAATGTTATTACCTTGAATTGTTTCCTTTTTGTATGATTCAATGTCTTGCAAATCTTTCTCAAATAAGTAAAAAAGTATTTGTCAATTACATAATTTGTGTCTAGAGTTATAAGAAATCACTTTAATGTATAATTATGTAAAATTTCAAATATCATTCCCGTCAATTGATAGGACATGTTGATATCAGCGCCCCCCCCCCAAAAATGGCCATTAGTTCCCAAGTATGTGTGCCTCAAGATACAATAAATATTCTTTATGAAGCTAAAAATAATTGAACCTGACATATTTTGAATCATAATACCATGGATTGTGGATGAGCATCAAAGACAAGGGTCTTCGGTCACTCTGTGAATGAGAGTTTGCACCTCCAAAATATTTTCGAAGAGGTAGATGAAGATGTAAAAGCCACATTCCATGAACAAAATTGTGTGTGTGTGTGTGTGTGTGTGTGTGTGTGTGTGTGTGTGTATTTAAATATGGAACTTTAAAAACAATTATGATTAATCTAAAATTTTATAACAAATTTGCTTTAACAAGCACAAAGAAAATTACTGCTGTTAATCTATAATTTGCCATTAATTTGGATTTATGCCTTTCTCAATGAAAACAGCAGTTTTCAATATCTGAGGAAAAGACTTCTTTTCCATTCCCTGCAAGTTTTAGATTTTCATGCCCCTTATTTTTACATTTTTAACTGTGAGACTTGGTGCCCTCTGCTGGATGATCAGAAAAATGATTGCTGAGCCTTCCTAAGTCTGATCTTTGATTAAACAGCAGTAGGAGTTCTGGTTACCCATAAGACAAAGGGAGGTAGGGAGAGGTGCAGAAGATCTTAAGAAGTAGAAGGTGGAGAAAATATGACCCAAACATATTGTATAAAGAATACTCTTAAGAATTTAGCTTATCAACTCTTACCATCTTTTTTAAAGGTGTATCATTATTTGACAAATCCGTGCAAGTAACAACTTTTCTAAATCTATCTTTCTCATATGTCTTTCCTTGAACTTTGGTTTAGAAAGAGCTAACAATAAGTTGATGATATAAACAGACACAATTTTAAAAATCCTATTTCACCAGTAATTATAAAGTTTACTCAGCGAGAAAGGTACATGCACTCTGACCAGGCCATCAACCCCAGCCACTTCCCTTAGAGGAAGGACTGGTGCTGGGTCACATGACTCTGGAGGAGAAGGAATTGGGGGGTTGGCTGTGGCCCTAGAACTCGTGATAGGAGGGGTGAAGGTCTGCACCAATGCAGGGCTATTGGAGTGACCTGCAGCTGACACAGAAGGAAGGAAGGAGTCTTAGAGAGGTTGAGCTGGTAGGACCTGGGTTATCCTGGTGAGAAGGAGAAACTGAGGCATCAGTTTGGGATTTAGGCAGCATGGAAGTAGGTCTGTGGCAAAAGGGAGGCGATTTGTCAGCTGAATTTAGGGTTGTAGAGTCATCTAGTGGTGGTTGAGTAGGTTTCATGGTTAAGAGAAGTTGGGATGGGGAACAAGCAGAGCACATGGAAGGGTGAGAGTGAAGATAGATGAATGCTTGGATATATGGGACTTCTTTCCATTTACCTGACTGCTATCAGTATGTATGGAAATCTCTTAACATGATTGCATCTAACATGCCATTAGCTGGCCATTTGGAACTAATTATCTAAAGAGTATTGAACTCTGACCTTATTGCAGAGGTTTATCAATTTTGAGGGCCTCAAGTCGGGCATTAATTTAAGAGATTTGAGATTTTCCAGGAGACATCCGAGTGGGGTGTTGGAGTACTTTGAAGACCATTTAGTGCCCATTGTGTGTTGGGGATGTTACTGAACTATTCGTGCCTGTGTTCCAGAGAAGAGTTCAATGGGTCAGTGTAAAAGCCAAGCTAGAAATTCATGCCGTCATGTGAATCTCTAGGGGCTACAGCCAGCAATTTTCGGGAAATTGCCAGAAAGCAATTCAACCTAGCACTAGGAATTTAGATCAGATGCAAGAGCTTGAAGGATTTATGAACTGCTTTCAAGAAGGGAGGTCACTCAAGGGTCTAAGTCTTAACTCATAGGTCAGCCAGGAGGCCAGTCATAAGGACCGGGGAATTGAAATGCCAACCCCTCAGCTCAGAAAAGGCTGGCCAGGCACTATCTGGGCATACAGGGTCCCTCCTGCCGATTGGAGAAACTCCTTACCAATCAATATGCCCATGTGTGTTTGCGGATTTGTGAAGTTGGGTAGCAGGAAGTGTGGAACCAGTTACTGCCTGGAGCGATCATGAAATGGCCACTGTCACAGGAGAACTGATGCCACGTGGACTGCCGCCACAGCTATTACCGCCCACAGCCACTGCTACACCATGTGGACTCCATCTGCTGGCACCCGCCGCCATCCACTGTGTAGAGTTTCATTGTTGCTGCAGACCATCTGGCCACACTGACCACACACAGTTCTTTCCAGATAATTTCAAAGTAAAATTTCAAAGTAAAATAGTAAAAGTAAAATTGCTTTTTTCATTCCAAAAATGATTTCCTTGGTGTGTTTTGTGGTATATTGGTCAAAATTTTTATATTAAATTTTTGGCTAATAATAATATGTAAACTCCAGAAATGAATGCTTTATTGAGTTACTACTAGGAATAGTAGACTTAATCCAGGGCAAAGTCACCTTTACAGCATAACATGTTTACTGGGCCTTTAAAAATAATTATATTCAGTTGGTTCTCTCTTTTACATTTTGGTTTTTGTTTTGTCTTTGGCTTGCTTGTTTGTTTGAGACAGGGTTTCTCTCTGTAGCACTGGATATGCTAGAATTCCTTTAGACCTGGCTGGCTTAAAAATCAGAGGTCTTCCTGTATGTAATTTCAATGCTGGCACTAAAGAAAGGGTGGGAAACTATGTTTCCGTCCTTTTTTTTTTTTTTTTTTTTTTTTTTTTTGGACAATTAATTCCATCTCATCTCTTTTCTCATTGTTGAGCATATTGTGTCTTTCAGAACCTGGTGCCAGAGAGTTCAGTGACTCTGACATCATTCAAACAATACTACTACAAACTACAACATCATTGTGAGTCTTGTGAGACAAAGAGAGATTTAACTACAAGAG
Source organism: Uromys caudimaculatus (assembly GCA_028551405.1). Taxonomy (NCBI): domain Eukaryota; kingdom Metazoa; phylum Chordata; class Mammalia; order Rodentia; family Muridae; genus Uromys; species Uromys caudimaculatus. The sequence goes on along the minus strand of CM052709.1, from coordinate 84,833,700 downwards.
AAGCTGAACTTTTTCAGTTATTTCTGGCAAGATTGATAAGACTTTAGAGCCAGGCACTTATCCCAGGAGAATAATGACCAATGAAGACATCTCAGTAAAGATGAAAATCACAATATGCTTTCGATACTCTGCTACCTCACTCTCCAACACGCTGGTTTACTCCCAACTAGCCTATGTTTAATGAGTCTATGTTAAGGAAAGCCCGTTGTTACCACATGAGATACTCATAATGCTGACCAAGTGGAATTGTAGTCTATCCTCCAAAAATTGCAGTAAGCTTTTTTCTAAGAAGGCTTTAGCCCTCAAATTAAAATTATTTTTAAAAAGTTAATTGTTTTTACTTTACTAATCTTAATAGCTATACACTTGTGCATCACTGTAAATTCAATTGAGAGAGAGAGAGAGAGAGAGAGAGAGAGAGAGTAAGTGCCTGTTTATATGGGTGAGTGCATTCATGCATTCAGGTACTTATTTACATGCATGTGGAGAACAAACGTCAAGGGAAGAGCATTGTTTTCATTGAAAACAGAAATACTATGAGGATATGTTTTCATTTTAATCCCAGATATGAGATATTGGGCTGCATCAGATGGTCTGCAGCAGCTAGGGTTTGCCTGTGCTCGAGCAGGGGTGTGATTTTTTTCCAGTGGCAGATAGTTTCTGTGATTCTGTGACTTATGGAATTCTGGGGAGTGTTCAGAGGAAATTTAAATGCTAGGTCCCTGAGAGATAGAGTTGTTGCTGTTAGATTGTATTTGGATGTTAGGGGGTTATTGTTTGGTGATTTTGTTGTGATTTGTTAATTAGCCATGTGCAAAGAAATTAGTAGTAGTAGTAATAGTAGTAGTAGTAGTTGTATTAGTAGTAGAAGGAGGAGGAGGAGGAGGAGGAAGAGGAGGAGGAGGAGGAGGAGGAGGAGGAGGAAGAGGAGGAAGAGGAGGAGGAGGAGGGGAAAGTAGATATGCTGGTGCAAAGATCAAACTCGCTTTAAAGAACTCAATTCCCTTATTCAGCAGGAAGTAGTCTAATGATAACATTGTCCCCTTTTCCCTCAGACTTCTTCTCTTATCTAGTGTTAGAGGGTTGGCAGGGTAGAAGAAAAGGGATAGAGACAGGTGGAAAATAAAAAGAACACAGAAAGTCGAAGAAGTCCTACTACAGATGACTTTCTTTGATCACTCTTTACCTTGAGACAGACTCATTCACATAAACAGGCACATATCCTCAAACATGCACACACACACACACACACACACACACACACACACACACACACACAAATTGAATCTACAGTGACGCAAATGTATAGCTATTCGAATGAGTAAAATAAAAGAGAAGCAAAGCTCCAATCTGGGGGGTGGGGGGATGAAGCCTGCTGGATATTCATGGGCTAGTGTTGAAGTTAGAAAGCAGTACAGCTCTTTCAGAAAGTAGTCTGGCACTTTCTCAATTTCTCTAAAACTTGTTTAAGCAAATGGCTCCATCAAGTGTGAATATGAGAGGGAATCCCCATTTGAATTAAAAAACTCAAATGGGACAATTTTAACTTTATAGTTATCTAGACATTTTTACTTCATTTTGAATCTTTCTAAATGGAAGTTTATAATTTTGCAGTAGAAAAAGACAAAGGGATGGTTAAGTGAGATGAAAGACACATCTTTCTAAATAACATCATTTTGGTAGATGGTAGAATAGACAAAGCATACTCTGTAATGTGGAGAAGTCCCAGACGCTGACCACTGAATAGACTTGTATTCTCCAAAGAACAGTGATAAGTTAAAACAGAGTTCAGGAACCTCCCTGCCTCTGAATTCAAAGAAGGATCTTATCTTACCATTTTTATTTCTTTCCTTTCATTTTGTTTTATTTCTTTTATCTTGTTTTCTTTCTTTTCTTTTAATAGTAGTTGTAAAAGCTATGGTTTGGATTTAAAATGTGACCTCTGGAATATATACCAAGGGATTGGGTGCCAGGTGATGGCAGGAACTGGTAGAAACTCTAGATTCTGAAACCTTGTTAGGTGGCACAGATCAGTGGGGGCATGCATTACAAGGGTGCATCATGTCCCCTACTTTTCTTTGCTTCTTGCTCATCATGATCTAAGCCACCTGGTGCTACCACTGTTTTGCCTGAATGATGTTCTGCTTTTCCCCCAGGCCTAAAAACAATGGAGCCAGCTAACCCTAGATTGAAACCTTTGAAACTAGGAGCCAAAAATATAAATGTCTCTTTTTTTAAAGTTGTGTCCTTCTTGGATATTTTGCCACTGGGGTGGGAAGTTGAGTAGAACAATATAGAAATGAATGTGACCACAGAAATTTTATTCAAATTCTTATTTATTGCCTCAACTTTAGTTTAGCACCTAGCATGTGTCAGATACGAAACCAAGCCCTGCACCTAGTACAATCAAAACAGTCCAGCGCCTTTGTCATAGAAGTTCACTTATATTTTGTGTCTGACAGCAGGAGTATATACAAATAAAAATAAAAGATTAAAGGTACAAAAAATTAAAATCTCATTCTATAGACTGGTATGATTATAGGTCAACTAATTCTCAAAGTTAATTTGATGTATATGCAAGTGTGTGTGTTTGTGTGTGTGTGTGTGTGTGTGTGTGTGTGTGTGTGTGTGTGTATGTTGTGCATGAGTGTATGGATATTCCAATATGTGTGGGCATACATACATGTGCTGGTACTAGTGGAAGTACATGTGAATGAATGTATTTATGTAAAGAACGTTCAGACTCTGACCACAGTGTGTTTGATGATTACTCTGTGTTGTATTTACCAAGGCATGTTTCTTGGTGTGGCATGCCCTATATATCACCTGTACCATCTACCAAGCTCCTAAAGTTAATTATTGATACAACCTTATTTATTTAGATGAAATTCATGCTTCATCCCAAGTGAGAAAAGGCAGGAATGCCTCCATTAACTAAGAAATGGAGTGATATTTTCTTTAGTACAATTATAAAAATACTTTTTAAATTACCTTAAGGATTCATTATCTCAAGTAATTTAGAACAAGAAGTTGCTGTATATTTTCACAACATGTACACCACTGGGTACACTGGTGCTGACTGTGGGAAAGTAAGTGGAATTTGAGAGTATATAGTCTGTAATTTGCAAAGAATTCTAAAATCAGATGTACGGTCTTGAGAAAAAAACCTCTTCAACACGATGAACCCAGAATATATTCTTAAAGATTAAATATACTGCACAACACACACATGGGAAAAAAGAGTTTTACAGTATGCAATATTTTGTGACTGGTGAGATTAAACAGCTAAGACGATCAGGACACGAACATCTCCCACAGAAATGCTGGACTCAGAAGGGAAGAATCATTGGTGTGTGTTTCTGGAAGCCATTCTCGGGTTTGGATGTGCGCTTGTCACTGACCACCTGCTTATCCTTTTTTGATTCAGACACACTACCACTTGGGAATTATTTTCATCCTCTGTTCAGAACGGTCACCTCAAATGGTAGGGAAGCCTTATGTTTCTGTTTCCTAGCAGCGCCTGTCTCTAAAGAACAGTAACGGCCAAGATCATGATGTTATTCCCTCGGTGGCCATGACTATTCAAGGGCTGAATTGTTTCTCAGCTAGTTTATGCACATAGTGTCTGAAGTACTAGATAAAGGTGTTACGTTTTCTATTATAGGGATATCACACGAATCTACAGCATATTACAAATGTTTCACTTCCTTTTTAATTTATAGTTTGCTTCTTTTCTGTAGTATGCCAATTTTCATAATAAAACACTGCGTGTAACTTTGATTAAAGTCTTAAAATAGGTAAAAATAAAAAGATGCAACTACACCTTTTTAAAAAATGTTTTCTGTACCCTATTGATATAAGAAAGCTTCTATGTATTTTAAGCATGGTTACCTAAATTACAGGAGATTTTAAGCAAAAGTCATTATCCTGTTGTAAATAATTGTATATGCACATCTTTGATACAATGCTGTGTACAAACACTGAACAGCTTCTGGTGGGCATTAGTCCCATGCTTTCTATGTGGCTCCACCCATATTCTCTGCTCTTTGGACTGTAGCTCAGCCAAGGTTCTATCCTTTCTCTTCTAATAGAGAAAGCTTTGTTTTAAATGACCTCATTGTTACGAAGTTCTTCCACGAAGGAAGTCAAAGCTCATTACAGCACCATGTCCTTGCCACATCCTGGTGACATAAGTTACAGACGTTGCTTTCCAGAAGTTCATGGTGAGGACACTGATGTCTGGTGGAGTTATGTGGCTGAACAGAAGTCCTTCAGTGGTGCAGATCTGACCCTCTCTCGCCATTGCTTTACACTAACCAGAGGGTTAATAGGTTGTACATCAAAAGCCACAGCTTCCATCCTTACAAGTGACTTCCCAGTACAAATAATAGTAGGACTTCTGCTTACCAATAAGACAAAGGGTGGCAGGGAGTAAGTGAGAAGCTGAAGGAATTTTGAGTGAAAATAATACGACCAAAGGATATTGTATAAATTTTTCAAAATTAAGATTTTGGTTTGCCAAGTCTGTGAACACCTTTTTTGAGGGTTGTTTCACTAGTTTAGAAATCTGTACAAGAAAGAACTTTAAAAAAAAAAAAAAGAAGAAGAAGAAGAATTATCCCATTTTATCCGCATGTCTTTCCTTTTGTCTGCCTGTTATTTGATCAAAGACCAGACTTACCAAGGCTCAGCAGCTATTTTCTGATCATACAGCAGAGGGCACCATGTTTCACAGTTTTTAAAAAGGAGATGAAAAATTGTAGCTTTCAGGCACCTGGAAAGAGGTCATTTCTTTGGACACTGGTAACTGACACTTTCATTGTGCAAGAAAAGGCTATAAATTAATGGTCAACTAAGATTAAACATCTGAAAGCTCTCCTGGTGAGTCTGAGTCAGTTTCCTTCTCCCAGGTGGCTCCTCCCAGTTTCTGCCCAATCCGGGAGGTCCATTTCAGTGCTCTCTTGCTGAAGCTGAGCCTCAATCTTGGGCCTCTAAGCTGCTGCCACAACCCCTCCACTATGACTCTGCAGGCTCAAAACCAATTAGAAATTGCATTCCAAGCTCTTTGCCTAGTCTAATCCATATCTCTCATTCACCTTGCACTGTTAGCCCAGGTCATGTGCTAGGTCCAGGCAAGGGTCACATCTGTGAACTCTTGGTGAGTCTGAACTAGCTCACTATATCATCTTCCAGGCTAAGCCCAACATGGAGCCATAGTGTTGGGCTTTTAGAGATCGGTCTAGTCCCTTGCTTGGGTGTTGCCTTTCTAAGTCCAGACCCAGGTGGGATGTACACTAGAGCACTTGCTTAGGCTTCATCCAAACAATCTCACATGACTCTCAAGACCTCTATATCACACTAGTCACAGTGAATTATTGCTCCAATCTCTGGTCTGAAGGACTGGAATATCCATTCCTCCTACCTAACCTGAAAGGGACTACCTCTTGACATTAACAAAAACAGATTCTATAGTAGCATCTATGATATATATATATATATATATGGCATGTGTGTGTGTGTGTGTGTGTGTGTGTGTGTGTGTGTGTGTGATGAACACAGATGTTTAATCATGTTCTACAAGTGTTTATGGGACAATGGCAGATTTCATCCAATGTCCTGAGAACTTGGCTTACAGGGCACCCCTTTAATGCCAGCATGGAGGAGGCAGAGGCAGGTGGATCTTTATGAATTTTAGATCAACTTGGTGTACATAGTGTGTTCCAGATTTGCCAGAGCAACATAGTGAGACCCTGTCTAGAAATATGAAACCCTAAAGTAGAAAACATTGAATACTTTTATCAAGATACATCCAGTTCTACTCTGATGGATTTTTGACAAAATGGCCAGTTAGGCAAATATTAAATTATTGCAATCTCAGGTCAGTATCTCTTATCTCAACTCATGATGCCTCTCCTCTCCTGTCTCCTCTCCTTTCCCTTCATCTCCACAACCCTCCTCCCTTCCCTCTCCTCCTCTCTTCCTGTCTCCTCCTCCTCCCCCTCTTCCCCCTGGACCTTCCCTCCCCTCTCTCCTCTCCTCCCCTTTCCTCCCCGTTTTCTTCCTGATCCCCCTCATTGCCTAACTGTATTGATAGGCTATTTTCAAGAAATTAGTTGAACTAGACCTTATTTGTAAATGCAGCTTTAGCTGTAATGTCAATCTTCATGATTTCAGTGTGTTAAATGACAAAGCACAGACAGTATACTTCCTGTTGCCTGTTTCTGTCACTGCTGTTTTTCCTGTCTGAATAGTGACTCTTCTTGAAGCAATCTCACTGTTGAGGGCAGTTGAATTTTAGAGCTAATAAAAATACATATTTGTGTTTTCTTATTTTGCCTTTCCTGAATGCTATTCTGCATGATCATTTTTTACTTGCTTAAATCTAGTATGTATTCCCCCTGAAAATGCTTTTGCTTCTACCCCAATAAGACAGGCTAAATATATGTTTCAGTGAGCCCTCATCTGTGTATCTTACTGTTATTTCCTGGAACTTATATTGACCTCTATGGTACAGAATTTTAATTTAGAAAAGGAATACAAAATCTATAAACATAAACAAAGTCTTCAAATATTTTTCCCTGGGGCACAAATTTTAATATTAATATATATATATATATATATATATATATATATATATATATATATATATATATATATATAAAACCTAACAAGCCAGGAAAGTTTGGGAAAATCCTAATTTTCTTCTCCATTCTCAAAGAAACAGGACCATTCCACAAAAAAGAGTTTGTTTTCTCTATCATTCTCAAAAACTAGGATATAAAGCATATTAAGTCTGTGGCTTCTTGGGGAAAATATGATAATATTTAAGTTCCATGTTTTGCAACATGGTTTGTTAGAAGACAAGAACTTGCTTTAGAGTACAGTACATTGATGATCTAAGATAACATAGTGACCATTGTGTAAACATTTCTAATTATCTTGTTTTGAAGAGAAGAGCTGGGCAGCCCCTGTTGGCCTGTTGCTCTCCTTGCCCAGGAGATCTGAGCAACGAGCCCAGTGCAGTTAATCAGAAGTTTTTCTCAGCCCTTTGCCCTTCCTTCTGGGACATAATTCACACAAGATCGCTCTACAGTGCTTAATATGAATATAGCAAGGTGTACCAGGAACACTTGGCTAGGGAGGAGGCTCTGGTAGAGAATGTATGTTCTTACTAGAAATCCTGAATCTGCATCAAGTCACCAATTCACTTTCTATCTTTCCTCAGATTAGACTTCAGGAAACTCAAGGTGCTCCCCTGCACTGATGGAGGACCATGTTTTTCTCCTTTCCTTTCTCGCTTTATTGGGACATACTTCTTAACCTGGTGCAAGAACTTCATGGAGAAGAAAAGAGTCCAGCAAAACACTGAAAGTTACCCTGCTAAGGAGCTGAACAGAGCAAGAAAGTTTAAAATATTCTAAAAGTTATATCCTGGATGTTTGTTTAGAAGATTGTGAATAAAATGTGTAACACAAAAACAGATTGAAAACAGATATTATTAGATACATTGGTATGTTATTTATTTATTTGGGTACACATACACATATACATATACACTAAGCTTTGGAGATGACTGTTCATGTGGACCACCATTAATTCTATAGTTTATCAATGTGTGTAGCTTAGGGCTATTGTGACACATACAGTTTGATTTTGAAACTGTCCCTAGATAATTATGACCCTAGTTAATTAGATACCTTGATCTGCATGTATATTATAAAATTAATGATGGTCCAATGGGTAGTTACCTTCAGAGCCAGCAAGAAGTCTTAGCGAATAAAGGCACTTTATTCGCTAAGTGCTTGACAGCACTGGTGGCATGAGCTTGATTGAGGAACCCACGCAAAGTCCAGAGAGTGAACCAAATCTCCAAAATTGTCCTCAAACATCCAAATGATCATAAACACACACACACACACACAGACACACACACAAACACACACACACACACACCTTTTTTTAAGTTTAAAAAGTGATTTTTTACAATGTCTGATGAATGAACACCAAGTGATTAGTTACAACTAATTTCAATTCTAATTGGTATAGTAAGAAATATCAAAATAATTTTTTTTGTATTTCTTGAACAAAGATAATAATTATATGTTTGGGAAAACTATGCTGTATTAGAAGTCCAGGGAGTTTATATAAATTTTACACTGTATATATATTTCTTACTTCATTCCTCTGTGTGTGTGTGTGTGTGTGTGTGTGTGTGAGTGTGTGTGTGTGTGCGTGTATGTGCACTCAGTTTATCTTAGCATTCAGTTTTACAAATGGAGAACTCTATGGCAGGAAAGTAAAACTTGTGTACTAATTAATTATGTGATAACGACATATCTAGTTCTAGTGATGGTGTTTTATTTAGGGTTCCTATTGTTGCAATGAAACACCAGTACCAAAAGCAAGTTGGGGAGGGAAGGGTTTATTTTGCTTAGACTTACACATTGATGTTCACCATTGAAGGAAGCCAAGGCTGAAGCTCAAACAAAGCAGGTATCTGGAGTCAGGAACTGATGCAGAGGCCATGGAGGTGTGCTCTGTCCAGCTTGGTCTGCTTTCGTAAGAAATCCAAGACCTCCAGCCCAGCATTGGCACTACCATCAATGGGCTGGACCGTCCTGTATCAATCACTAATTAAGAGAATGCCTTGCAGCCGTGTACTGGCTGGTTTTGTGTGTCAACTTGACACAAGCTACAGTCATCACAGAAAAAGGAGTCTTAGTTGAGAAAATTTATCTATTAGACCCAGTTGTAAGTCATTTTCTCAATTAGTGATCAATGGGGGAAGGGTCCAGCACACTGTGGGTGGTGCCATCCCTGGACTGATAGTCCTGAGATTTATAAAATGGCAAACTGAGCTAACCATGGGGTGCAAGCCAATAAGCAGCACCCCTTCCTGTCCTCTGCATCAGGTCTTGTTTCCAGGTTCCTGTCTTTTTTGGGTTCCTGTCCTGACTGACTTCAATGATGAACAGTAACGTGGAAGTGTAAGCTAAATAAAACCTTTCCTCTTCAACTTGCTTTTTGGTCCTGGTGTTTTGTCACCGCAATAAAAACCCTAAGATAATTGAGATTCCCTCCATTCGGATAATTCTAGCTTGTGTCAAGTTGCCATAGGAGGTGCCAACATATAGGGTTTTAATAGAACTCACTTGAATAATGATCCTTATAGAGCTATTTAACCTTGGATCCTGGGATAAGAAAATCTCACCAAATATGGGAATATCTCTACATTTACTATTACTCATCCCCACAGACACCCCTTTAGAAAGTGAAACAATGGAGATGTTTAAGATCCAGGGAAGTAAATAATTGTGACCATTATTAATCATCTCAATGATGGTCTTCCCTTTATTAGTATTTGGCATAATACCCAGTTCTTCATTTATTTGGAACCTAGCCCCAAGTCACCACTCCGCTTACTCTAAACCTTAATTAAGGAGCTTCTAAAGCACTGACCTGAAGAGTAGACCTGTGCCAGCAGCTCTTTGGGGCTCAGTTACATATAGTATACTACAGTAGCAGTCAGGAGAAAGTGCAATGGGGCAAAGAGGAAAACAAGACAAGAGAAGTTACCAAGTTAGCAACTGTTTCAGGCAATGGGTTTCTAGTCTTTTCAGGACCCCAGTCTCGTCTTAGAACTGTACATCGGAGAAAGGGCAAGAAGAAGCTTTGTCCTTGGGTTTTATTTACCTTTAATAGAGTTATTCAGGGTTACTATTCTCTGACAACCTTGTATGTTTGCTAAGTCAGATCCTATGGGACTCTCAGAGTATAGAATTGAAATGTCCTGAGCTGTCACTTGGGGCAAGAAATTGTTGATGCTAAGTATATCAAAGTGAGAACTTCACTGGTTTGTATATTTATAGCTAGACAAATGTGAAACCTAGAGAAGATGAGTTTGGGTGTTAGGTAAAATGCAGAGATAAGCTCTGGAATTATCTGACTTAAGGTACTTTTAATTGCACCCCACCACTCTAGTGAAGAGCAACTGTGTTAGCGGCAGGTGTGTCATTTTGCACCAAGTACTTGGAGTTTGTAGAAGCTGTTTATTTTTTCTGTGGCTCAGTTTGAACATCTGAAAATGGAAATGGTTTGTGTTTCTGAGCAAGGATCTTGTAACTACTATGCCTATGGGGCAATCATTGAGGGCCTGTTGCTTCAAAGGTACCTGTTATATAGACCAGTAGACTTGCCAGCGCATCATAGAACTTTATGGTGTTTTTCATTACTGAAAATTGAATTCTTGTCCCCATCAATGTTGGGCAAGCACTCTGACACTGAGTTATATTTTCCAGCCACACCATATTATTTCAAAAGGACTTTATACAAATTATTTCTGTTGAGCCATATTGGAATCTTTGAGTTTAATGGGGCAGGAATTATAATATGATATAAGCAAAGACTTTAACACAGATCCACTCTGGAAAAGATTGGAAATAGTTCTAACTCCAGACCCAGAAATACCACTCTTCTACATATACCAAAATGCCACAAGTACATTTGCTTAACTGTGTTGATAGCAACTTTATTCATATTAGCAGAACTTGGAAACAACACAGATGTCCCTCAATTGAAGAATGCAGGCTCCCCTTGACAACATTGGAAAATGAGATTTTCAAGATAACAGTTTTAGCCATTGGGTAACATCGGCCATATCAACATCAAATCTAATGAAAATATAGTGGCATATTGTGCAATACTATGACCAAGTGGAGGTAAGTAGTTTATTTAGGGTTTTCCTCAATAACATTTCCTTATTAGGAATATGACAAAAGACTACTTCTTTGTACACAAGGAACAGATGTTTCTTCACTCAAAGTGGCATTGAAAAAATTTGTCATGCAAAGCAAGACTTTGTTTCAGTATAGATGCTCTGATTCCTAAACTGCTCACAATTAACCCGATTATAAACAGTTTTTAAATCAGACATCCCTGATCAAGAGTTTTAAATAAAATTTAAATATTGAGAATTTGCTTTAAAAAGTATTATCTTAAAAGTCAATTAAAGATTCTAAATCAATGCTAGTCAACCCAGTAGACACAGAAATATTTTGTATGTTGTACATAATAACTCAAGTACAAGTATCAGAAGTAGAATACTAGCTAAGACTATTGAAAATTAATAAAATCATTTCCCCAAAGAAAACATAAATAGTAAAAATAACAGTCCACAATTTGTTTTGAAATTTCTAAATCTAGTTTTTTAGATTTAGTATAAAGGTGCGACAATATGGCGCATGGGTGGAAGTAAACCATTATTTACTATCTTTTGACTTTATAATGACTTATAAAAAAATGCAGTACCTTTTGGCACAACTAAATCATAAAGGAAGTTCTACAAATTATGACAGACATTGTGACTTGCAAAATGTATTCACAAGTCAAATAAAACTTTCCATATCAATTGTGATCACCAGTCTACATTAATCTCTTAAAGTCAAATTCTCAAACACTAATTTTTACAGAACTCTAATGATCCACAATAATACCATAGAAAAACTCACACACACACACACACAAACACACACACACACACACACAAACGCACACACACACACCCAAATGCACACACACACACACACACAAACACACACACACACACAAATGCACACACACACACGCAAACTTTTTCTTTATCTTATTTTATTTATTTAGTACTTTAACAAATTAATATCAAGTGATATTATCCATTTGTAGATACATCACACTGAATCAAGCCCAGATATACTGGGGGTTGGTTCCTCTGTCATAAACGTAAACTCACATACATACATATATCAAGAGAAAAGAGGCTATGAATTTTAAAGACTCCATAACAGTTGGATATGTCTTCTCATGTTTTGATTTTCTTTCTTCCTTTCATTCTCTTTTTCTTTCTCCTTTCTTTCCTTTCTTCCCCTTTCTTCCTTCCTCCTCTCTAATTAATTCATTATTTATTATTTTATTACTTTAAGAAATTTGTATCAAGTAGATTTTCTAGTTGTAGAGACACCACACTGAAGGAAACCTTGAGATATTGACGGTTAGTTCCCAGGTTCTTTGCTTACACGTTTATTTGTCCCTTTTTCTTTTACAAATATTTTTATTAGTTATTTGAGCATATTGTTCAACATGGTTTGATTATTTTCACCTCTTCTCTGCTCTTCTTTCCTTCTCTGTGACGCAGAGAAGATGGAATCCAGCCTTGGAACTTTTGCTGCGTCGTTCAACCCTTCTGTAGGGACGTTGGCTTCGGTCACTAGAAGTAACGTTCCCTGAAGAGGTTAGAGTGGCAGCGACAGCATTAGCCATCTGAGCCCAGGGAGTACACAGATGTCTTGAAACACACACTGCACAGACCTGCTTCGGATAAAGATAAGCCATGGACCAGAACCCGGAACAAATGCACAACAGCACTGCGAAGGACCCGGTGGACAATACTGTGGAGGCTATGGCGGACAATACTGTGGAGGCTATGGTGGACAATACTGTGGAGGCTCCGGTGGACATCACTGCAGAGGCTCTGATGGAAGAGTGGAGCGGTGGTGACCAAGCATCCATTAAAGTATCTTATCACACACCACTTTCAGCTGCCAAGTTAGATATTACAAGTCTCCAAAATCCTGTCTCTGAAGACTCATCACAGTTATCAGATACAATGCCAGATGCTTCCTTGGAGGGGCCGTTTGGCTTTGGGCCTCTGGTTTTCCCTTCTTTGCAGCGTTTCAACACCATTAACTTCTTCCTGATCTCATTCTGTATATTAACCCTTGCTCAAGGTAAGTTGGAGGACCATGCCGGGAAAGGAGACGGTATATGACCTCTGGCTTGCTTTCCAGGCATGAGTGGAATAAAAGTCAGAGAACAAAATTCTTTCATGTTATTTCAGGTCTTTGGTCACCTGCTTGGCAGGGTGCACTCCACACTGTGGGTATCAGCATCTGGCCCCCAATAGAGAGCCGTTGGAAAAGTGGTATTAAGTTAGTTCCTATTGTTTGTTGACCAACTTAAATTCTGGGTTGACTCTTTTCAATGTTAAAATACAGTTGTAGTCAGCATTGCCATCATCAGATCATGGTGGTTTCTGCTCACAATTTTGATACACTCTGGCAAAGTAAATTTTAGTCAGGATTTTGTTTTCTCCTGTGTTAATTGAGGGTTTGGTGAGATTTGAAGTAGTCCATATCACAAGAAGGAAAAACAATGGTGTTTTTACACAAGTGTCTCCTTTCTCCTTCCTATTCTTCCTCCTGTATTATTTTAAATACATATTTTATCAATGTTTTAATTAATATAAAATCTCACACTTTGACGATATTCATTAAATAGTTTCAATCCACTGCTGAGTTTACTTATATTTGAAATTTCTCTGGTTAGCTTGGAAACTACATTTGCCCACTGCCTTCTACCTGTCTCTCACACTTAGCTATTGCCAGTGAGAGGCTGGGGCATTAGGGATCAAAAGTGTAGGCAGAATCTTCTATGATTTTCTGATTTGGATGGTGATTTTGTCAGCAGGAGCAACACTGATTGATTTAAGTTCTTGGAGGTAAAGTAGGGACTAGATATTCTATCAGCAACAATCATGAATGTTTCAGCTGCAGTATGCTCCTGCACCTGGCACTGGCAACTGCTGGGGCATCAGTTGCTTCTCACAGATTTAGGAGCTTTAGGAAAAATATGGACTCCTGGATTCCTGAAAACCAAGGAGTCTTTGAGGTAGCTGGACAACAGCAATGACTTGTGATCCAGCTACTTGGTAGACATAAGTTTTAACTTGAACCTATTTTTTTTTAACTCCAAGAAATGCATTATTTCTATATAGCTCTCCCCTGTATCAAGTTATTTGTTTTGCTTACTACAAAGTTATTCTTCTTTACATGCAGGATGATAGTTGTAAATACATTATACTATCATTTATTTAATGCTTAAGAACATGAAACAATTAACAAAAAACCTTGAAAGTATACGTTTTAAAAACTTGAAAATGTTCAGATAGGTTAGACTTCAAGCTTAGAATATTAGCTATGGGACATTCTATCTATGGATATGTCTACACATAGTATACTATCATTTAATGTTCAAGAAAACGAAAAAATTATATTGAATATGTACATTGTTTTTCAAAAACATTAAAAGTGCTCAGAAATGCTAAACTTCAAGCTCAGAATTCTAGCTCTGGAACAATATTATATTTGGAAATACAAGCTGGGTTCCCACTTTCTTTATGGATTCAATTTTAGAAACAAGGTAAACATCCATTTGTGCTGTTTTAGTGCTTGATAATTGATACTTAGTATGCTTAAAAACAGTGATGAGATAATACAAAAATAATTGGTCTTAGTAAACTAATAGAGGTAGCCACAAATAGCTCCTAAAATTCAAGTAAAAATATTCATGGAGGTTAGTAAAATTAATTCTGTTTATAGGTTTTAACTCACTCATAATATTATAAATCAGTCTAAAATAAAGTTTTCTTTGATTATAATGGTTATCTCTTTTGTCTGTTAAAATACGCTTAATGCCCTTTTTCTTTCCTTTGACTTTTTAGGTATTATATTTGGTCTTACTGATGTGGGTACTGGAAATTTGGAGAGGGATTTTTATCTGACACCTGCCGAGAAAGTTAAATTGACCATAGCTTATGATCTTGCATCTTTATTGGTAGCAATATTTGTAGCGCACTATGGATGTAGAGGAAACAGGTCAAAATGGGTGGCAGCTTCTGCCTTTTTAGTAGGCTTTGGATCAATTATACTTGCTGTTCCATACTTGAAATATGAAATTGTATATCCCATGGAAGATACTGAAGGTGAGATTTTTCAAATATTCTATCATATACTAATTTTTTTTAAATTATTGACTCAAATAATTTAAAATAATTTATGGAGTCTGTGTATTCTTATGTAATGGTGCTTAATAACTATTTTCTGTAGCTCCCTGCTCTACCTCTCAAAGAAATGATGCTAGGAAAGATTATTGTGAGATAATTTGTAAAATTATTTATTTTATACAATTTTACATATGTTATAAATCTTTTGAGAAGTCTATTGGTTCATTTTATTTTGCACAAGATACTTTAATATTCTCTTCATTCTCTTTGTAGCACAGAGGCAGATAAGTTCAATTACAGGAACAAGCCTACACAGACAGAAGGGTTAAGTTTTCTACCTGCATACATACGTACATACTCCTACCATTTCAAAAGTTGGGCACTACTCTTTGAATCTGTAAAAATAATGGCTCAGTAAAATTGTTCATTGTTGATTCAACAATCTTTCTCTATTCCTAGTAAGATCTATTTGAACTGTCCTTGGAGTATATTTCTAGCACTATTGTCCCAGAACCTTCCATATCATGTACAGGCTTCTATATACATGCTAAGCTGGGTTTTAACAACACATGATGAAGAAGGGAGATATATCCATGTGCATATGTATGTATATGGATGTCTTTGAGGTTTATAATGGTATATTTATGGTGTTTGAATACAGCAGCAATGAACAAGGATGAGTAAGTATCACTGTACAATCCTTTTAGTTTATGGCCAAAAGTGGTATCATTAGCTCGTGAGGTAGATTGACTCCCAGACCCTGTGGCAAAATCATCATTGATTTCCATATCAACTGTACCAGTGTGCACTCCATCAGCATGTGCTATTGTTTGTTTTATTGGTGGGACGTGAAATGTCAAACTAGTTCTAATTTGCATTTCTCTGACTAATAAAGTTGATGAGCATTTCTTTATATGTTTTTCAACCTTTTAAAAAGCAGTTAATATGAATCAAAACTATTTAAATACCAATATAGTTACATGCAACATAATGCATAAAATGTAAGAGCTGTATATTACATATATCTTTGATATTCATAGAAGTGACATCTTCTTGAATTTGAAGAGAACTTATGAAAAGAAAGGAAAGAAAAACATTTTATTTCTTTGTTCTCTTAATAATATTGTAGTCAGAAATAGTGAAATCTTCAGAAACTTACCATTATAAGTATTTTAAAAATCTAGTCAGTAGTTCAGAACATGTACTACCCTTGCAGAGGACCTGAGTTTGTTTCCGTGCATGTTCATCAGGCAGCTAGGAACCACACATAACTACAGCTCTTGATGATCTGATACAATCTATCGGCATCTGTAGGCATTGGCTTATGTACACACACACACACACACACACACACACACACACACACGTACACACAATTTATAAAAAAATACTTTTTTAAAAAACTTGTTATCAGTGCTGGGAAGGCGTTATAACAGTAGATAGTGGTATTTTTCTTCCTTTTGAATCTTGTTTATATCATCTACATTTTTGCTCGTATTGTTTTACTTGGGATTAGCTCCTTACTGTAAGCTCATCATTCAGAATACTTTCTAGGTGTCTAATGGCTGAGAAGCAGACGTAATCATTTGTTGAAAAGTACTCAGTTATTTCATTCTTGCAAATAATTGCTTTATTCTGACAGGCTATATCTTCACTAACCCCTTTGACTCATATTTCAGTTTACACATAAACACACATACCCACAAGGAGAGAAAGAGACAGAGAGAGAGAGACACAGAGACAGAGAGAGAGAGAGACAGAGAGAGAGAGAGAGAGAGAGAGAAGCAGAGACAGAGACAGAGAGAGACAGAGAAGACAGAGAGACAGAGACAGAGACAGAGAGAGAGGTCTCCATTTGCATATATAACCTTCTTCTCTTACTGTGATGTCTCCTGATTTTATTTTTTCTGGTCTTTCCTTTTTGTGTTTTGTTGATTAGACACTAGGCTCATCTTCTGTTACAAATACTCAGAATTTCCGTGGTATAGTTCATAAATTTCTATTTTTTATTTTACGTATTCCATGATTCCATCTGTTATCTACAATGACGACAGGTTCATATTCAACACATATGTAGAATATGTGTGCCTCAACAAACAGGCAGACTTGATACTTGCCCACATCATGAAAAATTCAACATAAAATTTCTTTATGAATTTATGAAAATATTCATCTTACATTGTCACTTTTTTTTCTAGAACTTTATATAAAGTGATCATCCATACTGCTCTCATACTGACCACTATCTCAGCAGAGGAGAAAGCTCCCATTACTGAGCTTTTATTTAGCTCAGGTTTTTGATGATACCCACCAGTGGTTCATACTTACTCAGGATGAAGGCGAACTTCTTTTCTATCATTAGTACTAGTGCACAATGAAAACCTGCTTTTGCTGGTTCTCCTATTTGCTACTTCCTTGCATTTGCAGATTGTTTTCTGTCTGCCAACAGGACATATCAAAATCTTTAAAACAACCTCTAGTGAGTGCCCTCAGCTATTTTATCTCATTGTCCTGCTTGGAAACCTTGGGAGTGAATCATGTACCTGCCCCTTCCCTATGCCAGGTGGCTGCTGAGTCCTGCGATGAATCTGCTGCTGCCAATTGGAAGTACTAGTTTCTTCACAAATGGATCTATGTACCTGAAAGTTATCACAGTCCACATTCTATTCTAACCTTTGAAAATATTTTAAGCTTCCTTACTGAATTTCTAAGCCTTCATCCAGTAAACAATTGAGACACAACTCATTAAATAATTTAAGAAAATGAAAAAGAAGAAGCAGGAGGAGGAGCTAGGGGAGAAGGAGAAGAAGAAGAAGCAGGAGGAGAAAAAGACAAAGGACAAGAATACAAAGAATGAGGATAAGAATGAAAAGAAGAACAACAAGAAGAAGAACAACAAGAACAACAAGAAGAAGAGCAAGAACAAGAAGAAAAAGTAGAACAAGAAGGACATGAACATGAAGATGATCAAGAAGAACAAGAACATGAAGAGCAAGAAGAGAAGCTGGATTGAGTGTCTAGTTCAAAATAGAAAGCCAATCAGTGTGAGGGTGAAGCAGACAGAAGGAGAAAAGAGATGAAATTGATCAGAATGCATCAGATACATATTTGAAAATGGCATAAAGAAACCAAGAGCATACATCATGCATTATTATATTTAAAAAGGAAAAAAAGATGAGCACCCTGGGTTAAAAAAAATCACAATTTTAGAGACAATCTCTAATTTGCCATGAAGTTATGTATTATTACACAGAAACTAAGCCAATTAAGATTTCATTAATGTAATAAATGTAGCATTCACTTTAATAGTTTCTCTACAGTATTTCAAGAGCATATGTTAAACTTTACTCAAGATGTTCATAATATGTATGATTTAGTATCACCTATTTAGCTCCACCAACCTGACAAGTATAAATACATGAACCCTATAACCATGTTTGTAATGAATAATGAGGAGTAACCTGTGACCCAAAGGATTTAAAAATCTAATTGGTAGATTATCACATAGTAACTATGGTGGTATTGGTGATCTTTTTGTTTGCCTGGTTGTTTGTTGTTTGTTGTTTGTTGATACAGGGTTTCTTTTGTAGCCCTGGCTGCTCTTAAAGCCCTGGCTATTATGGAACTCTCTCTGTCAATCAGGCTGGCCTCAGCTCTGCCTCTCCCTCACACATACTGGGATTAAATGTTTGCCCCAAAGCCATCTAACTTTGTGACTTAATACCTTGTTTTGATTATCCCATGTGTACTTAGTTGTCTTGTTGCTGAAAAAAAAAATGTCAAACTCAACTTAAAATTAGGAAACATGAGTTTTTTTAACTCATGGTTTCAGAGTGCGACCTCCACAGTTGCTAATCTCCATCAGCTCTGAGCCCATAGCCAGACAGAAAATTGGGAGTGTGCAAAGGAAGTGTGTTTACCTCATGGTGGCAACCAAACAGAGTGAAGATATGAAGGAGCTGTGACAAGATAGACCTTTTAGAGATGAGGTTGTGTCTCTCCCTCATAGTTCTAGGAACTCTCCAAGGAATATCAGCAAGGAAGTAAGTATTGAACACATGAAACTCTAGAGAGGTATTTTATGTAAACCATAATAGTATATTACTGAAGCTCAAGGATCAAAACTAGGAAATTATTTCATCAAAGAAATACAGATGTAATTTAAAGATTGCTAAAGAAAGGGATATGGAAGAAAACTCAGATGGTGGACCATCCAGGGCTTTGCAAGTACTTTTCTTCTGGAGACACATGTCAGAAGAATAGGATTCAAAGTATAGGAAAGTGAGAGCACATGTATCACATATGAGTAATTTTGTATGCATATAAACATATTTGTGTAAGTGTAATCCTGTATATATAAATAATCACACTGATTCATTCATAATATTCATGTTTCCTCCAGTATTCTGACATATTTTCTTTTAATGTACAATTTCTATTAAGAATATCATTAATTATATCAATACATTCAATGTAAGAATATTAAATAAAAGAAAAAATCATGGTGGTAGTAGCAACTGCAGATGTCTTGTACACTTAATTTTGAATTCAATTCAGTAAAGTATAATTTTTATCTTTCAAAAGAGTTGTGCATAGATGAAGAAAAAAGAACAATGCCAAATTGTGAGGAAAACCTAATGCCATTCAAATCAGAAATTCTCGATTTTTCCATCATCGGGCAGTCTCTCCAGGGAATTGCAGGGATGCCGATGTATATTCTTGGTGTGACTTACATTTATGACAATGTTTCCACATATATGGCTGGCATCTATTTAGGCAAGTTTGCTTTTTCTATTATACATGCCCCATTTTGAATATTTATTGGGTTTCTGTATGTTTGAACAGACACAGAAATACTGATGGTCCTGGGGTGACACTGTACTAAATGCTGATGACTTGTTTGCAAACTTCCAAATCCCATTGGTTTACCTAATTCTGAGGTTTGGAATACTAGAACAATCATCTAATGTCACTGCCAGATGTAAAGGAATCTAAAATGCATGTATGTTTTAAGTGGCAAAATTTTCTCTGTGTCTCTGTTTCTGTTTATCTCTGACAGAGAGAGAGAGAGAGAGAGAGAGAGAGAGAGAGAGAGAGAGAGAGAGAGAGAGAGAGAGAACTGAACACAGCGTCATTTTTCCACTTTTCAATGTCTTGTGTAAAATGTGTTTTACATTAAGTAAACAATGATACATCCAAAAATAGTCTATCCTTATTTAGTATATGGTCCTGGCAGGTTTAAATGAATATGTCCTTTCACAGAGATAGCTAGAAATAACTTTCAAAACTATAAAAAAAAAATTTTGTACTTACTTTGAAATCATCTCTTGAGTAAATAGTATGGAATTTGCCTGTTTTCTCAGTCACACAGAATCTGAGGCATGAGGATTATGAGTTCAAAGCCCTTCTAAACTGAACATCAAATACCAGGGCTACACTAGTCAGAGCTAAATAACAAGACTTTATCTTAAAAAAAAAAAAAAAAAAACAGCAACAACAAATAAAAATAATAGCTTGCACAAAATAACATCCGTTTCCACCAATAGTAAGAAAACTTTCCAATAGACTAAAAGAATATACCTATTTCTATATACCTTTACAAAAAATACTTGTGTCTTATTAGAATTGGTCAAGATGGGCAGAAAATACCCATATTAGTTTTACTAAATAGAAAATAAGACACATTATCTATACAATATAGACATACTATATTGCCACCATTTGCTATGCTGGAATTTTTGATGAATAATGAAAAAGTAATTATGAAAATATGTTATCTTATGCTGGTGAGATATTAAAGAAAATATACTTTATGTGTATATTGAATATAGATATATTTATGCTACATTAAATATATAGATTAAATAAGATACAATTAAGTTCAAAATTAAATTATATACATATCTAATAATCGATTAGATAAGAGGATATGCAACGAGTTGTGATATCAGACAGTAGCCTCGTTGGCTCTCTGATGTTGTCTTAGTTACGATTAACCTTCCCAATCAGTAGACACTGAGTAAGGCAGATGATAAAACCAGGTTTTATTCAAGCAATATAGAGTCCTAACAGAGCAGACTGACTATTCCCAAAGAAGCAGTGATTTTGGGTCAGAACTAGCATCAAGCATAAGAGAGCATCAACTCTTGCATGAATCTCTAATGAGCTTCCTGCCCTACTAATTTGGGATTTGTTAGAATCAATTCCAGAAATTATTTACACTTTTTCTTTTCCCCCTCTTTCATGCCTCCTTTTTCTTCCTCTCTTTTCCTTCCCATCTTCTCTTTGTCAAGCAATAGAGAATAACATGAAAAAAACTCAAACATCACAGATAGTTTAGTTTTCTTTTTAACCAAGTTAGATTTTGAAGCTCTTTAGTCCTTCTGTTCATTTTCAAGGTATCGCGGATGCTGCGCAAGTCCTGGGATATGGCCTGGGTTATGCAGTGGGATCACCAAACCTTAGGTCTTCTCTTAATCACAGTTCTGAGGAAGAGTAAGTTATACTGTTTACTTTTCTATTGAGTTTACACTGCATAGAATGCTTGTTGAATAGACACCGTAACTCATAAATAGTGCATAGAAAATGTATCCAGCTTCTGGTGATTTGTACATGTATAGCGTTCACTTGTATTTTTATTGTTCGAAATGGGATATCCAGGGAGGGGGTGGGACCCACCCGCTCAGAGGGGAATGGTAAGGGGCAGGGGGAGGGATTGTGGGAGGGAATGGCAGGAAAAGGGGCAATGAGTAGGATGTAAAGTGAATATATAAAAACAATTAAATTTTTTGAAAAATTACTTAATTTTATGTTTTGTTGAAAAAGACATACAGTTTTGAATCAACAATTACTATTATCAATATAATAGTAGTAGTTATATGCATGATATGTAAAAGTGTTTATTTTACTTAATTAAAATGGTTTTTATTCATGTAGTCTCCTGATCACATTCTTCCCCACGTTATACTTCTCTCATATCCTCTCTGCCTCCCTATCTACCTAATGTTATGATCTTTCTCATTCATTCATTCAAAAACAAAACAACACACAAAACATAAGAGAAAGAAACCACATACAAAAAATACAATAGTGAATAACAAAACAAACAAGCATAAGACCAATAAGACATTTAAAAATGCCGAAACAAAACAAAATGAAACAAACAAACAATAAAAAAGACCACCCACAAAATCATCAAGTCCATTGTTTGGCAACTACTCCAAGCACTGGGACCTGGTCTGGAGTGTTGTTCTTATACCCAGTTACATTTCATTTGGACAAAAACTATTGTCCTTTTGCAAATAGTCATCCATTGGAAATAGCTTCATGGCTAGGATTGGAACTCTACTCCTTATGTTAACAATTAACTTAAAAAGACAGATGCAGACACTCACAGCCAACTGTCAGACTGAGCCCAGGAACCCCAGTGGAAGAGTTAGGGAAGGACTGAAGGAGCTGGAAGGGTTTGCAACCCCATAGGAAGAACAACAATATCAACTAACCATAACCCTCCGAGCTCCCAGGGACTAAAGTACCAACCAAAGAGTATACCAGCTAGTCCATGGCTCCAGCTACATATGTAGCAGAGGATTGCCTTATCTGGCATCAATGTGAGGAGAGGCACATGGTCCTGTGGACGCTTTTTACCCCTGTGAAGGAGCATGTTAGAGAGAGGCAAGAGTGGGTAGGTGAATACGGGAGTACCTTCTTAGAGGCAAAGGGGAGTGGGTATGAGAGGGGATGTTTTCAGAGGGGAGACCAGAAAAGGGGACAACATTTGAAATGCAAATAAACAAATAATCAAAAAAAGTTGTTTTAGTTTATGGTTTTATGAGGCTTCAGTCTATAATCTGTTGGCTTTATTGCTTGGACTTGTGGGACTCAGTATATCATGGCTAGAGTCTCCGTGGTTTCCCATTAATTAATACACACAATTGGGTATTAATTAACCTCTCCTATATGAAGAAGCTTCTCTGATGTGTGTTGAATAACTCACTGATCTACAGATATATGAGAAAGTTAATTGGAGCCATTTTATTACTATAGTCCTTAATTAGAATAATGCAATTACGTTTTCCCCCAGCAGTATAACTTATTTATTCCCAGGTTTTAGACACTTTAGCAGTGTCAGATATGGGTTCTATCTTGTACAGTGGACTTTAAATTCAATCAAAAAGTACTTGACTGCTTCCAGAATAGTTGTAACACTC
Source organism: Uromys caudimaculatus (assembly GCA_028551405.1). Lineage (NCBI taxonomy): Eukaryota > Metazoa > Chordata > Mammalia > Rodentia > Muridae > Uromys > Uromys caudimaculatus. Next base: position 84,810,675 of record CM052709.1, on the reverse strand, counting down.
TTGGTCTAATACAACTTGTAGGCAGAGAGCTGTTGAAGATCACAGGGTCTGAAGCTCAGTGATATTGGAGGCTACCATTCTCTCTGCTAGTGTGCAGAGTACCTTCCAGCAACATAAATGTTAGTCAGTAGGGAAGAAATCTTTAGTTAGCCACTAGCTCAACTTTTCTGTGTTTAATGACGTAAGTTGTATGTTGTGTTTAGCAAGCGGGCCTGACTATCAGGTTGCAGAAAGCAACCTTGGCAATGGCTTGTGGTATATACTGGATTTGTGACATGCTTTGATAAATGACTTTGCGAGATTTAATCTATTCCTGGGACTTGATGGCATAAAATATCTAGTTGGGGTATTGTCTCTTGTATTATTTTGTGACTCTATTTGAATTCTTTTCAGGAAGCTTCTAGAACGGTCGTTTTCCAGGTAGGATTTAAAATTATATTTATTACTGAATTTTCATCCCTATAGCTCCTCTTTTACCTTTCCCCCATCTCCTTTCCTATTTAACCCTCCTACTCTAATTTATTTCTTATATCTCCATAACATTATCTTGTATTCCTTTATTAGAGCCTCTCCTTCCTCTTGACCCCTTAGTAGTACCTAACGTTTGTAGTTTGTTGTAGTATATCACACATATCAAAAGCTTGAGAGCTGATATCCACATATAAAAGAAAATATAAAGTACTTGGTCTTTCGGGACCTGAGTTACCTCACTCGGGGTAAATATTTTCTAGCCATATCCACTTACCTGCAACTTTTATAATTTCATCTTTAACACATGAATAATGTACCAGTGTTCACTTAAACAGCACATGCTGCTGTTTGTTTTATTAGTGGGAGATAAAAATCTCAAAGAAGTTCTATTTTGCATTATTCAAAATGCATAAAAACGAACCACATTTTGATTGTCCATTCGTGAGCTGGTAGACATCTAGGCTGTTTTAAACTGCTGACTACTTTGAATACTGCAGAAGTGAACAAACATGAGCAAGTATCCCTGCACAATTCTTTCAGTATATGCCCAAGAGTGGTATCGTTGGATCTGGAGGTAGATTGACTCCCAGCTTCCTGAGGAAAACTACTCATTGATTTCAGTTGTACTCTATCAGCATGTGCTATTATTATTTGTTTTATTGATGGGAGATTAATTTTCCACGTAGTTCTAATTTGCATTTCCCTGATTGATAAAGTTGCTGAGCATTTCCTTCAATGTTTTTCAACTTTCTGAGTTTTACCTATAGAGATTCTCTCTTTAGTTTTACACTCCCATTTTTAAACTGGGTTACTTCCTTTATGTTTAGTGTTTTAGTTCTTTGTATATTATAGATACCAGTGTTCTATCAGACACAGAATTGGTAAAGATCATACTCATTCTGTTGGGTCTTGCCTTGCATGAATAACTTTGTCCCTTGCTTTTAGAAGATTGTTCAGCTTCATAATGACGTCCATTTTATTAACTGTTGGTCTTTGTGAATTTGCGATTCGAGTCCTACTTAGAAGTCTTTCCTGTATTAATGAGCCCAAACTTATTCTCTACTGTCTTCTGTGAGATTCAGCATATCTGGTCTTATGTTGAGATTCTTGATCCACTTGGAGTAGGGTTTTATGCAGGGTGACAGATATGGATCTATTTGCGTTCTTGTACATGGAGCTATCCCAATTTACCACCACCATTTTCAGAAATACTATATTTTCTTCAGTATATTTTTTAGTTTCCTAGGCAAATGTTCAATGCTTGTATATGCATGAATCTTCAGTCTGATTCCATTGATTGATGTGTCTTTTTTTTTTAATGCAAATACCATACATTTTAAATTTTTATTTCCTATTATTAAGGTATGTACTTTCCATCCCAATCACAAGAATTTCCACTCCCTCCAGTCCTCCCATCCCCTCTCTCCCCTCTCCTCCGCCCACACACCCCTCTTCACTTTCTCTTCAGTAAAGGGCAGACCTCCCATGGATATCAACCACCCTTGGCATATCAAGTTGTGGTAAGACCAGGTGCATCATCTTCTACCGAGGCTAGAAGCAGCAGACCAGATAAGGGAAAGGGATCCAAAAGCAGAAAATGTAGTCAGAGATAGCCGCTGCGCCTGCTTTAAGAGTCCCACATGAAGATTCAGCTGCTCAACTGTTATATATGTGCAGAGATCCTAGGTTAATCCCACGCATGCTCTTTGTTTTGGAGTTCAGTCTTTATGAGGTCCTCCTATGGTCTTTGCTTCTCTAAGTTTTCTTGTGGTGCCCTTGACCCTTCTATTTCCTTCAGTCCTTCTTCCTCTTCTTCCAGAGGATTTCCCAAGCTCTGCTTAATGTTCACTATTTGTCTCTATATTTGTTTCCATTAATTTCTAGATGAAGGCTCTCTGATGTCACTTATACTAGACTCCTGTCTGCAAGTGTAGCAGAATATCATTACTAGTGTCAGGGGTGAGCTGGTTCTCAGGGCATGGGTCTCAATCTGGGCTAGTCATTGGTTGGCCCTTCCCTCAAATTCTGCTCCTTCCCTAACCCATGCACATCTTGTAGGCAGGACAAATTGTGTGTCAATTTTTTGTTTGGCTGGGTGGGTTTCCTGGTGACAAAAGATGGCTGTTTCAGACTCCAAATCCCTCATTGGTGGGATCCTTAGCTAGAATCACCCTCATAGATTCCTGGAAAATTCCCCTTCTACATTTGTAGTTTGATGCAGAATTCCCCTTTTTCTATTTCATTTCTTTTTCCTGGTTCTCTCTCCCTTTGTCTTTCCACCACCTCATCCCTCCTGTTCCCATCCCAGCCCCTCCCTCACCCAGTCACCTCCCTTCATCTTCCCCCCATGTCTAATCTATTTTTCCTTCTCAGTGAGATTCAAGAATCTTACCTTGGGCCCTTTTTGTTACTTAATTTCTTTGGTTATGTGGTTTGTAGCATGGTTATCCTGTACTTCATAACTAATATCAATTAATAAATGAGTACATACCATGTGCATCTTTCTGGATCAGGGTTACCTCATTCAGGACAATATCTTCTCATTCCTTCCATGTGCCTACTAATTTACTGTCATTGTTTTTAACAGGTGAGTAGTATTCCATTGTGTAAATGAACCATGTTTTCTTTATCCATTTGTCACTTAAGTGATATCTACGTTTTTCCAGTTTCTGGCTATTATAAATAAAGCTGCTATGAACATCGTTGAGCAAGTATCCATAGTTAATGAGAGTGGAGCATCTTTTGAGTATATGCCCAGGAATGGTATAAATGAGTCTTGAGGTAGCTGGAGTCCCAATTTTCTGAGAAACCACAAAATTGATTTCTAAAATGTTTGTAAAAGTTTGCATTCCCACCATCAATGTAGGAGTGTTCCCCATGTTTTACATCCTCACCAGCATGAGCTGTCTCTCGAGGTTTTGATCTTAGCCATTCTGACAGGTATAAGATGAAATCTCATAGTTGTTTATATTTGCATTTCCCTGATGACTGAGGACTTTGAACATTTCTTTAACTGCTTTTTAGACATTAGAAATTTCCTTGAGAATTCCCCCACTTAGATCTATATACCATTTTTTTAAAATTGGGTTATTTGGTTTGTTGATGTCTAGCTTCTTCAGTTCTTTATATATTTTGGGTAGTAGCCCTTTATCAGATGTGGAGTTGGTAAAAAAAAAAAAAAAAAAAACAAAACAAAACAAAACAAAAAAAAACCTTGTCCTATTCTGTAAGCTATTTTTTGTCCATTTCAAGGTGTCCTTTGTCTTACAGAAGCAATTCTGTTTCGTGAGGTCTCATTTATTATTGATCTTAGTGCCTGAGCTGTTGGTGTTCTGTTCTGGAACTTGTCTCTTGCCAATTCGTTCAAGGTTATGCCCTTCTTTCACTTCTATCAGATTTAATGCATCCAGTTTTAGGTTGAGGTCTTTGATTCACTTGGACTTGAGTTTTGTGCAGACCTATTAGAAGTATACTTGAATTCTCAATGAAGACTCTAAAATCTACAAAGTCCTTAACATACATACTACAGATTATAAGACACCACAGATGCCAGACTATAATACTATAGCCGAAAATCTTTCAATCTCCAGAAACAGAGAAAATACTATAGTACATGACAAAGCCAAATTTAAACAATATCTATCTATAAATTCACTACATAAAAGAAGCTAGAAGGAAAATTCCAATCTAAGGAGGTTAAGTACACCCTTAGAAACAAAGTAAACAATCTCACACTAGCAAAATCAAAAGAAATAACACACACACACACACACACACACACACACTACCAACTACCATAACCATCACCATTGAGAATAACAACTACTATAACAACAATAACAACAGCAACAGCAACAATATAGTAGAACTCAATAATCACTGGTCATTGATATATCTCAATATCAATGATCTCAATTCCCCAATAGAATGACATAGACTGATAGGATGGATTTGAAAATGAGATGCATCCTTCTGCTGCATCCAAGAAACACCTCAACATCAAGGATACATGTTACCTCAGAGTAAAGGGTGGAAAAAGGTTTTCAAAGCCAGTGGACCTATGAAGCAAGGTGGTGTATCCATATCTAACAAAATAGATTTCACACCAAAACTAATAAAAAGAGATGGGGAAGGACACTATGTACTCATCAAAGGAAAAATATGCCATAACAATATGTCAATTTTTAACATCTTTTCCCCAAACACCAGGGCACCCACATTTATAAATGGAATGCTTTAGGCTTAGATTTTTGGAACCTATTTTATTTAGGGTTCTAAAATGCTTCAACCTTCCTTGTAGAACATGAACCAGAGGTAGGGGAGAAAGAAGATTAATAGGAAAAGAATGTTGTGGACCTGTTTAGAAGTAGCTCCTTAGAGTGATTCCACTCTTCATTGTCAGGATACCAGCGTCCAGTTCAATAGCAAACACCAATCATGAATCAGTAGTAGCAGCTTGATACACCGGAAACAGCAATGCTCTGCCGAATTGGCATGAGTCAGTGGAAATGGCCAGAGTGAGCCAGAATACCAGAAGAAGTTTTTGTTGTGTTTCTATGAAGTTAAGACCAGTGAAAACCAGGAAAGTGATGCATGCCATAACGTTGAAAGACAATCTTCTCACTACATGGTCCTATTTTTATTCTTTCTAAACATCACACAGCCTCTCAAATGTCTGTTTTCAGCAAAAAAATAAAAATAAAAAATCACATGCCCTTTCACAAGACAGCATACAGGAAAACATCATGTGGCACAACTGAGTTGTTAAAGAAACCAGAAACTTCTACTTCAAAACACTACTACAGCTTAAATCACATATTGACCCTCACACTTTGATACTCCATTCTCACCAAAAATCAGGTCATTCAGGCAAAGTTGAAACATAGTTACTGGAACTAAGAGATGTTATAAATCAAGTGAACCTAACAGATATTATGAAATTTTCAGGCACATGGATGGATACAGAGTGAGGTAACCCAGACTCAGAAAGATAAATGTGGTCTATATTCACTTATAAGAAGATACTAGACATTAAATAAAATATAACTAAGCTGCAGTCTTTGTATCTAGAGAGATTTTGTATAAAAGAAAGGAAGAGGGGGATGCATGCATCTCCCTGAGAGGGAAAAACAGAACAAATTTTATAGCCAGACTGAGCTCAGGTGAGAACAGGAGCAGGAAGATCAGTTAAGGGGAGAGTGGGGCTTGAACAGACAGAGAGAATATAGGAAGAGTCAGCTGGAATTCAAGGGCATTTGAGGGATAATATTGAAACCTACTGCAGGAGAAACTTCCTTAAATATATAAAGGTGATCCTAATGAGGTCTCCTAATAATGTGGAATATAAAGTCATGACTGGCCATTTCTTCTTACCAAAAGAGGATTCCAGTAGGAGACTGTGTTGTTGGCCAAGGGAGTCCTATGGAAATCACCAACAACCCAGGCTGATACTAAGAATAAAGAATGCACTATTCAAACTGACAGCAGGACCTCATTGCCAAATACAAAATCCGTACAACTCATTGAACATGAACAAGTCAAACTGCTGTTTACATGGAGCCTTCTCCTCTGCAGACTAGTGTCTTTGGTGAGGGAAGATACTCTGCAAACTACCGAAAGAGAAAGGTAGACATCAATCCAGCCACAAAATTTGTGATCTACAATCTGTCCTGCCTACAAGATATACTGTGGCAATGGTGGCACAGAACTTATGGGAGTGGCCAACCAATGTCTGATTTGACTTAAGACCCACTCTATGAGATGGAGACTTTGCCCAACACTTCTTGGGTAACCAGGAACCAGACACTAGATAGCCCAAAGACCTAGAGTCTAAAAGAAAATGTTATCAATAAAGAATTTCTAATGATATTCTGCTATACTTATCAGATCAGTGCCTTATTCAGCCATCATCAGAGAAGCTTCCTTTCCTAATAGGTGAGAAAAGATACAAAGACCCACAGGCAGACACTGCACAGAGAATGAGAGATCTTAGAACATTTAGCCCTCAATGGGATATCTCCATCAAATCCCTCCTGTCAGAGTTCAGGGAACCACACTGAAGAGGAGGCAGGCAGTGCAAGAGCCATGGGGGGATGGAGGATACCAGAAGAAAAAGGCCAACTGAGTCAATTAGGCAAAGCACACATGAGCTCACAGAGACTGATGTACCAAGCACAGAGCCTATAGGGTTGTACACCACATCCACACTGCATGTATATTTATAACAGTCAGCTTAGTATTTTCATGACATTTCTGAGCGTGAAAATGATCAGGTCTTTGATTCTTGTGCCTGCTCTTGGGACTCTCTTCCTCCTACTGGGCTGCCATGTCCAACTTCAATATGAAAGGTTTTATTTTCTTTTGTGCTATTGATTCTTATCTCTTAGAAGCCTTTCTATTTTTAATGAGGGACAGAAAGGGAGTGGATCCAGAGGGGGAAGTGTGGTAGATGGAACTTGGAAGGGTAAACGGAGGAGAAACTACAATCAGGATATATTGTACGGGAATAGAATATTTTGCACAAAATATCTTAAATTTAGGAAATACAGAAGTATGTTGAGTATCTCAAAAATTAAAAAAAAAATTAAAAGTGCTACATGACTAGCTTTGATAATGAGTTATCATTTTTTGAATATGAAAAAAAATAGTAAGAAAGACATGATATCCAGAGAAGGTGGAGGAGCAACACTGGAATATGAGAGAAGAAACCACATACCTAGTGTGGTGGAAGTCCCTGTTTATGCCTCTGCCCTGGAATATGTTCCTTCAGATTTTCTGTGCTAGATTCAGAATTAGTAGTTGGGAATAATTATTACTTTCAATGAAAGAAAACAGTATTCTGTTCAAAGACATTTTATTATTGTCTTTATTAAATTGGACACATTTTAACTGATTTTTAGAGTAAGAGCAGATCAAGTTTCATTCTGCACATGGACATCCACTTTCTCCAGATCCAGTTTTTGAAGAGGCTGTCTTTTCTCCAGCATGTGATTTTCTCTCTTTGTTCATAATTAGCTGTCTGCATTGTAGATTTTGTTTGTCGTCATCTCTTTCCCATCAGTTTACATGTCTACTACTGTGTCAGTGAACTGCAGTTTGGGGCATGAAGAATCTGAAGTAAACTTTGAAATGCAGTGTGGCTGCTTCTCCAGTATCTCCTTTCCTCAGACACTTTAGCTGCTTAAAGTCCTTGTGTCTCCCTCTGATTTTGAGAATATTTCTTCTGATTCTGTAAAACAAACAAACAAACAAACAAACAAAGTCATTGGAATTTGATTAGTATTGCATCGTATCTACAGAATACTTTCAGTGATATGTCGATTTTCACAATATTAATTCTCCTAACTCATATATACAGAAGTCAACCCAAATTTTACTAGTTTCTTTTGTTATTTTTTGTAATTCTTGGTGATTTTCTTTTTCTAGTGCTTTCTGTACTTCATGATTGTGTTCTTTACTTTCATTAGATTTTCCTTAGGCACTTTATGCTTTGGTGCAACTGAATAACTGAATGTGGTTATTTTCCTGACTGCTTTCTCAGTGTGCTTCGTATTGGTTCTAGGAAACTTACTGAACTTTTTTATTATTATTATTCTTTAATCTTTTTTTTACAGTCCAGACTTTATCCTCCTCCCGGTCCATCCTCTGACTATTCCACATCCCACACCTCCTCCCCCATGTCTCCAGGAGGATGCCCCCACTCCCAACCCTACCCCACTGGATGTCCCCTCCCTGAAGCCCCAAGTGTTTTGACGGTTATGTTCCTATTCTCTGACTGAGTCCAGATCTGACAGTCCTCTGATGTATATGTGTTGGGGACCTCATATAATCTTTATATGCCAATTTTCTATACTGCTACTCTGCCAAAAGTATTTGTCATAATATCTCAAGAGTTTTCAGATTGAGACTATAGGGTGCTTAAGTATAGAATCTTATCACCATTAAATAGATTTGCTTTTTCCCTTCCTATGTATGCCTTGCTCCTATTTCTTTTCCTCAACCAACTGCTTAGATTAAGACTAAGAGCTCTCTGGTGTAAGTGTCCAGAGAGTGGATATCTACATTCTCAACTTCAGAGGAAACACTTTCAGATTGTACTTGTTTAGCACAGTGCTGGCTGAAGCCATGGCTTATGACACCTATTATGTTTGAGTAGTATCTTCTGATACTACTTCATTTGGGGTTTTACAACAATGAGGGACTGAGTTTTTACTCAGAAACATTTTATAATTATTGATATTTTATATGAGTTTTTGTCTTTGATTCTATTTTATATACTTTTTAACAATTATTGGTAAACAGGAATTGCATAAGAAATAAAATATCTTCATAGTTACAATTTTTTCTTCTTTTATATTCTAGTCTATCCCATGACCTATTTTTTAAATTTGTGTTAAAACTCCAATTTAATAATTTAAATTGTACTGTATATTTTATTAATTGTCTACGAGCACACACAAATTATTAGGATTATCAATTTTGATAGATTTATCAATTTATCAGGGTCTAGTTTTAGAAAATTACTTTTCTTGGAGCTAAAGGAATGGTTAGCAGTAATGAACACTTGTTCTTTCAGAGGACCTGTATTGAGTTTCTAGAACTCACATGATGGCTCACAACCATCTATGACTCTAGTTCTAGGGTTTCCAACAACCTCTTCTGGACTCTGCATGTGATACACTACAGACATGTAGGCAAAACACTCATATACATAAAATAAAATAAATAAATATAACAAAATATTGGTAAAATAAAATAAGAATTATTTTAAATAAACATAATTATTCTTCTTGACGAATTTGGCATTCTGATAATGAACAAAAAACTTGGATTCATGTGTCTCATTGAAAAATCAGTATTACCTTCCTACTTTACCAGCTACTAAGTTGTGTGATAAGCAAAGGAAACCTTAAGAAGGCTGTAAATGGGTCCCACAACTGGAAGCAGCACAAAAATACAAAGAATATTTAGCAAACAGGACCTTGTGATGGTGTGTGATATCAAGATGCCATAAATTAGAAAACTTGTGCAACCTAACATACAAAGTTTTTTGCTATAGAGGCGCAGGTGCAAGATTTGAAAGAGCCTGATAAAGAAGCAAGACTTGGTTTTTCCATGGGCAGAAATTAAAATAAAGAAAACTTGAAATAGGAACGAGCAGGAACATCTGGTACATGAGTCATGTCACAGAAAAGGAAAGCAGGTAAACGAGGCTCTGATAGGAGCAAAACCAAACCAAACCAGAACATTGAATAGTGACAACCAGCTCTTATCAGCAAAGCCTCCAAATTAAGAGTGACAAATTACAAATGAATGCAAATTAACAGAAAATTCTCCCGCTCTCACAACTAATTATGATTTGTTTTATATGTGTGTCTAACTAAAATTTTCTTCTTTTCTCTATTCAAGGGTAAATAAGAACATTCTTCTGTGGCAGTACAATTGGATTGTCGGTTTTCTCAGTGCCACTCTGCTTGCATGGCTCACATTTTTCCCATTTTTATGTTTCCCGCATAGATTACCTGGTGAGTATCAAAATATAATCAATTTGTCATAATTATGCATATCCTCAACTTCAATTCTCAAAGCACAGATAAACTACACCTCTTTATAAATATGCTTCACCTAGTTTTATTGCTCTCTAAAAAAAGAAATATATTATTTAAATATCCTTTATTTTTACCAAATCAAGCAGTATCACATCCTAATATTATATTTAGGTACTACAGCTGTATTGGCATATATTTGTGTCACTCATTATTTTCTGTTAATATACCCTTTTATTTAAAGTGTGGAATTGTTCTTTTAAAAAAGAAATTATACTCAAATCTATTTTTTTGAGTGTGTAAATAAAAATTGTCTAGAGTAACAGAACTTATAGAATGAAATTTTATGTTTAGAAAGGGGATTTACTAGAATGACTTACAGGCTATGGTCCAGCTAATCCAAAAATGGCTACTTTGAATATAATCCAAGAATTCTGCAGTTTTTCAGTTGATGGGGTTGAATATGTCAGCTTGTCTTTAGTTTGCATTAGAACCCTCAAGTAGGAGGTTCAAATGGGAGTGAAGTAATGAACTTGCTAGTGAGTGCAAGAGCAAACAGGCGAAGAGCAAAAGTGGCCAGGGCGATGTCTGAACATTCAGTTCCTAAAGAAGTTCAAACTGGGCCTGGACCAATAGGGTTCCATAGCCAAGTAGGGCCAGGAGAAAGTTACTCTCCCAGGAGCGTGGAAAAGTCGTGAGTGGGGTTAAGACAAGCACCACTGCTCACCAGGAGCCGCCCAGAACCCGAGGGACACAGGGACTGAGGTAAAGTAGGGCATAGGAACTTTCTGAATTCCATCTGTGGCAAGAGACTTCTGCCTGGACCAACAGGGGTCCATAGCCAAGTAGCAACAGGAGAAAGCGACCCTCCCAGGAGCCTGAAAAAGCCGTGAGTGGGGATAAGACGAGCACCACTGCTCACCGGGACCTGCCCGGAACCTGCGGGACACAGGGATAGAGGAAAAGTCGGGGACAGGAAACTTCTTGTTTCCATCTGTGCCTGGGGACCTCAGCCTGGGCCACAGGGCTCCAGGAGAGAGCTGGTATCCCAGGAGTGCTGACACACCTTTGAGCACAGGCAAAACCACCACTTCTGTTCAAACTCCCTGGATCAAAAGAGACCCTTGCAGAGCCATCAGGACAAAGGAACCAAGGGACAGCTGGGTCAAGATCCTTCTGGTTTCTGACTGTACCCCAGAGCTGACCCTGTGCCACAGCTTTCCAAACCCAAATACCTCTCAGAGAGAGCTAGTCTTCAAAGAGTATTGATACAGAGGCCTGCAGGAGGGACAAGCCACAGACAGACAGAATAAGACCAGCTAACATCAGAGTTAACAGGATGGCAAAAGGCAAGGCCAAGAACATAAGTAACAGAAACCAAGGCTACTTGGCATCATCAGAACACAGCTCTCCCAGGACAGCAAGCCCTGAATACCCCAACACACCAGATAAGCAAGACTCAGATTTAAAATGATTTCTCATGATGATGATAGAAGACTTTAAGAAAGAAAGAAATAACGCCCTTAAAGAAGCACAAGAGAACAGAGGTAAACAGCTAGAAGCACTTAAAGAGGAAACACAAAAAGCCATTAAAGAATTACAGGAAAACACAATCAAACAGGCAGAATTACTGGAAAAAACTATCAAACAGACAAAGGAAATGAGCAAAACTATCCAGCACCTAAAAGTAGAAATAGAAATAATGAAGAAATCACAAAGGGAGAAAACCCTGGAGTTAGAAAACCTAGGAAAAGAGATCAGGAGTCATTGATGCAAGCATCACCAACAGAATACAAGAGAAAGAAGAGAGAATCTCAGGAGCAGAAGATACCATATAACATTGACAAACCAGCAAAAGAAAATGCAAAGTGCAAAAAGCTCCTAACCCAAAACATCCATGATCCAGGACACAATGAGAAGACAGAATCTAAGGATAATAGGTACAGAAGAGAGTGAAGATTCCCAACTTAAAGGACCAGTAAATATCTTTAACAAAATTATAGAAGAAAACTTCCCTAACCTACAGAAAGAGATGAACATAAATATACAAGAAGCTTACAGAACTCCAAACATATTGGACCAGAAAAAAAAAATTCGTCCTGTCACATTATAGGGAAAACACCAAATACACAAAACAAGGAAAGAATATTAAAAGCAGTAAGAGAAAAAGGTCAAGTAACATATAAAGACAGACCTATCAGAATTACACCAGACTTCTCACCAGAGATTATGAAAGCTAGAAGATCCTGGGCAGAAATCATACAGACCCTAAGAGAACACAACTGCCAGCCCAGGCTGCAATACCAGGCAAAACTCTCAATTACCATAGATGGTGAAACCAAAATGTTCTATGACAAAACCACATTTCCACAAACCCAGACCTACAAAGGATAATAGATGGTAAACGTCAACTCAAGGAGGGGAACTACACCTTAGAAAAAGCAAGAAAGTAATATTTCAACAAACTCAAAAGAAGATAGCCACACAAACATAAAGGTAACATCGAAAATAACAGAAACCAACAATCACTATTCCTTAATATCTCTTAACATCAATGGACTCAATTCCCTAATAAAAAGACATAGCCTGAAAGACTGGCTCTATAAAGAGGACCCAGCATTTTGCTGCATTCAGAAAATACACCTCCATGATAAAGACAAACACTACCTAAGAGTAAAGGTCTGGAAAACAATTTTCCAGGCAAATGGTTCCAAGAAACAGGCTGGAGTAGCCATTCTAATATCAGATAAAATCGACTTTCACCCAAAATATGTCAAAAAAGATAAGGAAAGACACTTAATACTCATCAAAGGAAAAATCTACCAAGAAGAACTCTCAATGCTGAACATCTATGTTCCAAATGCAAGAGCACCCCCATTCATAAAAGAAACTTTACTAAAGCTCAAAGCACACATTGCACCTCACACAGAAATAGTAGGAGACTTCCACACCCCATTATCATAAATGGACAGATCTTGGAAACACAAACTAAACAGAGACACAGTGAAACTAAGAGGTGTTATGAACCAAATGGATTTAACAGATATCTATAGAACATTTCATCCTAAATCAAAAGAATATACCTTCTTCTCAGCACCTCATGGAACGTTCTCCAAAATTGCCCATATAATCAGTCACAAAACAAACCTTAACAGATACAAGAAGATTGAAATAATCCCATGCATGCTATCAGATCACTACGGACTAAGGCTGGTCTTCAATGGCAACAGTAACAACAGAAAGCCACATACACATGGAAGTTGAACAATGCTCTACTCAGTGATAACTTGGTCAAGGAAGAAATAAAGAAAGAAAGTAAAGACACCCTAGAATTTAATGAAAATGAACGTACAACATAAACAAACTTATGGGACACAATGAATGCAGTGTTAAAAGGAAAACTCATAGTTTTGAGAGCCTCCAAAAAGAAACTGGAGAGAGCATACACTAGCAGCTTACCAGCACACCTGAATGCTCTAGAACAAAAAGAAGCTAATACACTCAAGATGAGTGGAAGGCAGGAAATAATCAAACTCAGGGCTGAAATCAACCAAGTAGAAACAAAAAGAACTATACAAAGAATCAACAAAACCAGAAGTTGGTTCTTTGAGAAAATCAACAAGATAGATAAACCCTTAGCCAGACTAACCTGAGGGCACAGAGACAGTATCCAAATTAACAAAATTAGAAATGAAAAAGGAGACATAACAACAGATTCTGAGGAAATTCAAAAAATCATCAGACCCTACTACAAAAGCCTATACTCAACAAAACTGCAAAATCTAGATGAAATGGACAATTTTCTAGACAGATACCAAATACCAAAGTTAAGTCAGGATCAGATAAACCATCTAAACAGTCCCATAATGCCTAAAGAAATAGAAGCAGTCATTAAAAGTCTCCCAACCAAAAAAAGCCCAGGACCAGATGGGTTCACTGCAGAATTCTATCAGACCTTCAAAGAAGACCTAATACCAATACTCATCAATCTATTCCACAAAATAGAAACAGAAGGAACACTACCCAATTCCTTCTATGAGGTCACAGTTACACAGATACCAAAACCTCACAAAAACCCAACAAAGAAAGAAATCTTCAGATCAATTTCCCTTATGAATATCGATGCAAAAATACTCAATAAAATTCTCAAAAACTAAATCCAAGAACACATCAAAACAATCATTCATCATGATCAAATAGGCTTCATCCCAGGGATGCAGGGATGGTTCAATATCCAGAAATCCATCAATGTAATCCACTACATAAACAAACTCAAAGAAAAAAAACCACATGGTCATTTTATTAGATGCTTAAAATGTATTTGACAAAATTCAACATCCCTTCATGATAAAAATACTGGAAAGATCAGGAATTCAAGGCCCATACCCAAACATAGTAAAAACATATACAGCAAACCTGTAGCCAACATCAAACTAAATGGAGAGAACCTCGATGCAATCCCACTAAAATCAGGGACTAGACAAGGCTGTCCACTCTCTCCCTATCTATTCAATATAGTAATTGAAGTTCTAGCTAGAGCAATTAGACAACAAAGGGACGTTAAAGGAATAAAAATTGGAAAGGAAGAAATCAAAATATCACTCTTTGCAGATGATATGATCGTATACTTAAGTGACCCGAAAAACTCCACCAGAGAACTACTGCAGCTGATAAACAACTTCAGCAAAGTGGCTGGATATAAAATTAGCTCAAACAAATCAGTAGCCTTCTTATACTCGAAGGATAAACAGGCTGAGAAAGAAATTAGGGAAATGACACTGTTCACAATTTTCACAAACAATATAAAGTATCTTGGTGTGACTCTAACCAAACAAGTGAAAGATCTGTATGACAAGAACTTTAAGTCTCTGAAGAAAGAAATCGAAGAAGACCTCAGAAGATGGAAAGATCTCCCATGCTCATGGATTGGTAGGATAAGTATAGTAAAAATGACCATTCTGCCAAAAGCAATCTACAGATTCAAGGCAATCCCATCAAAATTCCAACTCAATTCTTCATAGACTTAGAAAGAGCAATTCTCAAATTCATTTGGAACAACAAAAAACCCTGGATAGTAAAAGCTATTCTCAACAACAAAAGAACTTCTGGGAGAATCAGCATCCCTGTACTACATAGCAGCAGTGACAAAAAAACTGCATGGTATTGGTACAGTGACAGGCAGGTAGATCAATGGAATAGAATTGAAGTCCCAGAAATGGACCCACACACCTACGGTCACTTGATTTTCAACAAAGAAGCTAAAAAAGGACTGCATTTTCAACAAATGGTGCTGGTTCAACTGGCGGTCTACATATAGAAGAATGAGAATTGATCCACTCCTATCTACCTGTACAAAGCTCAAGTCCAAGTGTATCAAGGACTGCCACATAAAACCAGATACACTGAATATAATAGAAGAGAAAGTGGGAGAAATTCTCGAACACCTGGGTACAGGGGAAAATTTACTGAACAGAACAATGACTTAGGCTCTAAGATCAAGAATCGACAAATGGGACCTCATGAAATTGCAAAGCTTCTGTAAGGCAAAGGATACTGTCAATAGGACAAAACGGCAACCAACAGATTGGGAAAAGATCTTAAGCAATCCTACGTCTGATAGAGGGCTAATATCCAATATATACAAAGAACTCAAGAAGTTAGACTCCAGAAAACCAAATAACCCTATTAAAAAATGGCAAACAGAGCTAAAGAGAGAATTCTCAACTGAGGAAATTCATAGGGCTGAGAAGCACCTAAAGAAATGTTCAACATCCTTAGTCATGAAGGAAATGCAAATCAAAACAAGTCTGAGATTCCACCTCACACCAGTCAGAATGGCTAAGAACAAAAACTCAGGTGACAGCAGATGCTGGCGAGGATGTGGAGAAAGAGGAACACTCCTCCATTGTTGGTGGGTTTGCAAGCTGGTACAACCACTCTGGAAATCAGTTTGGCGGGTCCTCTGAAAAATGGACATAATACTACCTGAGGAGCCAGCTATACCTCTCCTGGACATATACCTAGAAGATTCTCCAACATGTAATAAAGACACATGCTCCACTATGTTCATAGCAGCCATATTTATAATAGCCAGAAGCTGGAAACAACCCAGATGTCCCTCATCAGAGGAATGGATACAGAAAATGTGATACATTTACACAATGGAATACTACTCAGCTATTAAAAACAATGACTTCATGAAATTTGCAGGCAAATGGATGGAACTTGAAAATATCATCCTGAGCGAGGTAACTCAGTCACAAAAGAATGAACATGGTATGTACTCACTGATAAGGGGCTATTAGCCCAAAAGTTCGAAGTACCCTAGTTTCACTTTACAGTAACCGCTGGACTGAGAGTGAGGTCCCAGATGGAGAAGCTGGAGAAGGGACTGAAGGAGCTGAGGGAGTTGCAGCCCCATGGAGGGAGCAACAGTGTCATCTGGCTTGACCCAGCCCTCGGTGCTCCTGGAGGCTGGACCACCAACTAAAGAATACACATCGAGGGACCCATGGCTCAGACCACATATGTGGCAGAGGGCCTTGTTGGCCATCAGGGGGAGGAGAGGCCCTTGGACCTGAGGGTGTTACAGGCCCCAGTAAAGGGGAAAGTCAAGGTGGGAATAAGGGGGTGTGGGTCGAAGGGTAGGTGGGAGGGAAAATATCCTCACAGAGGCGGGGGAGGTTGGAGGGGATAGGGGGTTTCCAAAGAGGAGACCTGGAAAGGGAGAAACATTGGAAATGTAAATAAAGTATCAAAAAATAAATAGTTTAAAAAAAAAGAAAAACAGTATAAAGGGAAATGAATGATGAAAAAGAACAATATACCCAAACATCTGGGACACCGGTGAAACAGTTCTGAAGAGTAAAGCTCATTATTAACAGAACCTGTGTTAAAAACGTAATAGTCAGTTTGTGAAAAAGTAAAAATGGACAATAAATACCTGAAAATTGATCAACATCCTTTCCCATTAAGAAAATGCAGATGAAGCCTGCATGGCAGTTCCATTATGCAAATGAAACCTGCATGGCAGTTCCTTTTCGACATGGTGCGAATAGCTGTAATCAGGAGAGTAGTGCAATGATGGTGTGGGGAAATATAAACCTTTATTCTCTGCTGGTGGCAATATAAAGTATACAGTTATATATAAACTCTGGAGGTTTCTCAAAACGTTCTGAAAATAAGGGGCTGGAGAGATGTCTTATCAGCTAAAGATGCATATTGCACTTGCACAGAACTTGAGATTGATCATAACTGCCTGCACCTCTAGGCTCCAAAGGCAACACTTATGTGTACACACACACACACACACACACACACACACACACACACACACACACACACACACCATAATGAAAAATATTTTTAAAGCTTAAAATGAAATTACAATATGATCTAGTTCTACCACTTTTCCATATGTATGCCCATAAAATGAATGATTTATCCTAGCTATTCCTCAATAATGAGACAGAGAAACCAAAATTCATTTCCAAGGTTCACCTCAATATCTTAATTCCCTGTGCTAATCTGGCTACCTCCCAGCCAACATCCCCATAATACGTGCACTTATGGCCTTTCATTCTCCAGCTAAATTCTATGAACTCCTTCCTGG
Source organism: Uromys caudimaculatus (assembly GCA_028551405.1). NCBI lineage: Eukaryota > Metazoa > Chordata > Mammalia > Rodentia > Muridae > Uromys > Uromys caudimaculatus. The sequence continues at coordinate 84,793,047 of CM052709.1, read as the reverse complement.
TTCATACTCATAGCAGTTCTGAATCTCCCTTCCTCTTTCTTTCTCCTTCATCTGGCTGCTGGAAGTCCTGCCCTATTCTCTCTTCTTCCCAACCATTGGGTGATCAGCTTGATAAACAATAAATGGAGAGAATAAATGGTAAGAATTGTTTATACAAACTTGAGATAAGATATTTTTGAAGAAGCATAACAATGCTGTGTCAATATTGAAACCATTTATGAGGGCAGAGAATTTGAATAACACAAGGACAACCTTTACAGAGTGACCAAAAAGATTATGTCTACATATACTGGATGGATTCTATCACAGAAATACTTGTATACTTTTACTTACTGCATCACTGTTTACAATAACTAGAAAATAGATCCAACTTAGGTGTTCCTAGATAGTTTAATGGGATAAAGAAAGTATGATGCCTAGGTGTTGGGAGCATGAAGCTCCATGTACCCACAGGTCTCCAGGGAAAGCAGGAATGTTAAGCATGAAAAACTGACCTCTCAAAGAAATGGATGTATAACCCATTTTTCCATCCACAAAGCTGGGAGTTGGAGCTTATTAATAGCCTGGTGATCTGTATTAACTATTGGGTTAGGCTATATTAAGCTCCTACAACTAAGACTGGAGGTGGCTAATACTCTAAGTGACTCTTACATTATCTTTATAGCCAGGGGCTCCCCGAAGCTTCCATAATGAGGATCTGAGATACATAACAGTCTAAATAACTTTCACATTATCCATATAGCTAAGAGTTTCTCTAAGCTACCACAACCAGGATCAGAGGTGGCTAATAACCCAAATGAACTCTTTGCTTTCTGTATGTCTGAAAGCAGGCCAGACTGTTCCTTAGATCCGTAAGCTAATTAATACAGGTAGCCTATCTCCAGAACCCATCTTCTTGGGAGAAATGATAAGTACCCTGAGGTGGTTTGGATACAATAAGTGCCTCCCTGTACTATACCAGGAAACTTATTTTTTCAAATTAAATTGTGTTTAAATATGCTGACAATATACACCAGACTCCCTGAGGTTAATCCAGATTGACCAAGTCAATTTGAACTGTTTGCATTCTCACTTTTTCGTGGTTTGTTTCTTTGCCTCACATCCACAGGAATCTCTAGACCTACGCAAAGTGTGATTTTATTCAGCTAAAAATAAAAGTTAAACCATAAGCCTTTTAATAAAACAGAACTAGAAATTTTAAGCCAAATCAGCAAAACTCTAAAAAATTTCAAATTCTAAATGTTTTTCATCCATATGTAGAATGCCAGTTTAAAAGTATATATGTCTGTAAACATGTGTGTAGATGTGCATGTGTGCATGTGTGTGTTTGTGTGTTCATGTGTAGGGTGGAGGGAAGGGTTGTGGTGTGACAGGACTAGAAAGATGATCATGTGAGTGTCTAAAGAGAGCTTAAGGATGCTGGATATGCAATAAAGAAATACAAATAATACAGAAGCCAAACATAAGAGTTACAGGAGATAGAAATCAGCTGGAAGGCATGGTGGTGTGTAGAAGAGCAAAAGGAAAAGGAACAAGTAAGAACAGCTTTGATAATACATATGCATGCTAATAAAGTTACAAATGGACTACTCTGCATTCTAATGTAAAGTGTTTAAAAGTAATGTTTAACACCTTCAGCAAACAGAGAAATTCTAATCGAAACTGTTTTGAAGCTGGGCAGTGGTGGCGCATGCCTTTAATCCCAGCACTTGAGAAACAGAGGCAGGCAGATTTCTGAGTTCGAGGCCAGCCTGGTCTACAGAGTGAATTCCAGGACAGCCAGGGCTACACAGAGAAACCCTGTCTCGAAAAACAAACAAACAAACAAAAAAACAAAAAACAAACTTTTTTGAGAGTCCATCTCCCACCGTCCAGAATATCTCTCCTTAAGGAAGTCCCAATGAGACATATGTTACCATCAAGTGAAACCTTCATTACTGTTCCTGCACTAATAACAACATCCATGATATAAAAACAGCCTAACAACTCAACAACAAATGACTAGATAAGAAAAATGTGTAACTGAGCGACACTTCACTTAGGTGTAAGGAAAACGCATAACACTTGCAGGAAAAATGCTGACATGGCACATACTGGTGGAACATGAAGGGAGAACAGGGGCTATGTGGGAACAAAAGATAAAAGGGACTGAGAGAGGTCACTAAATAACTGCATGTCAAGGAAGAAAAGGTGTAATGATATATGTATGGGAATAAAAATTTTATAGCTACATTTACTACTACTATTAGTACTATCAAATTACTACTATGCACCATTACAAAATGTTCTCATCTGGTAGTGCCTTTTATTACCACAAAACACTTTGTGATATAAGAAAGGTTTTTTGTTTTTTTTTTTTTCGGGGAGAGGGTAGCATTTTAAGACTGTGCCATGTTATTTATTGAATGTAGCTGTTGAATTATACATTAAATAAGAACTAAATAACTCAGTCATAGGAACCCCTGAAAATTAAGGAACCTACTTGTAGTAGTCGAGAGAAATGCATAGTGGTTGACTTCAGAATTGGGCAGTGCAGATGTGAGAAATTACATGATCAACTAATTGTCTTTTGCAAAGCACTGCTATAGAAGAATTTGCATTCTAAAACATACATTGGTTTTGGTTTGTTTAAAAATAACTCTCTTGTATTGCTATGAGTAATTAGGATAACTATGTGTACAAATACATGATATATATTTTCTTACTGACTTCAACATAATCATAAGACTACTTTATTTATGACCACTAGGTACACACAAGCTAAAACTACAGAAAGAAAAGGAACCTGTATCATTTAACAAGAAGTTTAAAGATATGAAATATGGAGTTCAATTTCAGGATTTGTTTCATACTCTTTGGGTATAGTAAAATATTTTTATTTAAAATATTATACATTTTATTTAAAATATTATAAAATGTTTTACAAATTAAGTTGACCTGTTTAATCTTAATATAGATCTAAGCAAATAACAATAATGTTTCCTAAATTTGGGTGAAAGTTTTGGGGTTTCTATTAGATTATTCAGTTTTGTTATAATGGAAAGAACATCCTTATTTGGCATTCCTAAAGACCTGTCTAGTGCTAGTAAGAGATGATGGCACAGCTATAAGTTTGATTTTTTTTAATTGATTTTATGCAATTCTATATTTATTCTCTCTGAAGAAATAAATATGACATTTAACACGATGGTATGAATTGGAAGAACCTGTGTCAACACATCCTCCCACACACAAACCCACAAATCACAATATTGAATACAAAATCCTTTGTTTCTGTAGATGAGAAAACATGCGACCTGAGGTCACGACTCCAGAATGCAGAGGAATCCCCTTCCAAAACTCTAGTCCTCCTCTGAATGTTCTTTGTTCTACTTAAAATTTTCTTTTTGTCACATAGATTGAGTGGTAATTATCACATAGAGAGTTTTTATTCATTTTTAGTGACTTTTACACTCTGAATAGAACTTCCAAAAATCTTCAAAAAATATCAGTTGAATTTTTTTTTAACTCACTTTAGAACTGTATCTCTCTCTTCCCAATTTCCAATTCTTTTCACTTTCCTGGAGATATTTATTATTTCTTTTTTTATTGCTTATTATTCTACTCAAAATATCCCATTTCTTTTAAAATATTATTTTAAAATAAAATATAATATGGCTCTTCCCTCCTGCCCTTTCTTCCCTCCTTCCCTTTCCATGTACCCCCAACCCTGCTTCTGTCAGCTGTAGAGAAAGAACTGCAGGTAATTAAGGAACACTAAGAACAAGAGAAATAACCTTCACTAGGGAAAAGGTTCCATTCCTTTTAAAATATTTACTAGCCATTTGTCTTTCTTCTTTAGAGACCTCTCAGTATCTTTCTCTAGAGGGTTTGTTATTTGTATTGTTTCTTTCTTTAGCTTTAGTTTGCCTTTTTGTATATTCTAGTCGTCTCTCACACATATATCAGGGAAAGACATTCTTCCATTCAGTAGGCTACCTATTCATTCTATTAAGGGTTTCTTTTGAAGAAGCGAAGTGTTTTGACCTCATATGATTACACACTTCCCTTGTTTACATTATTTCTCAAGTCACTGAAGTCATATTTAGAAATACCATTTTATCTTTAGTGTACTCCCAACTTTATCTTCTAGTTGTTTCAGGGTCTCAGGTACTGGGTTCTTTGATTTATTTGGAACTGTACAGAGTGAAAATAAGATCAACTTTCATCCTTTTATTTTTAATGTTTTTATTTTTATTATTATTCTTTAATATTTTTTTCATAGTCCAGTCGCCATCCCCCTCGCAGTCCACCCTCTGACAGTTCTCCATCCCACTCTCCCTCCCCCACTAACAAGAGGAGATCCCCATACCCCCATCTCCACCCCACCAGATTTCCCCACCCCCTGGGGCCTAACGGCTCTTGAGGGTTAGGTGCATCTTCTCTCACTGAGGCCAGATCAGGCAGTCCTCTGCTGTATATGTGTCATGGGCCTCATATTAGCTGGTGTATGCTGCCTGGTTGGTGGCTCCGTGTCCAAGAGATTTTGGGGGTCCAGGTTAGTTGAGACTGATGTCCAGTTTTTCCAGCATCAGTCATTGAAGAAACTATCTTCTCCATTCTATATTTTCGGGCTTCTTTGTCAAAACTCAGGTGACTGTAATTGAATGGAGTATTTTGTGGATCTTCTATTCCATTGATCAACCAATCTATTTTTCTGTTAGTAGGATGTTATTTTTATTATTATGGTTCTATAGTATAACTTGATATCATTTTGTGCCTCTAGCACTGTTCTTATTGTACAAGATGATTTTCACTATCCTTGGTTTTTCTTACTTTCATGTGAATGTAAGGATTTTTTTTTTTAAATCTCTGTGAAAATCTGAGTTGTCATTTTTATTTTTATTCCTGGTCCCCTTTGCAGAGTTCTTCTCCCCGTATACCCCTTCCTTGGGGGCATCAAGTCTCTGCAGGATTACGCACATCTTCTCCCACTGAGGCCAGACAATGTAGTCCTCTGCTGCATATATGCCCAGAGATTCGGACCAGCCCATGTATGCTCTTTAGTTGGTGGCTTAGTCTCTGGGAGCTCCCAGGGATCCAGGTTAATTGACACTGTTGGTCTTCCTACGAGGTTTCCATCTTATTCAGTTCCTTCAATCTTTCCCGAACTCTTCCTTAGTGGTCCCCGATCTCAGTCCAAAGCTTGGCTCTGGGTATCTGCATCTCTCAGTCAGCTGCTGGTAGAGGATCTCACAGGAGAGCCATACTAGACTTCTGTCGGCAAGCATAACATAGCATCCGTGATAATGTCAGGGTTTGTAGCCTGCTTATGGAATGGATCGCAGGTTGGGCTGGTTACTGGTCAAGAATTCATCCAGTCTCTGCACTATTTTCGTTTGTTCGTGAATTTCTTTCAGACAGGAACAATTTTGGTTAGAAAATTTTGAAGGTGGATTGGTGTCCCTAACCTTCCACTGGGGGGCCCTAACTACGGAAGTTGACATTTTTATATTTGGATTGAAGTGGCTTTGTCAAAGTACATGTGAATTAGTTGAATTCTTTCAAAGATAAGTGAATATATAAGGTTTGCTTTTACCTGAAACTATTCTTCAAATTCTCTTTATTAAATCATGAATCCTTTGAAATAAGTGATTACATGTCAGTAATACTTTAATTTTAATTTCATTTTAGTGCAATGCATTCTATCATGTCAAAGTAGGCATGAGCTATAGGCAGGTAAATGGGAGGGGAAAACATGTGGCTGAAATTCCCTCATCATATCATGTCTTGTTATATAAACAGAGAGAGAAAGTAATGCCAGAATATAAAGCTCAAAGTCATCCTTGTGAAGCATACTCTCTCCAGGTAACCATTCCTCCCCACAAAAGATCCAACACCCCCCCAAAATCCCAGCAGCATTATCTTAGCAAATAAGTGAGCTTGTGGGGAGAATTATATATGTAGACTGTAGCATCATTCTAATGGGGATAAGAAGCATCTCATTGTAGCTTTCATATTCATTTATATGATGGCTAATTATCTTTCACATTTTATGTATCGTTTCTCAGTTATTTATATTTTTTCTTTTGAGGCATACTCAGAATATAACCCACTTTTAAACTGGGTTACTTTTTGTTTTTAAGTTTCTCTGGAACCTTACCTGTTTTGTCTATTAATCCTTAGAAAAATATGAGGCAATCATTTTCTCCCATTCAAAGGCTGTATCTTCATTCCAGTGCTTTTTATTTTTTCAGTTTAAAAGCTTTAGTTACTAAGGCCCAGGTCAACCAAACTATAAGTGATAAATCAAGACTTATGAATGACATCTAAATAAAACATATGCAGATATAACTTGTAAAATATTAAATCTTATGAACTACATATTTAAAGGCAGTTCTTTAATCCTCTCTCATGCTGTCTATTGACACTGAAATCTAATAATACGTGATTTTGAAGGTATTTCAGGATTATATTAATTCTCTTATTCAGTATTTTTTTTTAAGCACAGAAGACTCTTGGTTTTTTTTTTTTTTTTCTTTTAACAATCTCATTTATCTACATTGCTTCTGTTTTCTGTGCTTTTAGAGTCGTAAACAGAAAATGTCATCCTTGCTTACACTGAAACAGTGTAGTCTTTACGCTCCATCTTAGCAGACTTAAACTTTTATACTTTCTAGTTGTATGTTTACATTTCAATCACTATTGAGTTGGCTTTCTCTACAGAATGAAAGATAGGGCCAATTTACAATTATCTGCAAGTGGACATTCATGTGTATATAGAAGAATCTGTCTCTTCTTTCCTGTGTACTTTTTGACCCTTTATAAAAGAGAATCATCTGGCTATAGATGATTGAACCTACAGAGCTCTTTTGGCTCACTGAAGTCTGTGTCTTCTGTCTATGTCATGCTTCTTTGTCTACTGTGTCTCTATAGTATGCCTTGATATCAAGTACACTGGCACCTCTAGTTCTGTTGTATTGCAGATTAGTCAACTTAATGGCATCTTTTTATGTGCCTTATGAATTTCAATATTGTTTTTGATAGTTCAGAAATAACAAGGCTGGCATTGGGGTTGAAGTTGCATAGAATATATAGATCAGTTTTTCATTTTCCAGCATTAATTCTTTCTATCATTGTCATGTACAACCTTTTCAGTGTGTGTGTGTGTGTGTGTGTGTGTGTGTGTGTGTCTACTTCAATTTCTTTCATCGATGTTTCACAATTGTCATGATAGAGGTGCTTTGATTCCAAGGTTAAATTTAATAAAAAGATCTAATATTGTTTTAGTATTGACTTTAGGATTTATTTTTATTTTTTGCATATGAACATATATAAACTTTAAGCTGTGATAATTTGACCCTGTGCCTTGCTATCTGTATATGTTTTATCTAAGTCTAAACTTGGATTTTAAACTAAAACATAATCACAAATATATTTCTAAATCAGAAACTCAGTTAACAACGATTTACAAAAATTTCATGAAGAAAATTGAACTCAACATATCTGTAGTAATGAAGACTCAGGTAAACTGACACATGCAATGCTAATTCATGAAATGGCTATGTCTATGTATGGTATACTTTGTCCAATAATCTATACATTCAATTCAGGAATAATTAACCCTATGGCATGGATTTTATATTTTAAAGAAAAACAAATTATTCTAAATTTCCTACAAAAGTATAGGAAAAAAATCATCGATCTTGTAAAAAATAAGACATTCTAAAAGACCAGGGTAGCAAGAACAGTATAATATTTTATCTGCATCTAAATTAACTATATTTATGGGAAAGAAAAGTTAACAATTTGTTATATGTCTGTTTATATGTATATATATGTATATATGTATATATATGTATATATGTATATATATGAAGATATAACGTAAGTATTCGCAGTATGATATAAGCAATGGAAGCTACCCACTGAGGCATCCCTCCAGCCCAAATATGCACATTTATATTTAAAACCACAGAAACACAAAAGAAATATTATCTATCTTGTGTGTGTCTGTGTCACAAAATTTTCAAAGTCTGCCAATATTAGCAAATGTTGTCCAGTGTTTTTAATTATGTGGACTATGCCAGTTAGCTGTTGGTGCATGACAAAACTTAGTAGCATAATACAAAACAGCTTTACTCATCAACCCAAAATTGGCGCGAAGCTTATTTCTCACAGCTGTGCCTGGGGTTGATTAAAAAGTGCTCTCAGTCTGAAGGATGGGGCTATCTCAAGGCTTTTTTTCCCTCTAATATTAGTGTTACTACATGCTAGGTTTTAGAATACTCAGATGTAGCCTTTCTAACATTTGTAAGGCTTTCCGATGCGCAGAACTGATAGAATTATAGGGCCTGTCAAACCAGAACTACTGTTCATATGAATTTTAGAGTATACCCACTTCAATAAGTAAACTGGACTCTCAAATATTGAAGTGTTGTTACTTAAAGATAAAATCAGGAGGGAAAGCTGGACAAAAAAGAAATCAAATAAATTATTCATAAACCTTTGCTTAGTTAGAGTTTTCATTACTTGGAAGAGATACTGTGACCAAGGCAACTCTTATAGTGGACAACATTTAATTGGGGCTGGTTTACAAAGGTTCAGATGTTTAGTGCATTGTCATCAAGGCAGGAAGCATGGCAATGTCCAGGCAGACATGGATGAGATTGGCACCATCAGGAGCTAGGGGAAGGCTATCTTCTACAATGGGTAGAGTCTGAACACAGGAGGAGACCTCCAAAACCCAAACACTTCCACAATACAGGCCACATCTCCTAAGGGTACCACTCCTTATTGGCCAAGCACATTCAAACTGCCACCATCCCCAAAATCAAAAAAAAAAAAAAAAAAAAGTACATGATAGGAGGTTTTATTGTAACCACATTTGTGACAATGAAGAGTTGAAGATGATGTAAGTATTTAATCCATTAAGAACTGATTAATATATGACATGATGCAAAATTATATAGCACTCACCAAAAGAGTTAGGTAGATGCAAAATATGAGTGTATCTACTAAGGTACTAAGAAATACTTTCAATAATCTAACAGATCATAAGCAACCTCTGGGGGTAGGAAGTTGGGGGAGCCTCTGGAAAGTACCTGAGAGCTTAGAAGTGAGACATTCTCAAGACTTATTGGGGGTGACCTTAGCCAAAATGCCCAACATCGGGGAGAGGGAGCATGAAGAGTCCACCTCCAGTAGATAGACAGGGGCCTCAAGTGGAGGGACAGGGTTACTAACCTACAGTCAAAATTTCTGACCCAGAATTGTTCTTGTCTAAAAGAACTGAAGAGACAAAAGTAGAGATGAGACTGAAGGAAAGGTGGTCCAGTGACTGGCCCAAATTGGGATCCATCTCATAGGGGTGCATCAAGGCCTGACACTATTACCTGTGCTATGATGTGCTTACAGATGGGAGCCTGCTTTGACTGTTCTCTGAGAGTCCCTACCAGCAGCTGACTGAGACAGAGGCAGATACTTACAGCCAACCATTGGACTGAAGTCAGGAACTCCCAAGGTTGAATTAGGGGAAGGATCAAAGAAGGTGAAAAAGAGAATGACCCCATAGTCAGACCAACAGATTCAACTAACCCAGACCCCAGGGAGCTCCCACAAACTGAGCCACCAACCAGGATCATATACAAGGCCCCTGAGCACATATATAGCAGAGGTCTGCCTTGTCTGCCCACAGTGGAAGAAGATGTGCTTAATCCTCAAAAGACTCCAGACTCCAGAGAAGGGGGAGACCTGACGGGGGCGGGGGCACCCTCTTGGAGGCAAGAGGGAGGAGGAATGGGATGAGGAACTATGGGAGGGGGGCCAAGGGATGGGCCAATGACTAGAATGTAAATAAATAACTTAAAAACTAGAAAAATAAAAAATCAGAAAGCTATGTTTACTACAGAGAAACCAAACTACAAGTCTCATATGACATGTGTCTATTAGAGAACTATATAGTTTTGTTTGCATAGATAGCTATATACACTCTGTTTAGACTATAGGAAGCCATTTCTGCAGATTGATCACTAGTACATGCTGAGATAAAGTCATTGTGATGTGACCTGTCCCATTTCAGTGTCTCATAAGGAACCCGTTGCTGATGTGCTACTCAATGTGCAAAGCCACAGAGTCGTTGGCTTTTATTGGAGCTTCAGAATTTTTGCCCAAATATTTAGAAAATCAGTTTTTGTTATCACCCTCACGGGCTACTCTGCTCACAGGTAGAATTTTCTTGTTACTGTGCTGATTTCAAAATTGTTGTGATGTGTATATTTAAGGGTGCTATGTATATTTAAGTAATATGCCACATAAGGAGAAGACAGAATGCAGTGTATGTGAATGCCACTTGCTAAAACTAAAATCATAAGCTCAATTGTCTCTGCTCCCAAGGCAAAGTTACAATATTTATCTATGGTTGTTTACAGTACAAAGAAATGTATTTGCAAAATGTTTAGAACAAAGAACGTCTCCTTCAGTATTTGACATGTACATAAGATTTAGGCTGATAGGAAGAACATTTACCTATTATCTATACTTGAAGCATATAGAAATAGACTAAACATTGACATAATGGAAATAAATTCAACATATATTACTTAACTGAAGGTTTCCTTAAATATGAGATGCACAAATATTTAAAGGATGAGGATGCAAAAGAGTATGCTATGTGAACATCAACCAGAGTAAATGCTGGTATCACTGCCCTAATTCTCAGTACAATACCATTTCAAGCAAAGGATATACTTAGTAAAAGATCTAATACTATAAGAATCAGTAAGTGATATATTTCATAAAATCATAAGTGGACCTGTCTCAATAGCATTGCTTTAAAATATTTAATAACAAAGATCACAGAAAATAAATGACCTTCTTAAGAACAGTTTCTTCTCTGTCTCACCCTTTCTTTAATGGCTAGTGCTCTTCAAATCTCAGATTTGAAAGTAACAGAAATTTATTTAAATGTCTTTCCAGTATATTAGGAAAGTATTATTATTTATATGATTAGTCTGATAGCATCATACATCTTTAGAAATATTTTCATTGATTTATACACTTTTATTATTTATGTTTTGTGTGTATATATGTGCATGGTCTTTCAAAACCACACATGCACACATGTGGAAATCAGCCTACAACTTGTGGGAGTTCATTCTTTCGTTCTACCATGTGGGTCTCAAGGATTGGTGACAAGCATCTTTCCTTGTTGAGCCAACTTGAGAGTGCCCAAATTATACTCTTTTCTGTAGCTTTATTTAACCAATTGGTAAGGCTTTCAGCTAATTTTGTTTGTTGAGACAGGGTGAGATACAGCCAAGGCAGACTGTGAACTTGACCTTGATCTATAGCTGAGGTTGGTCTTCAAGTTTTCCTCTTCCTACTTTCAGGTGCTCTGCCACACCCAGTTTTAGTTGGTTTTGATTCAGTTTATAATGCTTGTCACTTTCAAGTTTTGTAATATTTTTTCAGACTCTCTCTTTATTGAGTTGTTTTCTCTTATCTTGAAATATCTTACTTAACTCACTCATACTGTTCATCTGTTACATGTTGCTGATTTTCATACTTTCTTATATATTGATATTTTCAGAAGAGTTCACATGGATAATTATTTACTTCTATATGATGACCTTTATAATGTGTTGTCTTTTTCTGCTCATGTGACTTTTAATAATTGATTTCTCATGTAATGTTGAATTTATTTACAAAAGTAAATAAATGTAATACAATGTCTCATAGGTTCTTTGTGAAAACGGTTTAAAGACAAACTTTGCTATGTAAGGAAAGAGTAAATCAGAATTTCTGCAAGTCTTGAAAGGGAGCTTTAAAAGAAGGAAGATCAAAGTGTAGATGTTTCAATCCTCCATAGGACAGGGATCAAAACAGTCACAGGAGGTAGAGGGAGGGAGGGACATGGGGAGAGACAGGATGGGGATGGCAAAAAGGAGGAAGGAGCAGAATTAGGAGGAAAGGACGGGAGAGAAGTACAGAGGGCCAGGAAATTGAATAGAAACATATAGCAGTGGGAGATGGGGAACTGGGATTAGCCACTAGAAGGTCCCAGACTCCAGGGAAGTGAGAGGCTCCCAGGACCCAATGGCTATGACTTTAGCCAAAATACCCAACAAAAGGGAGCTACAACCTGTAGAGACCACCTCCAGTAGATAGGCACAGCCCCCAGTTGAGGGCCACCCATGCATCTCAAAATTTTTAACCCAGAAATGTTCCTATCCAAAGGAAAGACAGGGACAAAAATGGAAGAGAGACAGAAAGAAAGGCTATCCAGAGACTACCCCACCTAGGAATCCATCCCAACTGCATACACCAAAGCTCCCCACACTATTGATGACACCAAGAAGTACTTGCTCACAGGAGTCTGATACGGCTGTTCTCTGAGAGGTTCTACTAGCACCTGACCAATACAGAGGCAGATACTCACAGCCAACCATCAGACTGAGCCTGAGGACTCCAATGGAAGAGCTAGGAGAAGGACTGAAGAAGCTGAAGGGGATTGCATCCCAATAGAAAGAACAATATCAACTAACTGGACCACCTAGTGCTCCCAGGGACTAAACCACGAACCAAAGAGTATAGGGAGGGAGAAATGGCTCCAGATACATATGTAGCAGAGGATGGCCTTATCTGACATCAGTGGGAGGGAGGCCTTTGGTCCTGTGGAGGCTTAATGCCCCAACAAAGGGTGATGCTAGAGTGGCAGTGAGGCAGGAGTGGGTGAGTGGGTAGAGGAGCACCCTCACAGAAGAAAAGGGGATGGGGAGAGGGGGTGGAATAGGGGATTTGTGGAGGGGTAACCTGAAAGTGGAATATCATTTGAAATGTAAAACAAAGAAAATGATTAACAAAAAAAGAAAGATTGGTCTAACTCTGGCCCTTTAAGCAGATATGTAGGCATCCTACATTGTGGGATTAATGCCCAATGGTGATTTCTACTGGAGAGAGAGCACTCTTAGGAATTATGGACCTCTAAAGACATTGTTGGAGTTAACTCTTTTATTTGAAAACGATTCTTGTGTTGGTTGCTGCGTTCATGATTTGAGGAGTCAGACTGAAGGTACTTCACATTCAAGATCCACAATTTAAAGCATAGGTTTTACTGTGTCACACTTCATCACCAGACTCTCCAGTCACATAGTCTTCCCTGCTATACCTTTGACTATTATAGAATATACATGTAGAATATACATATACAATATACACATCCTCAGAAATTATAATGCAGGGGGGTAGTAAGAGTCCATTGTACACCAGGCCTTGGCTTTGATCCTCAGTTCTTGTGGTACTGAGGAGAGAAGTAAAATTTAAAATAATAAAAATGAATTTTTAAGAAAGAAATTGAAATGCTAGAGCTTGTCACACAGTGGTGGGTCATTTGCCTAGGACACATGAAAATCCCCGGAATTTAAATAAAAAAAGGAGAAAGAAGGAAACTTTAAAGTGATAAAAATATAGCTAAAAAGAAGAAAATGGAAATGAAAGAGGGAAGAGAGGAAAACTCAATTAAAATGAAAATATAGTAAGAAGATCAGGCAATGAAATTGCAATATTAAAATGCAATTAGAGAAATGGGGGAAAGTAACAGAAAACAGTTACAGAAACAGAAAAAAGTTCTAGCTACAATCACTCTGGAACATCTAAATCTGAAATTCACAATGAACAGGGTGAGAACAACAGAGTGTATTTTCAGATTATTCTTGGTTTCCTCAATTGTCATCAAGCTAGTGGGAACAGAAGCAAGCCATACCCAACATCTGACAAAGTCAGGGTATGTAGACCGTTCTAGGGGTGTGTACTGTCTGGAATCTTAGTCTGCAATTGCCTGTAACTGGATATCGGTGGTAGAGCAGTGTAGCCACATGATCATTGGGAGAATATAAGCTACTTTAGATTTATCTTCACTTAGGAAGTTTTATTCTGTACAATGGGTATGTATGCAGGATTTCTAGTCTGAGAATGACTGAGTCCCTGACAATAAAACCCTCCTCCAGGTGGCTCTATAGCTGAATTTTCATGAAATCTCCCTGTTATTTCTTTTTGGAAGCTAGATTGCTTTCACCCTCTAGGCCTAGTATGTATTCAGGCTTCTTGTCTGCAGGATGCAGTCTTCAGTGCCACGCCTTACCTTCCACTGCCACTTTTCTGCCCAGGTACACACCTCCTTTTTAATTTTTGTATTCAAGGATCAAGAGTATTTGCTCACCTTGCTTTGTCATTCTTCTAAGTCTGTAGAATGTGCTAGGTTTTATTTCCTGTGCAGACAACTTCCAGTTCTCACCCACTCTTCCTTCCATGACACGTTCCAAGTCTGTTATTTTGTTTCCCTTCCATGGAAGAACACACAGCTGCTGAGTGTCCCTATACCCCCATCTTGGACCTGAACTTGTATCTTATCAATTATGTGTTTTATTGTTCACCTTTCTTATTTGGGCTTCTTTTTCACCCAGAACCTTTATTTCTTCCCTATTTGGTTTGTTTCTTTGTTTGTTGCATTTCTATGGATCGTTTCATTTGTATGTATTCAAATCCTTACTAGACTTAATCTGTTTTCTATGTTGCTATTGGTGTTGTGTTCTCTACCCATCACATGTACACACACAGTGGTCTACATTTAGTTTACTGTGTTATATTATGGTGGGTTTTTTTTTCTTCTATTTTTCTGTACCTCAGTTTTCCTTTTTTCCCTTATTATTCTTGTGATTTCCTCTTTCTAAATATCTATGCTTAAGGAGAAAAACCATACGTCGTATTAGGTACTATGGACGCTCGCATTGTTGTACAATTGTTTGTTTATGTGAAGCATCTATGAGATATCTCAGTGAGATAGTTGTTGCAGTTCTTTCCCACAAGATGATATGAGGGAGCCTGTTATTTTATTAAAGTATTTTGTGATAAGACATACACTTAAACCTCTAAGTAACAATATCTTTCAATAACACAGTTCCTACACTTGATCTTAGCCAAAAGGCCAATAAGTGATAATAACACAGTTCCTAAATAGTGTATCTGTGGACTAAATTCCTGGCTTGTATTAGATACCCAATAGTAGCAGAGCAAAGCATCACCATAACTACCAGAATTTTAGGTCCAGTAGACCCTGCACAAGATTGTATATATTATATATTTTAGATTTATTCAAATAAAATATTTTCTAGTATATCTTGTTTTGAGTTTTTTTTTTTGTTTTGTTTTGGTTTTAGTTTGAAAATCTGTACTTGAGTAGAATAAATGGCATCCGTAGCTAATTTTTTGATATTCTCCACAGGTATGTTTAACGGTATTTTCTTTTCCTTTTCTTAGGAATTATTTTAGTTCCAGGAGGTGCAGTTGGCAATTTTCTGGGAGGTTTCATTGTTTCCAAGTTGAAAATGTCTTGTAGAAGACAAATGAAATTTATAATCCTAACATCTATTATATCACTTCTGCTTTTAATATTAAACATTTTTGTAAAGTGTGAAAGAGTGAAATTTGCTGGAATCAGTGAGGATTATGATGGGTAAATATAAGTTTGCATACTAGATTTTAAAATCATAACTGAAGGTATATTTTTCAGACTAGTAATCCAGTAACCTTATATATTGATGTAACTCTTAGAATTATTATACATGAAAATAAAGTATAATATATAATTTTACTTTTCATATTAAGGATATGCATCTTATAGAGATATATTTATTTACTATGCATTCATTAGTGATTTATGAGCAAAACTAGAACTTTGAGTTAGAGTAGGTAGCAAGTATAA
This sequence comes from Uromys caudimaculatus, assembly GCA_028551405.1. NCBI lineage: Eukaryota > Metazoa > Chordata > Mammalia > Rodentia > Muridae > Uromys > Uromys caudimaculatus. The sequence goes on along the minus strand of CM052709.1, from coordinate 84,777,308 downwards.
GATGTTACAGGAATACGTAGAATATGTGTAATATCACTTGACCTTGTGTTCTTGAACTGATCTGTCTACCTTCTTATAAACATGAAACAATAGATTTAAAGAATATTTGAGCATCCACATGGACTTTTTAGATTAAATATCCAAAGTTCGAAAGGCTTGGCAAGAGTTAATATTAAATATTGTACAGCATAAAGGACACTTAAATCCAACAGATTAAGTAAGTGAAATGATAAAAAAGAGTAATGGCACTTTCAACTACAATGGGATAGCATATGACAAACTACTATCCAATAAGTGCTACTGGAGCCTTTCATGGGGCTATGAAACATGAGTGTAACTACACTTCTTTCACAAATTCATCCATGGGAATTAGAGGATAGACATGGTAATAATAGATATATTTATAACTGAACAGTGGTAAGTTTATAAAAATATAAAAATTAAAAGCCTTTTCTGTGCAAAAACTTTTGCTAATCTGGTGAAATAAGTATAATAGGCAATGGAAAATGCTTGAAAAATGAAAATTTGGAAAGCCTGAAGCTGAATAATTAATGACATGTCAACTGAAAAATCACCGAACACAAAAATACGAAGACATAACTGGTTCTTCACTCCAGCAGGAAATAAATGGAAAATCATCCAATTTCTATCAGTTTGTTTGCCAATTAAAAAATAAGATGCCCAAATAAGTTGCCCAAATATCTAAGGTGAACAAAACATTTACGAATAAAGTAAACTCTTATTTAAATGAACGCCTGAGGAAAGTATTGTAAGCACTCATATACTTGAATGTTAAATGTTAAAAACATCATTTCTCTATAAATTCGTTTGAAAACTATTTATAATCCATAGACTATCCTTTTAAAATACAAATAATTAAAATGGAATTATGGTTTAAAATACATTTAATTAAAAGAGAATATATCATTTCCCCCTAAGAAAGATATTCATATACCTCAAAGAGTATGTATATGTTTATGTGTATAGGTATGTATACATATGGCAAAAAACATAAGGTATTGAGTTGAGAATATACTCTGTTATAAAAGAAATCAATGAAACCAAGTTGGAGAACTGAAATGCAAGGGATAAAAATATATTGTGAAGTCAAACAAGTATAGCAGTACTGTCTTAACTACAAGTCTTCATAAGATTCAGGACAGCTGGGAGATACACTATGAATACTTAGAAACTTAATGTATATAAAGCAGATATTCCAACCTGAGGAGAATGTTACATGTTTCAAAAATATATCCCAGAAAAATTTACATATCCAACTGGAAACATAATTTGATACAGTTTTACATAATTATCCAGTAGGCAAGAGATCAATAGATATACAGTAAATCTTGTCATGACATAAGAAACTTGCATGCTGAATTATGAACATTATGTATGTTCTGCTTACAACATTTTACAATTTTATTTTGTTCTTAAAATACTATTTTTTCTCAACTTTAATATCAACCTCATGTAAGACATGTCAATTATAGATTGCTGGCTCCCATCCTTGAAGATAGCTATAGCGAGCAGGGCCGGAGAGAGCGGGGTCGGAGAGAGAAGAAAAAGTGTTTGAAGACAGCTACAGTGTACTTACATATAATAAGTAAATAAATCTTTTTTAAAAAAAGAAAGAAAAATAAGTAAATAACTGCCTGTCCTTCAACTAAATTAGCAAATCAGAGAAACTGAAGTTAATAAAATTAGAGATCAAAGAGAGCCATTACAGCAAACACCATAAAGGCACAAAGGGCTGGCTGGAGAGAACTAAATGCAGTTACGTTGAATTTATCATATGATAATAATGAAAAATAATATTTTAGCTGTATTCTCAAAAAGCAAATGGAAAAAATTCTCAAGAATAAATTTAAACAATGAAGTAAATGCTGAAGTGAAAATTATAATTACACAGTAAGCTCAAGGCCAATCTACACTAAATTTTTAAAAAGAAAATAAAAATAAAATCATAGAACTCTACTTAATAAACTAAAAGACACAGTGAAATAGTAGCTCCCAGAGGCTGGATAACTGGAGGAATGAGAAGTGGCTGGAGAAAAAAATGCTGTGTATGCTCAAGGAGGCATTTGTATATGAGAAATGACTTTTAATATGTTTAACAATAATATAAGCATGAGTTAATAACTTACTTATTTTTAAGGAGGTAGCAAAGAGAACTTTGAGTATTTCAAAATATAAAGAAATGATAAATGCTTAAGGTGATTAAAATGCCAAAATTTAATCTCAGAGTTGAATATTATATTCATTAATTTATTCACATACACTATACATATACATATGCACAAACACACATATACGTATATACATATATATTATTTTTTCAATCAATAAGCATCAGGAAAATCAGTTTAAGAGATAAAAATCAATAGATATATCATACTAAACAAACTAAAAATAAAATGGTAATTCTTAAGGTTATCAAAAAAATTAACAACTTGATAAAATTCAACATCTGTAACTTTCTGAAGTGAAAAAAATGTTCCATAGTACATGGGAAACATAAGAGAGAGTTAGGGATTGCCAAGAGTTGGAGGTCAACCTTGACTATATAGTGAGATTAGGTTGTTCTGTAGGGGAAGAATCTGTCACACAGGAAGAAGAGAGAGGAAAAAGAGAGGGAGGGAAGGTTGAAGGAAGAGAAAATGAAAGAGAGAAGGACAGAGAAAGGGACAAGAGGAGGAGGAGGAGAACAGGAAGAGGAGGAAGAGGTACAGGAGGAAGAGGAGGAGGAGGAACAGGAGGAACAGGAGGAGGAGGAGGAGGAACAGGAGGAGAAGGAGGAGGAGGAGGGGAGGAGGAAGAGGAAGAAGAAGAGGAGAGAAGAGAAGAAGGAAGGAAGGAAGAGAAGATGAATTACAAAGGGGTAAAGGAAGTCCTTGAGGTAGGGGGAAAAGGAACCATGCAGGTGGTTATGATTTTGCATGTTAACATGACTGTAGTGAAAATTTCATTATAGCCTAAAATAAATCAAGTGGTACATTTTTAAGATTTATTTATTTTTAGTTTTGTGTTTGAATGTTCTCCTACATATATGTATATGTACCACATCCATGCCTGGTGCTTGCAGAGATTATAAGAGGGCAGAAGATTTTCTGTTATTGGGATTACAAAGGGTTGTGAGCTGCCATGATGATGTTGGGAATGGAATTTTGGTCCTCTGGAGGAGCAGGATATGCTCTTAAGAGCTTAGCCATCTCTCCAGGACTATCATGTGTTACACCCTTAAATATGCTTTTCATTATGCTTTTATACATTAGTAAATCTGTTAAAAATTATTTCAATAAGCAAACCTTTGAATTTTATTGATATCTAGACTCACACTTTAAATTTAAATGAGGGTATTATAATTTTATGTAATCTCAATTTAACAGAACAGGTAGTTTGGGAAACCTCACGGCTCCATGCAATGCACACTGTGGTTGCAAAAGCTCCATCTATTCTTCTGTATGTGGAAGAGATGATATCGAATATTTCACTCCCTGCTTTGCGGGCTGCCTTGCTTCTAAAGACCTACACTATGAAAAGGTAAATTTTCTTATGCTTCTTCCTTACCAGAAACATGCTCAATTTGTAGATAGTGACTAGATTCTACGCCTCCCTCTCTCTAGAATTTTGCTTTTATAGTTTCCATATCTTTTTTATTTCAACAACATGGAAAGAAATCCTGCCTTGTGTTTTCAGAATTCCTTTTCAGCAGTACTCACTGAATGTTAAACATAATTTTTCATACACCAAAGGGTTTGTCAGTGTTATCCTGTGAGTCATCTTTACTTCAAATGTGTCTTCTGCTGAGATTCAAAATGCACACTCTGTATTTTCCTTCTGTTTCCTATTTTTGCTCCTAATGGAGATATGGATATTATTTTTAAGTGTGTGCGGAGGTTGAATACAGAGTCCTATTGCTGAGCTGTATCCCCAGTCCCTAGTTCCTTGTGCACCATATGTCCCATATATACAAGGCTTTCACAAAATATATCTAACATTCTAAAAAACCGAGAGATATAGAGAACTCATGTGAATTGGAAAAATATAAGTTAACCGAGTTTTATCTACTTTCTTTTTTAAAGAACCACCCACTGACTTTACTAAAACATAATGTAGTTACACATCTTTTGATACTAACCTGAATTTTTTTCCTTTTTTTTTCTTTTATTGGATATTTTCTGTAATTACATTTCAAATGTTATCCCCTTTCCAGGTCTCCCCTCTGGAAACCCCTATGCCATTCCCCCCAACCCCTGCCTCTGTGAGGGTGCTCCGCCAACCATTCACCCACTCCTGCCTTCTAGCCCTGGCATTTGTCTATACAGTGGCATCGAACCACCTCAGGCCCAAGAGCCTCTCCTCCCACTGATGTCCAACAAGGCCCTCCTCTGCCATCTATGTGGCTGGAGCCATGGGTCCCTCCATGTGTATTCTTTGGTTGGTGGTCCAGTTCCCAGGAGCTCCGGGGGTCTGGCTGGTTGACACTGTTGCTCCTCCAAGGATGCTACAAACCTCCTCAGCTCCTTCAGTCCCTTCTCTAACTCCTTCATCAGGGACCCTGCGCTCAGTCCAATGGTTGGCTGTGAGAATCTGCCTCTGTATTTGACAGGCTCTGGCAGAGCCTCTCAGGAGACAGCCACAAAGGCTCCTGTCAGCAAGCACTTCCCAGCATCCACAATAAAGTCTGAGTTTGGTGACTGTATATGGGATGGATTCCCAGGTGGGGCAGTCTCTGGATGGCCTTTGCTTCAGTCTCTGCTCCACCCTTTGTCTCCATATTTCCTCCTGTGAGTATTTTGTTCCCCCTTCTAAGAAGCACTGAAGCATCCACACTTTGGTCTTCCTTCTTCTTGAGCTTCATATGGTCTGTGAATTGTATTTTGGGTATTCTGAGCTTTTGGACTAATATCCACTTATCAGTGAGTGCATACCATGTGTGTTCTTCTGTGACTGTATGTGCATATGTATAATCTAGAAGTTGGTAGTAAATGTCTTCCTCAGTTGCTCTCTGCCTTACATTTTGAGACAGGGTCTCTCATTGAATCTGGATCTCATCTCTTTGGTTAGGCTGGGGATACCTAACAGTTATTTCCTTTCTCCTTTTCCCAACCCAGAACTAGGGGGCTAGATTCCCTTTTCCAATGGGTATTGACTATTCAAATTTGGTTTCTCTTGGTGCATGGCAAGCATTCTATTTAATGAGCTCTTTCCCAAGCTCTGTTTATTAATTCTTTTTATTTTTCATAGGCACTCATGCATTTTATTTTTTAATTTTTTAAATAGAAAATATTTTTTCATACAATCTGTACTGAGTAGAGTTCCCCCTTCTCCACCCATACTAGATCCTCCCTACATCACTATCCATTCAAACCCACAACTTTCCTCTCTTTATATCATTAAAACACAATTGGGATAATAATAATAATAATAATAATAATAATAATAATAATAATAATAATTTAAAAGACAGAGTAAGACAAACATAGAAAAGAAAAAAATCTGAAGAAAAAGCATTTTTAAAAAACACATATACATGCTAAGAGACACACATTTAACAGAAAACCCTGAAAAATAAAACTGAAAACTATACTTTATAAGCAAAGTATCTGTAGTTAGAAAATAAATAAATAAACAAACAAGCAAACAAATAAATAAATAAATACCCCAGACAAAGCATTTTGAGGCAGACAGACAGACAGACATGCAGGCACACAGAAGGACAGGCAGGTGGGCAAGCAGATGAATGGACAGACAGATGGGCAGACAGACAGATAGATAGTGTGTTTGAGTTTGCTTTGTATGGTGGGTCCAGCAATTGATTGACATGCAGCCTGTACTTGAAAGTAGTTTGAGTTCCCAGTGACACTTGGCTGGAGAAAGCTGATTTTTCATTTACAAGTGATTGTCAAGTGGCGATCACTTCTGTGTTAGGGATAAGGGCTTGTTTCTACTTCCCCTCTCAGAGCTGGTAACCAAGTCAGGCCCAGACCTGTACATACTGCCACAGTCTCTGTGAGGTCATATGTGCATCAGTCCTGTTGTGTCTAGAAGGCCTTGTTCCTTGGTGTCCTCCATCTCCTCCGGCTCTGAAAAATCCTCCTCCCTCCCCTTCTGAAGATTTCTTTGAGCCCTTACACTGGGGAATTTGACAGAAACGTCCCATTTAAGAGTGATATTCCAAGATCTCCCACTCTCTGCAGTTATGAGTCTCATCATTTGTTCCAATCTGTTGGAACAAATGGAAGCGTCTCTGATGCTGGCCAAGTAAGACACTGATCTATGTGTATAGCAGAATATCATTAGGAGTCATTTTATGGTTATATTTTGTTAACAAAGCAGTAATATTAGGGTTTTCCCTCAGCCCATGGCCTATGTGGTCATTTGTCTTGGTCACTATGGAGTGTTGGGCATGGTTTCCATCTCATTGAGTGTCCTCAAATCTAGGCAGGTGTGTGTTGGTTACTATAACAACATTTGTGTCACTATGGAATCGATATGCTTTCAAGAAGTCCATCATTGTAGATCTCAGCTTTTGCAGATATGTTTGATGCCTACAGTTTTCCTCTGTAGCATGCAGAGTACCTTTGTACCTTATAGTAAACACTAGTTGGTAGGATTGAAGGCTCTACATAGGCAGCAGCACAATTTCAAGTTCACTCAGTGAGTTATGTAAGTGTTGTTTCAGCAAGAAGGCCTTACTATCAGTTGGAGAAAACAAACTATATCCTTGGCAATGGCCCAAGCTCATTGGGAGTTTCCATGGACCTCTTTGGCCAACAATTTCTAAAATAATTGATTCCCAGCACAGGGGGTTTCCTTTGGTGGGAAAGGATATGTTTGTGCTTTCTCTCTCCTGTTATTTGGTGATTCCATTGAATTTATTTCATATATGTATTCATGTTAAGCTTCTATGTAATTAGGCTTGCACACAATCTTTCAAATGCCCTAATTATTAGATGTGCTTCCCCATATTCTATCCCTTAATTCTCTCTCGTCTCCCTTTTCCCAGTTGATCCTTCCATCCTAGACCCCCACCTACTCTTGTCCATCCATACCTAACTATTCTGTTTCCCCCTCCTAGGGAGATCCAACCCTCCTCCAAGTCTCTGACTCTACATCTAACCTCTGTGATTCCATGCAGTGTAGCTTGCTTACCATTGACTTAAAGTGAATTATGCATATATAAGGGAATCCATAACATATTCTTCTTTTGGAGGTCTGCATTATCTGATGCAGGATCACATTTTTCCTGGTTCCATTCATTTAGCTGCAATTCTTCTTCTCCTTCTTCTCCTTCTTCTTCTTCTCCTTCTTCTTCTTCTTCTTCTTCTTCTTCTTCTTCTTCTTCTTCTTCTTCTTCTTCTTCTTCTTCTTCTTCTTCTTCTTCTTCTCCTCCTCCTCCTCCTCCTCCTCCTCCTCCTCCTCCTCCTCCTCCTTCTTCTTCTCCTCTTCCTCCTCCTTTTGCTCCTCTTCTTTCTCCTCCTCCTCCTTCTCTTCCTCCTTGTCCTCCTCCTCTTTCCCCATTCTCTCCCTCCTCTTCCTCCTCCTCCTCAGCTGAGTAATATTCCATTGTGTAAAAGTACCATGCTAGCATGTTTTCTTTATCTATTGATTTGTTGATGGATATTTATGCTGTATTCGATTTCTGGCTCTTTTGAATAGATCAGTAATAAACATTGCTAAGCAAGAATCTCTGTAGTAGTATGTAGATTCCTTTAGCTATATGCCCAAATACTTAAATAACTGGATCTCATGGTAGATCTATTAAGAGATTCTTGAGGAACTACCAGATGGATTTCCATAGTGGCTGTAGAAGTTTATAGTCCCATCTGTTCATATATTTTAAATGGCATACGCTATTACTGTCTCTATTTTACAGTCAAGATTTGCACATTTTGTAATACTTTTGTGCTTTCTCTGGTATTGTTTTCTTTCTGCCTGAAGAATTTCTCCATAATTTCTGAGAACTTTTAATGGGTCATGGAATACTCAGTTTCCCCCAAGCAATTAAAAGTCAAAATTTTAGACTTTCTGATTCTGTGACAAATACCCCCCTCCCCCCAAAAAAAACAACAGGAAGAAACAAAGATGTATTTTTGTTCATGCTTTCAAATTTTTAGCCTCTTGTAGCTGATTGCACTTAGTTTTAAGTCGAGGGAGGGGGCCTAAAGTCCCCCACACCTTACTGCATTCAGGAAGGAGGGAGGAACAGGTGAGTGTGCCTGCACTAAATGATGACCTGAATTTTGTTTCTTTCCGGACCCTTCATACTAGGCACCAGTTCTCACGTTCAAGTCCACTAAGTAACTTCCGGAACCAACCTCATGTATACACAAGCCAAACTGATGATCAAAAGTCACTATATCAGAACTCTATTATCTTCTGTATGTCTCCAGATACATTTATAATTTCCTCGTTGTTTTGTGCTATCTGTAGTTTCACTTAGCCTGGATATAATTTTCACTTTATTCATTGATTGATTGATAGATTTTGGGGATTCATCATATATCTTGACTCTGGTTGAATGTCTGACATTTGTTATCCTATCCCTACCTAGCAAATTAGCAATATACTTATGCCTTTAAATAACATTAGTCATGACCTTACCATTCTAAATTCAGAACCCATGACATAGCATGACTTATTTGTACAGAAAGAAATCAGGGTATGGGTCCATGCTCTGCTCTTTCTAGAAGCTCTGAGAAGAAATGACTTGTAAGCACATTGTCTTAGTCAGGGTTTCTATTCCTACACAAACATGACCAAGAAGCAAGTTGGGGAGGAAAGGGTTTATTCAGCTTACACTTCCACACTGCTGTTCATCACTAAAGGAAGTCAGGACTGGAACTCAAGCAGGTCCGGAAGCAGAAGCTGATGCAGAGGCCATGGAGGGATGTTTCTTACTGGCTTACTTCTCCTGACTTGCTCCCTTGCTCTCTTATAGAACCACCCTAGGAATGGTACCACCCACAAGGGGCCCACCCCCTCTTGATCACTAATTGAGAAAATGCCTTACACCTGGATCTCATGGAGGCATTTTCTCAACTGAAGCTCCTTTCTCTGTGATAATTCCAGCTTGTGTCAAGTTGACAAACAAAACCAGCCAGTACACACATCTATTTCTTTGAGCTTGAAATGAAATATGTATTTCTTTGCTAGCTCTCTTCAGAAGAAGTTTTGACTACTATGAACTACTCTTGAAGAGTAGTTCTTGAAGAGATGAACTCTTCCCCTCAAGGCAAGCAAAATAGAGTTTTATGTTGCCTGCTTTGAAACTCTAGCATCAAGGATAGCCTGGTATGATTTGAAGCTCACCTAGGCAGGTGAGGTTTGCTCAAAGTAGCTTCTTTTTTTGTTACACTTGTAATGTAATTTAGAAAGGGAACTAAAAGTCATGAATTCTTTGCCATGGTATTATGAAGTTATGCATGAGCTATGGGAGAAATCGTCACAGCCATCTTGAATTACTTCCTAGCACAGACAGGAGGGGACTTTTCTACACTGTCCCATACCTTTTAGTATTTCCTATACGTTTCCAACTCTTCTCTTGTGTTTAAAAGAAATTATTTCCATTGATCTGCTTTCCATTCAGTAATTGATCCTTTATTCTATAGTTATTCCTTTGCAATTACACCTAAATTTTAATTTCACTTTTATGGTCTGTAAAAGTAACTAGTATTCGCCTGACTTAATTGTCTTGGAGGCTTACTGCTGAATAAATGCATGATTTCTGGCTCTTTCTTAACTATGGCTGGTTCAGTTCACATGTTCTGTCCCAAACTCCTCTCCAAGTTGATTCAATCTGGCTATTCTCAACTTCCGGATTACTCTGCCTGGCCTCATAATAACTTTGGCATTCTGTTCTAGTCTTCTGGCTCCTCATTCTCTGACTCTTTCTGTCTTCAACTGGACCTGTATATGTAAAAATGTCCTGGTAAAAACTGTCATACATACATACATACATACACACACACACACACACACACACCCTGCCTCCCCCTCCTGAGCTGCTTTTCTATGTCTCTCTTTCCTTTCTGCTCTCATAAGAGGTGAGAGTATCCTATCTCTGACTCATTCTGCCAAATATTTTTCTTATTCATCACTTTGTCTTCCTTTTAACTAGATGTCATTATTTGGGATTAAAGGTGTGTACTAAAGGCTTGTCTGTATTCCAGTCAGAGGAAATAAAGGTGTGTGGTATGTTTCCATTACAGTCAGATCACACAGACTTAGGTCTTTGGATGTTATCCCTTGCCAGAGCAACCATGTTGCTGGATTAAAATTCCTCTACAGTGATCCCATGATATCACAGAATCCAAATGTCTAGCAATGCTATGTATACTTTGTTCTCTTTCTTATAGTTTCTGATATACTGCTTTCTCGCAACTAATTCCATCAACCATATCAAATAAGCCTTTATGATATTTGTTGTTTATATCTTCATTTTAAGCCCATTTTATTTCTTATTTTGAACTGCTTGTAATAACATCAAGTTATTAACATCACTCATGAAAAAAAATTGCTTACTTGCACAGTTTCTAATTCTTTCTTCTTTGTGTTTTATTTCTGAGGCTGTGTTATATGTACGGCACATGGTTATGTCTCGTTAATGGATAATGCTTTCTTCATAAAACATTCCTTTCCATGACTGGTAACTAAATTCTGTTTTCAAATCTACTTTCGATGATTTTAGATTCTTAATGTTAACTTTCTTCTGATGATTATATCTGATTTATCATCCACGTATCGGCATCTTCATGTTTGATGTGTTATGGCTATTGCTTCTCTTACCTAACACTTGCATATATCTTTAAACTACAATTTCAACTCTTATATTAATATTTAATATATTTGATATAGAAGAATTTTAATCTAGCTTCATTTTATTAGTATTATTAATTTTTCAAATAAAAAGCATTGACCCATAAATAAAAGAAAAACCACACACAATGATTAAGTTAGCCACTCAACCAAACAATTGCATAGTCCCAAATTCTTTTTATTATTGGAATTAAATATATTTTGCTGCCTCATTTCAATGGCATTTTTATAACCCATCTCCTATAAGTTTTAAACACCGTTCATCATTAGCTTATAAATGGTACGTGAAATGGCATGATATTCCCAACTCTTCTCACCATTGTCTTTATGATGTTTCTATGTGTGTGAATGAAGCCACCCCTGCAAGTATGCCTCTCTAATATCAATATTTTTGATTTGAGCATAGTTATTAAGAAGTTCTCTTCCTTCTCTCAGTTTGCCTAAAAGCAGGGGAAGAGTCATTCAATATGTGGATATCTCTGTCACAAAGGAGGAAAGCTCAACTCTAAGGCATCTTTCACCAGTTTAGACAGAACTCTGAAGAAATCTACAAGCACCATCTTTTTGTTGTTGTTGTTTATTGCCGTAAACTCACTTTGCATTCTGGTTTTTTGTTGGAGATGCCAAGTAAGCCTGAGGTCTGAGGCACTCACTATTCTGAGTTCTCATCTGTGGAGGTGGCTCTTTGATGTGCCCTGCTGGCATCAACTAACTTGAGTCGTTTTCTGAATTAAAAACAAATTGGTGGCTAGTGTGTGTGTGTGTGTGTGTGTGTGTGTGTGTGTGTGTGTGTGTGTGAGTGTTAGTATTAGGTCTCTATGTTCTCTTTGCTTTCCATTCTCACCAAAGGTCTGACCGTTCAGGTAATCCCTCCCCTCCATCCGCATAGGTTCTTTAACCTAATTTGCAATTACCAATTTTTATACAATTTATATATCTCATTCCCTTCCTGGGTTTGCTTTGTTTTGTTTTCTTATTGTTTCACGTTTTGCTCTAGTCCTCGCAGTGCTAGGTCACTGAGCTTGTCAAGCAAGTTCTAGCTCACTGCTTTATGCCTGACTGCTTTCCTTCTCTTATCTGGAACACTTTTCCTGATAGGCTTGTAACATTCTTCTAATCGTTTTTAAAATTTCGTCTCAAATAGTATTCCATTAGTTATGCAATCCCTGATACTGTTAAGCACAAAAGTTATTTCCACTAATACTGCCTGCAATTTTTCTTGCCCTTTTTTTTTTATAGTAACCACACATGAATCATATAAAACTTTCTTCTGCAATGCTTAATTGCTTGCCTTCCTAAGTAAAAAGCTCTCTAATGGCAAACAGATATTTGTTGTATTGTTTAAAATACACCCCCTCAAAATGAAAATGGTGTTTAGCACACAGACATTTGGAAAATGTGTGGACTGAATAATTTTAATTTGGGCATTTATACATTTATGTTATTTAACGTGTTCTTAACCACCCGGGCCCAAGTCATCTTTATACCTGTTTTGGGGAGCATATTTACTTTTTTGTTTCTCTGTTGTAATTATTGTTTTGTAACTCAGGATATTTTTTAATGACCTAATAATTCCCAAATGATCTCTTTAACTCTGACCACTGTGTAAGTCTTTTTACATGTGAGTGTGTGTGTTTGTGTATTGGTGTGTGTATGTGTGTGTGTGTGTGTGTGTGTGTGTGTGTGTGTGTGTGTGTGTGCTTCTCTCTCCCTCATACTGGAATTAAAAATTACTGTTTTGTGTGTTCTTAAAACCTTTGGTTCCTGGGCTGGAGAGATGTTTCAGTGGTTAAGAGCACTGGCTGCTCTTCTAGAGGTCCTGAGTTCAATTCCCAGAAACCACATGGTGGCGCACAACCATCTGTAATGGGATCTAAGGCCCTCTTCTGGTGTGCATGAAAACAGCTACAGTGTACTCATATAAATAAAATAAATAAATCTTAAAAAAAAAAAAAAAAAACTTTGATTCTTGGAGCAATGTGTCCACTGTGTTTAATAAAAATTAAATCTGTCATGATTATATACAAAATAAAGAATCAGCATGATCACACAATCTTTCTTTTTTTTTTTTTTCCTCCTCTTTTATTTTTGATACTTTATATACATTTCCAATGTTTCCCCTTTTCTGAGTCTCCTCTTTGTATACCC
>CM052709.1:84747454-84763836 GCA_028551405.1 Uromys caudimaculatus | reverse complement strand
GAGAGGTGCTGCTCCCCTCAACCCCACTCACGGTCCTTCCAAGTTCCTGTGAGGCTTCCTCTCTAAGGCGCTCCTTGGCTACCGACTCCTGGTGTCACAGGCAGAGGTTTCCCACACAATCTTTCATACTTGGGTAATTATCCATATTTCAAATATCAGCTAAAATGTAATTTTATTCATTACATTATCTTTAATTGCCCTTAATTTCTATTATTGTCAAATGATAATAAATTTAGCTGAGGTTGACTATTATTTCTTAAATTTGTAGAACTCTTTCTTATCTAAAACATTTTTTCATTCACAAATACCTAGACAAAAAGTAATTCACTCACGGGCAATATATCTTTGATTTTAGAATCAATATTGCATTTCAAATAATCTATAACAGGTTTAGGATGAGAATATTATTGGAACAATGAGTTGTGATCTGAGGGTGGTGGTACATGCCTTTAATACCAGTATTCTGGAAGCAGAGGCAGCCAGAACTCAGTGAATCCCAGTCAAAGTACACGGGGAGACCCTGTCTCAGGTATGCTAAGAGGATGGTAAATAGTCTTCTCCTGGGAAGAGCATAGCAGCTGGTTATTAATGGTCAGCACTGAATGTATATATTTAAGTAGCATTATGCAGACTGAGCTAGTATATATCAGCAAGTAAAGAAAAAGAGGCTATGAATTTGAAAGGGGGACAAATAGCAAGAGTTGGAGAAGGTAAGAAAGCCAGAAAATGATATGATTATATCTTAATCTAAAAAGTATTTAAACAAACATGAAAAACTAGGCAGTCTCCCTTTGTATATTAACTAAACTTTAAGTTTTATACTAATAAGACTGTTTTCTCACTGCTGCATCTGAAATACTGTTGTTGTTTTTTTTTTTTTTATTGTCAATGTCCATAGACATTCTACAATTGTACTTGCATTAAACATGGATTGGCATACGCAGATTCTGAAAGTGATCCCATCGATGCCAGCTATGGAAAATGTGACACCAAATGTTATGCATTACCTTTGTTTTTTGCTTTTTTCTTTTCTTCAATTGCTTTTTCCAGTTCATCTAGTATACCAATCACCTTGATTACCCTCCGGTAAGTTTGTCATATTCATAATTACTATATAATTAGTTCATAAAATGATACATTTAGAAATAGTTCAGATTTTTACAGGAAGAGCTTTTCTGTTTTAAAGTAGTAAATAGAGAAAATATTTATATTATTAAAAGTCAGAAAAATGTAAAATTTTTACTTTTACTGGTTTATTAGCATAATTTGTGTACATGTTAATTTTAAACTAAGTTAATTTAAAACTGAGTATACTGGGAACTTAAAAGATGGCTCAGTTAGTTTCAGTTTATTATTCTGAAATGACCCAACTTTGATCATTCATGTGTTTGTCTAGGATATGGTAAGCCCACCTAACACTCGTTTTTACTGTAGAAAGATAATAAAAGAGCATTATTCTAAATTTATTTTGTCAAACGTTTAACAAGCATCTGTGGCTTAACTAGCCTGTAAAGGCTGACCAAGAAGGGGGTAAACATAGCTTACTTTTGGCATATTCTCAGTTAGTTGTGGAGTTAATGTAGAGACAGAAAATCTGGAATATCCTCCAGATATATAGTTCTGACAGAAAAAATAAAATAAAAAAGAGGGAAAATAAAGAACCAGAGAAACTTGGTCATAACGCAATATGCATAATGACTTTATCCACAAAACACGAGGCAAATGATGAGATAGATGGTCTGATTTCACTCTATGCTGTTGTACGTCAAGTGTTTTGTTGGTTTCATAAGGTCTTCCTGTACAACCCAAGCTGGCCTCAAACCTGCAACGCTTCTGCCTCGGCCTCTCAGGGGCTTGGGTTCCAGTAAGATGCATACCGTTAGTAGGAAGGACAGTTTGAAGATAATGTGTAAAATGGAGATAAAAGTGCAACGTGGAGAAAACAGAAAGTGAAGGTGAAATAGTGACATGTAGAGGTAATCGGATAAATATTTGGTGGTTTGTCAAATATTTGTGTTTAGAAGGTGACAGTTAAAACCTTGATGGGATATGGAGTCATCTAAGATCATATTCAGACTTCCCATTTGGGCAACTGAAAGAATAATTCCATGAACTAAAATACGAATCTCAAAGAAGAGAAATGGAAAAGAACCCACACTTGAGTGGATGAAATGACTCAATGAGTATAAACACTGGCTACTAAGTCTGAGAACCTGAGTTCAATCCCTTAGAAATCACGTGGTTGATGGAAAAAGAAAACAAAACACATCTGGAAAAGTTTCCTCTGACTTCTGGAGTACCCTCACACCCTTTCTCTTCCTCATCCCATTCTCTTTCTCCTTCACTCATAGACACACACAAATAGATGATTAAACATAATATTACTTCCTTAAAGATGATGTAAAATATTCAAGCAAATATATTAGCAGAGAAAGTTAAAATATTCCCAAAACTTTATTTTTAACCTCATTTTTATTGGTTTTTGAAAATAATTTTAAAAAGCATTTCCCGAAGAGCAGCTCTTGGGCCTGAGGGTGTTCTATGTCCCAGTGTGGGGGAATGGCAGGGCAGGAAGGTAGGAGTGGGTGGGTTGGGTGGGGGAGCACCCTCAGATGGGCAGGAGAGAGGGATGGGATAGGGGGTTTCCAGAGTAGTCACCTGGAAAGGGGATAACATTTGAAATGTAAATAAAGAAAATATCCAATAAAAGGGAAACATTTTTTTAAAAAGGAAAAGAAAAAAAGCATCTTCCCACTCACAAGAGTGTTTACTCTCACTCTTCTTCTGTAATGTAAGGCTTGCTATTTCAGCCAGAATACCAAAACATGAATAAGAAATAAAAGGAGCATGAACAAGAAAAGAAGTATCATAATTTATAGAAAATCTGATAACATGGACTTTTATACTTATCTTTTCATGACCTAGAAGACCCAGGCAGAATGATCATGAGTTTAAGCCCAACCTGAGTTTCATAGCTAAACCATGGTTCAAAATAAATAAATAAGCAAGTGACCCTCAATATTCCATCTAAAAACTAATAGCAAAGCACTAATACACAAAGTTGATACACAAAAGTAAGCCAGTTTGGGTATATTTATAAAAAAGTAAATGACAAAATCATCAAGATAACTATCACATTCAGAGTAACTTCAAAATTAGTGAAATATCAAGGAATAAACCTAAACAAGGAAGAAAAATGCCTTTACAATGAGAACAATACAAAAGGAAAGAGACCAAAGAAGACATTTTAAAAAATACATTTCATATTTACAAATCAGTAGAATTGATATTGAGTAAATGCCCATACTATCAAATATAATCTGTGAATTCATGCAAGCTTTATCAATGTATTCTAATGTCATTCTTCATAAGACAAGGGCAATTCCTAAACTCCACATGTAAGTATAAAACATCCTGAATATCTCAAACTGTAATGAACACAAAAGCAAGCGCAGGAACTATATACAACTTCAAACTATTCAACCAAGCCATAGTCACAAAAACATTTCACTAGCACACAAGCCCACATGAATAGTAATGGAATAGAATACAGGACCCACAAATAAACCCACAGAGGAAAGACTCTCTAATTTCAACAAAAGTTTCCAAAATATATGTTGAAGAAAGAGATGCTTCTGTTGAATGCAGTCTCTTCAACAAATGGCTCTGTAAAATCTGGAAGTACTCATCCAAAAAAATAAAAATAAAGAAACTGGTTCAAAAAACAAAAACAAAAATTAAATGAATCAAACATCTTTATGTGAGATGCCAAACCAATAATGACATTGTAAAATAGAAAATAACTGAAATATTTTCTGAAGGTACCCCATGATGTAAACATAGGCAATATCTTTGTGAAAAGGAATTCAACAGCTCAGGAACCAGGAGGAATAATTGGCATGTGAGATTTCACCATTATTTTAAAAATCTGTACAGTAAAGAAAATAATTAAGAAAGGGGGGCATTCAATGAGCTGGGGGAGGAGATTATGTCCGGTTATACATCTGACAGTAGACTAATACTAAGAATACATGAAGAAGTCAGAAAAATGAAGCACAAATAATTCAGTCAACAAATGGGACAATACAATGTACAGACACTCAACAAAAGAAGTACAAATATGCAATAAATGAAAGGAGAGATATCCAGTACAAACACCAAACTGGCAAGGATCTTTAATGTATTGAATTGTTCATTTTTGCTATATAAATTTACTTATATGTATATTTAATGCAAACCAGCGACCATCCAGTTTGTTTTTCCCCCAGTAGAATGGCTACGTGTAAGAAAAATCGATGGAAATAGCTTTGCATCCGCACCCTGGAAATCATTGTGGATGTTCCTCAAGAAGATTATAAAGAGAATTACTATGTTTATAAAACTGAAGGGTACATATTTGAGGAATCACAGAACAAAACAGTGACAGTATCTACACACTGTGATCATTGAGGCAGTGTTTACAACAGTCCAAAATGGATAACAAATACATAGTACATACATTGGAGTATTATTTGGCCATAAAGAATACCAAAATGAAGCCATTTCCTGGAAAAATAATGGAACTGTATGTCAACAGGTTTAGTGAATAAAGTAGACTTGGAATTGTAAGCACAACATACAATATTTCATGTGTGGACTCTATTTCTTTTAAGTCATAAACTTAAATGAAAATCTTTAGGGAACATGAAAGGAACAAGAGAGAGGAAGTTGGGATATATATATTTTATATATATGTATATCAGGTTTGTTCTTCAGTGAATACTTGATTTAATCAATAAAAAATAGAAAGATATTCCTCATTCGTTAGTCAACACTTTCATGTATACATAAATGAATTTTAGTTGCTTAAATGAGTGTCTCCTCTTTTAAATGACACAGAGTGATATTTTTTATTTATTTTAATTTGTAGTTGTGAAAATAATAAAAGTACCACATAAAAGAGAGGACACTCATAATTTAGGACAATTCAGTAAAATTAAATAAAGTTCCAATCAAATGTAGTCTGAATGTAAGGAATGCCATTCCATAGTGCTGTTTGCAGGCACCATGCACTCCAGCATATGAGAGTGAGAGAGGAACCCTTGTAAGGAGACAGGCTTCTGTGGATCTCACTCACCCCAAGTAACCATGGAAAGAAACCTGAAGGTAAAGAGTGGACTTGAGCTGTCTCCTTCATTCAAAGGGCCATTTAGTTAGAATCCAATCAAAGGCCAGAATGTGAAGTGTAGATTTACTGATAAAATTTATGGAGTGCAAATTCCACCAGAAACAGCAAGCTAGGAAAATGTAGAGTAGACTTAACAACGCTGAAATAGACTCTAAACAATTCCATACCTGGCAGAGGGAGGAAAGTAAACGTGAGAGCTAGACAGAGCTGAGTTGTCTCCGGAAAAGATGGCTCAGGAAGATTTGATCCATAAAGTCCACTCCCATGGAAAGAGTGACAGGGTTTGAGTTTCTAGGCAGCAAGTGAAAAAAAAAAGCTGCAGAAATGGAAGGTTTTACACTAAGTTCATTGGCCAAATTGAACTTTTGACAACTGGGTGAATATTTGTAGAATATGAAACTATACATATAATTATATCTAATTTTATATTACATATAAATATATAATCATAAATATATTAAAATATTTATATTCATATATTAAAATACATGCAAATAAATATGTATTATATTTAAATAAATATATATATCTTTTTAAAAAATATATACCTCCACATGTCACCCATAGGTAATATCATTGATATTTGTTTTCAGAACTCTACCTCCCAATGTACATTCACTGGGCATAGCTGTGACCTATACAACTTTGAGATTATTTGGTATGTATTTTCAGCTATTTTTAATGTATTGAATTGTTCATTTTTGCTATATAAATTTTCTTATATGTATATTTAAGATTAGAACTAAATAATAATGTACAATAACACAAAATAAATGAATAGAAGATTATTCTGAAAAATATACAAGCCAATTACAGAGAAATATGTGAAATAAAAGCTATGCAGTTAAACCAAATATGCATCAATTACACTGCATCAGCTGGAACCACGCATTTGAACCGAAGTATCTTCATCATCTCGTATATATGACTCTGAGAGATTGCACAAATCGTTAACATACTCAAAGTAACTTCATACTTTGTGAATGCTTGGGAAGTAACCAAATACGATAAGTTCTTTAAAATAGTTTCATCCCTGATGATGACGATCCCAAATGTAATGTTTCTATGGATATAATTACCCCAAGAACAGATTAGATATTCTGGGGCATCTTCCAGATCCATGATGAGATCTTTGATGGGCCTGAAATTGTAAATGTCTGAGAAAGCAGCACCAGCTATGATGAGCTCATATCTGCCACAGCTGAGTCATGTCCTGGGGACAGTGTTTTGTGTTCTCTGTCCTCTAGCTCTTAACATCCCCTCAATCAGTCTTCTGTGATTTTTCCTGAGACTTAAGTAAGACAAGGGTGATACAGATGTCACATCTACAGACGAACGCTCACAGTGAAATATTCTTAGCATAAGTCCGCTTTAAGTACTAACTGATGCAGTAAGAAGTTTCTCAGATGCAAATCAGGAGCAGCACAAATGTATGGAAATAAGCAGTATTTAGGATGTAATTTCGCAGCATGACCATTTAGAAAAACAACATCAATATGTTCTTTACTAGGGTATATGACTTCTCTACCCATGTGGGTTTTTTTTTTTTTTTTTTTACCATGTTTATAGTACTAGTCATTAATTCCTTCCCACAATGCCACCCTCAGATTCAATCGAGATAGTGGTTGCTCATCCCCATAAACGATCTTATCACTACTGCACTCTAGGCACTACCTGCCTGGTAAGCTGGCAGTGTAGTTTGTATTTTGAACCTGAAGTGTGTGATAAAGCGAGACATGGTTCATTGCTTGCTGGGATGCATTTGCAGAGGAGGATGCTACAATATAGGTAAGATGAAAAGAGAGGGAGAAAACAGGGAACAGAAGGATTCAGGCAGGTGGTGAAGTGACACAGCTGTAGAGAGAAGGACCAGGGAAAGCCTTAGACAAAATGAAGTCTTTAGGAAGAAGTCACATGGGCAACACTGAGCTTGCCATCTCAGTAAAAGTAAAATAAAGGGGAATAATAGAATTCATGGGACATGATAAAATGCAGGAGGAATACAGAGTGTTAACATGTTAAGAGGATAGATATGAAGGGGGAAGACAGAAGACATGGGGGATGAGTCAACCCAAATTAAAAAATTATGATGAAGATGTATGAAATCCCTCTTCCGTAAAAACTAAATGAAAATAGAAGACACGAATAGAAAATGTATTTTAATTTAATTGACAGCAGCATGTTGAACCATAAAGTGTGTGTGTGCATGTTTGGGTGAGTGTGCACAGTTGGATGTCACATACAATTCCACACACCCACTGGAAAATCTTGAAATGTATTACACCAGGGTAAGGGAAGAATACTGTAGAGACATAAATAACAGAATGCAATCACAAAGCAGTATTAAGTCATTTTCAGCCAGTGAAAATCTCAAAGTTGTGAATCTTTAAAGATATTGGAAGTCACAAAAATCATGTAGTTTAGTTCCTTTGTTCTAAGTATGTCTCATAAATATTCCCTGCAAATTCAGCAACTTAGAATTCTAAAATCATTTCAAACTACTGATATTGGTGTATATTCAGGGATCAGGATAGTGATGAGCCAATCAATAAAAAAAAACTATAACAATTTTAAATAATGTGTGTAGGAGTATGTGTGTCTGTGTGTGTTTTTAGAAGAGAATATTATTCTAATCCTGCTCAATAGTGTTTTTCTGAAGAACTCATAATCACTGACTGTTTTCTAGGATCCATCCCTGGACCACTGCTTTTTCGAATAACAGCAAGTAGTTCTTGTACCTTCTGGGACATTAATAAATGTGGAGTCAAAGGACGTTGTTGGATCTATAATAAGTTTAAAATGATGTCCATATTGATGGGATTATGTAAGTGATGTACCATGTATAAATTTAAGTAAATAAAATTGATTTTAGAATTTGCAGTTGCTTATAGCAAGATAATAATTAACCATGAGCAAATATGTTGATAATTAAAGGCTTATACAATCATGTAGGACATATTTTATAAACTTGCATTATAAAATTTATGTAAATACTTGGAATATGATATTAAATGCACTACAGTTCTGTGTTATTCTTTAAAAAGGGGTTATAGGTGGTATAATTTCAGTTTGTTAACTAATTTTGCCCATACATTTATATGGCCAAATTGATTTCACTTGTGAGTTTTTCATTTTTACAATATTAAATATTAGACGAATTTGTATAAAATATTATAGTTGTAAATTGCATCTTCAAAATCCTTTTATCTCTCTGGAAACTGTACCTGTTTTTGTTTTCTTTTTGTTTTTTTTAATAATACAAGACATATTTTGTAATTTTTCAGTTACTGAAAATTTCACATGCTTACTTAGTCTCATTCTTCAAAAGTATATATACTTCCACATGTTTTTGAGTTGGGTACAGAGTTGGTGTTTATTGAATAAACAGAAAGCAGATAGACTGACGTGTAAACTGGACAAACCTTCCCCCTCACTCCAGTGATACACTTTTTTCCACTGAGGTTGCTCCACGTCCCCAAGTAGTGCCAACAACTAGGAACCAAGTGTTCAATTCCCTGAGCCTATGGGACATTCTTATTCAAACTGTCACACTCTACTTCCTGCCTCTCATAAATTCAAGGCCATGTCACAATCCAAAATACATCTAGGCAACTTTTAAAAATATCTAGAAAATGTAACAGTCTCAACGCTGTTTAAATGACCAATGTCCAAAGTCTCTTTGGAGATTCAAGGCAATCTCTTAGCTGTAAGCACCACATAAAATCCAATGACAGTTACATACTTTCAATAGCTAAAGCACATTAGACACATTGCCTTTCCAAAGGGGAGGGTTTGGGACATAGTGGGGAGAGAACAGACCAAAGCAAGATCAAAACCCATGAGTGAACATGTCTGATCCTGCAGTTCCTCATGAACTGCCCAAAGCTTTAGATGTCTCTAACCCCTCAACTTTGCTGACTACAATATATTGTTCCACTTGCTGTTTGCTGTGCTCTTGGGTATATATGTCACTGCTCTGGCATCTCTATCATCTTGTGCTTTCCATGGGCAGGATTTACTTTCACGCCTTCATGAAATGGATTCTTAAGGCCTCCTAAACATTCAGAGACTTCCTCTTGAAGGGACAATCCTGCTGTGTGTTTGCTGGTATCAGTAGCATACTGAACTTTTGAAGGATCAATTTAAATATCTCCCCCTTTACTTTTCCACCTATCATAATCCTACAATACCTTGTCAGAACTCGCTTCCAGCTTATCATGGACTCTCACCCCTGAAATTATATCTGTAGTAGTTTTTGTAAAGTTCTTCAGAGCAGAAAGCACTCAGGCTTTCTCTAACAAGTTGGAAAGGTGTCTGGGTGCACTTATGGTAGGTACCCTGTCCTTTATTCCAGTGGAGAAGTCGCTCTCTACTAGTGTAGCCCCCTTAACAATGGCACCCTCTCTTCCAGCATTTGCACTCACTCTAACACTAACCTTCCTACTACTCTTTTTCCATCCAAACTCTACATTTCTATTCCTTTCTGCCTCACTTCTCCTTTTTTCTCTGAAGAAAATACATAAGCGAAATCAAAAACAACAAAGCCATGAGTTCAATGTTATGCTGTCTTGAAATGACTTCCACTATTAAAATCGTCCCATAATTTTCTCCTTTTTAACATTTTTTTAAAATTATTTTTATTCCTTCTTTTTATTTAATTTTTTTCCCTCCAGATTTTATTTCCCTCCCGGTCCACCCTCTGACTGTTCCACATCCCATACCTCCTTCCCGCCCGCCCCTATCTCCATGAGGATGTACCCAACCCCCACCCCACCCCACCAGACCTGTAAACTCCCTGGGGCTTCCAGTCTCTTAAGGCTTAGGTGCATCTTCTCTGATTGACCACAGACCTGGCCATCCTCTGCTCTCTATGTGTTGGGGGCCTCATATCAGCTGGTATATGCTGCCTGGTTGGTGGCCCAGTGTCTGAGATAGCAGGAGTCCAGGTTAATTGAGACTGCTGGTCCTCCTACAGGGTTGCCCTCTGCCTCAGCTTCTTCCACTTTTCCCTAATTCAACCACAGGGGTCAGCAGCTTCTGCCCATTGATTGGGTGCAAATATCTGCATCTGACTCTTTCAACTGCATTTTGGGTCTTTCAGAGGGCAGCCATGCTAGGTCCCTTTTTTGTGGGCACTCCATAGCCTCAATAATAATGTCAGGCCTTGGAGCCTCCCCTAGAGCTAGATCCCACTTTGGGCCTGTCGCTGGACCTTCTTTTCCTCAGGCTCCTCTCCATTTCCATCCCTGCAGTTCTTTCAGACAGAAACAATTATGGGTCAGAGTTTTGACTGTGGGCTAACAACTCCCTCCCTCACTTGATGCCCTGTCTTCCTGCTGGAATTGGGCTCTACAAGTTCCCTCTCCCCACTGTAGGGCATTTCATCTAAGGTCCCTCCATTTGAGTCCTAAGAGTCTCTCACCTCCCAGGTCTCTGGTACATTCTGGAGGGTCTCCCCAACCTCCTACCTCCTGAGGTTGCCTGTTTCCATTCTTTCTGCTGGCCCTCAGGGCTTTAATCCTTTTCCCCAACCTAATACCAGATCATGTTCCCCTCTTCTCCCCATTCCAGTCCCCTTTCCCTCCCAGGTCCCTCCCTCCTTCCTCCTCCTTCTCCCTCCCAAGTGGGACTGAGGCATCCTCACTTGGGCCCTTCAGCTTGTTGACCTTTTTGAGTTCTGTGGACTGTATCTTGGGTATTCTGTACTTTTGTTTGTTTGTTTGCTTTTTGTTTTTTGTTTGTCTGTTTTGGCTAATATCCACTTATTAGTGAGTACATACCATACATGTCCTTTTGGGTCTGAGTTACCTCACTCAGGATGGTATTTTCTAGTTCTATCCATTTGCCTGCAAAACTTAGTATGTCCTCATTTTTAATAGCTGAGTAGTGTTCCATTGTGTAAATGAACCACATTTTCTGTATCCATTCATTTGTCTTGGGACATCTGGATTGTTTCCAGCTTCTGACTATCACAAACAAGGCCACTATGAACACACTGGAACACGTGCCCCTGTGGCATGGTGGGACATCTTTTGGGTATATTCCCAAGAGTGATATTGCTGGTTCTTCAGGTAGATCTATTTCTAGTTTTCTAAGGAACTTCCAGATTGATTTCCAGAGTGGTTGCACCAGCTTGCAGTCCCACCAACAATGGAGAAGTGTTCCTTTTTCTCCTCATCCTTGCCAATATGTGTTGTCACCTGAGGTTTTGATCTTAGCCATTCCGATTGGTGTCGGGTGGAATCTCAGTGTCATTTTGATTTGCATTTCTCTGATCGAAGCTCCTCATAGAACACAGGAAGAAGATAGACAAATTCTTTACCAAAGCATCACAGGGATGGCTGTTAGCCAAGTTGTCTTACTTTCTCCCTGAAACTTGTTGAACTGTGCCTCCACAATCCACATTTCTCATGGTGCTATTGCCTTCCACTTTCCTACTTGAATAGCCCATGAAGTTCCGTCCACACAATTCAATTGCTTTTCTAGCCTACATGTTCTTCACAGCAATCTCACTCTCTGGTAACAACTTCTGTGTTTGTTACTTTCCTGTTGCTGTGACAAAATGCTGGAAGAGTTTGCCTTGAGGTGGGGTTCCCGAGTAATGAGAATCCACAGGTGGGAGGCGCAGGAGAAAGTGGCAGAGATGAGAGCAGAAGCAGGAAGCTAGAGATCACATCTTCAACTACAAGCATCAGCGGGGAACCAGTGTCCAAAAACCTGAGGCTAAGGGAGAAATTGTCATGCAAACCCCTACAAGAAGTCTCTTCTAAAAGCAGGGGTTGAGGGAACAAATGGAGAAGGAAGTGGTAAAGTAGGGTGTGACTGGGAAGAGCGAAGACGATAAGTAGAGGAGGAGCATATCAAATAGAATGTGTGAAATTCTTAAAGAATTAATTTTTTCAATTACATTAAAAGAACCTCCATGAGTTTCTTTAAAAAAGAAAAAGCATATACCTCTAACATAGAGATAAGGTGATACTAGGAAAACAAAGCACCTGTGGATAAATCCAAAGACTGCTGGACACAATGAAAATTAGTCCTTTTAAAGAAGCTGAAGAAACTGCCAGTGTGGAGTAATGGGGCCTTAACCATGATGCTGGTTCTCCACCACCAATTATGGTCTGAGTATATTAAAAGGAGATTACAGGAAAAGCACAAGCCATAAGTTTAAGATTACAGATCATTTTGAAGAGCACAAGAAAATACTCAATCATCTTTTGTTCCTCCCAGGATGCAAGACTTCTCTTTATCCAAGAACCTTATCTAGCAGCTAACCAGTCAACAGCCATCCTGGCTCAAATGTCACATGCTGTGGTATCCCAGGGCTTGTGTTCAGGTAGCCTTTCATTTACATGATCACAGCCTCAAAATTATAAGAGAAGTAATTCCTAGGTGTTGTGGAGAGGAATCACTGAGAGCTTCTTTTTGAAATGAGAATAAACAAGGGTGCTTCATCAGGAAAAAAAAATACTGGATCAAGTTGCTAAGATTAACGCTGAGAACATTATCTCCCTGTGAAACTACAAATGGAAACAATAGAGTTATGTTAATTTAGATATTTTACATAAAAATTCAAGAATGGTGGACCTAGCAAAGATGATTACTTAAATTTGGACAAAATATGTGTGGGTAAAAAACATGAATACAAGCGATGTTTTAATCTAATGGATAGTAGTAGAACCAGAAACTAAGCCAGAAAGTGAAGTTGTCTTTGTTACTTGTTTGAATGAGAGCCATTCTGTGCTAAGCACAACTTCATACCCATTGGAGAATCTTGGAAAATATTCTCACATTAGTACTGGATAAAAGAAGACTACTATAGAAACAAAAAAGAGAAGGCAATCAGAAAGAAGTATATAAACAGAAGCAAAATTCATCAGAAAAGAAAGCATAAGAATCAATTAGAACTTCGAAGCAAACAAAGGTAGCATCAATTAGTAAGCTTAGAACTATCACAGAAAATGGGCAGCAATCTAAAATGGATTATGATGAATGGATAATGATAACCTGACATTACATATCAAAGATACATTCTGCCCCCAAAAAAGAAGAAAAATTTCTCTCATAATATGGATAAGCCAGATAGATACCATGTGTATTATTATTCCATTTTGATTGCTATAAATGAATCTTAGTATTTTGATGCAAATTATAATAGTGGTTGAGTCTTAGTATCTTATAACAAAAAGAAGTTTATTTAGTCCACAGTTTGGGAGTTTAAAAATTCATATAGGATTTCAATTATGTAAGAGACTTTTAGCTGCATCAGATCATGGTCTTTGACATAGTCTGAGACCTGTTTGTTAGAGATCTATCACACTGTGAGACAAGAAGCTAGAAAACCCAGAAATTAGGTTCAGTGCTAACAAAGAAAGTAATAAAGCTCAATTATTTGTAAAATCTATATTTCTATTTTCTCTATGAGTCTCCCACTGGACCCTACCTCTTATAAGACTTATCACCATACATTCGTACAATGGGGTCAAGCTTCCCATGCATGAGTTTCCAATCTTCAGCAAAATATCCTTGGATTCCAAGATCCATGCCCTTCTCCTAATGTAAAACATAATAACAACATCCTCATAGTGTCAAGGACCCTGCAGAATCCCTGAAAAGTTTAAGTCCATAGATTAACTTGAAACTCATGGAAGGCACTTTCACATATAAGCTGTTGTTAAAAAAAATTAGGTCTACAAATAGAAGTGTCAAAGTGTGACAAACACAGGATAAACATTCTAAAAGGAGATGCCAGAAGAGCATACCATACCACAAGGAAGACTGAGATTCAGCATGACAGATATAGAATTTTAAAGCTTCAATCCTGACAGCCCATAAATATTGTAGTTAAGAGTGGCACCGTTGGCCAGCCTTTACCCTGTGATTTGCATGATCCTGCAGGACCCAGTGTTTCTCTTTTGTCCTGGCTTTGCACACTTTCTACAACATTCTCTGATGCTGCTTCACATTGCTAACTGCTCTAGCTGTCTATTGTCTCCACTAGAGGGCCATGTTCAAAGCTCAACTACTGTTGATTTTGACTGGTCTTCCTTACTTCTTTGAGAATTTTTTTTGAAGCTCTCAGGACCCCATAATACTTTCAATTTGCTTCTCTACAGAAGTAGGACCATTTAGTAAGACCTGCTGCCCACATGAGCAATGACACTCAAGTCTGAGCCATATCCACTTAAGTCCAAGTGGATCAAGGACCTCAACACAAAACTGGATCCACTACATCTAATAGAAGAGAAAATGGGAAATTGCCTCAAATTGGTGCAGGAGACAGTTTCCTGACTAGAAAACAAGGAGTTCAGGCTCTAAGATCAGCAATTGACAAATGATACCTCATTTAACTGAAAAGCTTCTGTAGGGCAAAAGACACTGACAATACTACAAAGCAGCAGCCTACTGATTGGGAAAAGTACTTCAGTAACCCTATATCCGATAGAGGACTACTATCCAAAATATACAAGGAATTCAAGAAGCTAGACTCCAACAAGCCAAATAACCCAATTTAAAAATGGGGCACAGAGATAAACAGAAAATTCTCAACAAAGGAATCTAGAATGGCCAAGAAGCACTCAAAGAAATGTTCAACATCCTTAGTCAGTAGAAAAATGCAAATCAAAACGATCCTGACATTCTACCTTACACTGATCAATGGCTAAGATCAGAAACTCAAGTGACAGTTGATCCTAGGAATTATGTGGAGCAATTATACTGCTCCTGGGCATATATACAAAAGATGCACCACAAAGACACATGGTCCATTATGTTCATAGTGGCTTTATTCATAATAGCCAGAAACTGGAAACAACCCAGATGTCCCTCATCAGAAGAATGGATGCAGAAAATGTGGTTCATTTACACAATGGAATACTGTTTGGCTATTAAAAAAACAAAGACACAATGAATTTTGCAGTCAAATGAATGGAAATAAAAACATATCATCCTCAGTGAGGTAACTCTGACCCAAAGGACATGCACTCACTGACAAGAGGATATTCCTCTTGACGTTCAGAACACCCATGATAAACCCTATAGTCCAAAAGAAGTTAAACAAGAACGAAGACCTGAAAAAGGATGCTTGAATCACACTTAGAAGGGTAAACAACATCATCAGAGAAGGCAGAGGAAGGGAGGGAACTGGATGAGAGGGGGGAATGGAGAGGCAGGATCCAGTGTGGCCAGAGCTAGGAGAGAGGCCCAGAAGGCTAGGAAAAAGAATGCAAATGTACAACTGCCAGGATGGGTGGAGAATCTCTAGGAAGTCCCAGAGACCGAGGATAGCGGATGCTCCCAGGACTCAATGAGGTGTCTATCAGTGGGGACCTGTAACCTGAAGAGGCTACCTCCTGTAGCTACCCAGCTACCCCAGCAGAGGTATAGAGCCACCAACCCACCCACAAAACTTTCAACCCCCAAATTTTCCTGCAAGAACAAAGATAAAGCAGAGACTGAAGGAATGGCCAGTCAGTAACTGGCCCAACTTGAGACCCATCCCATGGGCAAGCACTAACCTGATATTAATGATTCTCTGTTAGTCTTTTTTTTTTTTTTTTTAATTTATTTATTTAATTTTTTTGATACTTTATTTACATTTCCAATGTTTCCCCTTTTCTAGGTCTCCTCTTTGGAAACCCCCTATCCCCTCCCCCTCCCCGCCTCTATGAGGGAATTCCACCTCCCACCCACCTGCCCACCCATTCCCATATTCCCACCTTGACATTCCCCTTTACTGGGGCCTCTAACACCCTCAGGCCCAAGGGCCTCTCCTCTCCCTGATGGCCAACGAGGCCATCCTCTGCCACACATGTGGTCTGAAGCATGGGCCTCTCGATGTGTATTCTTTGGTTGGCTTATACTCTAAGATCAAGAACAGACAAATGGGACCTCATGAAATTGCAAAGCTTCTGTAAGGCAAAGGATACTGTCAGTAGGACAAAATCGCAACCAACAGATTGGGAAAAGATTTTAAACAATCCTATGTCCGATAGAGGGCTAATATCCAATATATACAAAGAACTCAAGAAGTTAGACTCCAGAAAACCAAATAACCCCATCAAAAAATGGGGAACAGAGCTAAACAGAGAATTCTCAACTGAAGAAATTCACAGGACTGAGAAGCACCTAAAGAAATGCTCAACATCCTTAGTCATCAGGGAAATGCAAAATCAAAACAAATCTGAGATTCCACCTCACACTAGTCAGAATGGCT
>CM052709.1:84725805-84746954 GCA_028551405.1 Uromys caudimaculatus | reverse complement strand
TGCCCAAGTTTCACTTTACAGTAACTGCTGGACTGAGAGTGAGGTCCCAGATGGAGGAGTTGGAGAAAGAACTGAAGGAGCTGAGGGAGTTGGCAGCCCCATGGAGGGAGCAACAATGTCAATGGGTCTGACCCCCCCCCCCCCATGTTGTCCTGGAGTTTGGATCTCTGTTATTCTTACAAACAGGAACCTAGCATAACTGTGACCTGAGAAGCTTTACCCAGCAGGGGAGATCCTGGACTATTATGGAAGAGTTGGGGGAAGAATGGAGGCCCCAAAGGGGATGAGTACCCCTCAGAAAGATGATCAGAGTCAACTTATATGAACCCCCTAACCACAGAACTCTCAGGGACTGAGCTACAAACCAAAAAACATACACAGGCTAGACGGAGGCTCCCATCACATATGTAGCAAACATGTAGCTCAATCTCCATGACTGCCGTGTCGTGTCTGAACTCAGTGGGAGAGGATATGGCCAATTTGGCAAAGACTTGATGTGCCTGGGAGCAAAGGTGGAGGGAAGGCTTCAGCCTCTCAGGGGAGAAGGGGAGAGGGATAAGTGGAGAGACTCTGTGAGGGGGGAATCACAGGAGGAAGCAGCATTTGATTGATAGGTAGGTAGATAGATAGATAGATAGATAGATAGATAGATAGATAGATAGATAGATAGATAGATAAAAGTAAAAAATAAAAATAAAATAGAAAGGAAAAAAGAAGAGAAAGCAAGGAGTAAAAGTTCCCCTGAGCAGCAAGCCCATTGTGAGCGATGGAGCTCAGCCACTGAAGGCCGTAGCTCATTGTTCTGATGCACAACTGTCCACTTATGTTTAATCTCACTAATCTCATTAGCAAGTCCTTACTGGGCCACACTTAGGCTTTGTTCTTCCAAACATGTGGTTTTGCTCTTTCCTGACCAGGCTATAAACTTACCAAGTCTTTCCATTTCCATTCCTTTTGTTCCACTAAAATTCTGAATAAAACCAGCCAGTGCTGTCCACAGCATAGCATTACTGTTTGATGTTTGAAATTCTGCCCTCTCAATATTAAGCACATCTCTAGGTATTTCTTTGCACTCACTTCTGTATGGTCACTCCAGGTCAGTCTTTGTAGGACTACAACACAATGTTCTGCTCTCTCACAGATTCTTCTTGATGAAAGTGTGATTTTCCACCTCTTGTTCCCATCTGCTATGGAAAATGTATTCAAAGAAGACTCTGTGCCACCGCCATGTTGCTCTTCCCTCTCTTTGGATGCTATTTATTTAAATGTAGAAGGTGTTAGTGTACTGTGTGAATTTTTTCTATTCTTGTCAGATATGTCTCTTACTGTTACTACATTCTTCTTGGAAGCACTACTGGATGTATTGTTCATCATTTCTCAGTTGTTTTTTCAAATGCTGTGTTTCCAAAAGAACATTATAGTTACTCACTACCTATAATTTTCATTGTAATATCACAGGTAACTACATCTTTGAGATAGTATCCCTTGAGATATATGAAATATTCAATAAATGGAAAAGACTCACTAACTTTACTTGTCTTATGTTTTAGCTTTATTGGACAATTGATATTTTTTGCTACAGCATCTGGACTCTAATACAGTTTATTATTCATGAAGTTTAATTATTATTATGTAATTTTAAATTTCAAAAACACGTGAAAGCAATTTTCTATGAATTAATGTTTATGTATGGAAAATGATCAATATTTCAAACATTAAAACTGCCTAAAGCTTTACGAATGTTTCAGTTTCTATTGATGATAAATTTGGAACATAGAATGCTTTTATGTATCTTTAAGTTAACACAGTAAAGGAACTCATAAACCATTACTCTTTAAAGACTATATGATTAATATGAAAAGTTTTATAAGTATTGAAAAAATAATTTTATATTACTCTATAATATTAATTTCATTTTGTAATTGGGAAATTAATACTTTCAGAAATAGACTATCTTTTCTTTAGGTACACGGCATTACTTTCAAAAACTTTGGTTAAAAACATAGCTACATTATTACTTTTTTAATACAGGTATTTTTTGCAAATTGGCCACAACCTTGCTTACTCTTTTGGCACTTTTTAAATATAATGTTATAAAAGTTGGAAGTGAGAATGCAAAGAAAAAAAAAGGAACCAAAAAAAGAAAAAAATAATTATGAACTGATTTCTTCTTTGGTAAGAGTTTTATTTTTTCCTTTGTCAATGGAATATCATATTAATAACTTTCAAGATAATAATATTGGTATAGTTTTAAAATATGCTTCATGTAATACTACAATTAATCGGATCATAAAAAATGATCTGTTTTAAGATTGCTTAAGATATTGAATATCTAATTTTTTTCTTTTAAAAAATTTCTGGGTTATGGTGCATGTCTTTAATCTCTGCATTTGGGTGGCCGAGGAAATAAATCTGTGAATTCGAGGCCAGCTTGGTCTACAGACTAAGTTTTAGGACAACCAGAGCTACAAACTCTGTTTCCAAAAAACAAACAAACAAAACAAAACAACAAATATGCTGACTTAATTCGAAAATGGGCAACACACACACACACACACACACACACACACACACAGACACACACACACACACAGACACACACACACACACACACACAGACACACACACACACACAGACACACACACACAGACACACACATACACACACACACACACACACACACACACACACACACACTAAATCTATAACAAGAAAAAGGGGGATAATTAAGAGAGCTAGTTGCTCTTGCAGAGATCCTGAGTTCAATTTCCAGCAACAACATGATGCCTCGCAGCCATCTGTAATGGAATCTGATGCTGTCTTCTGGCATGCAGGTATACATGCAGATAGAGCACTCATATATATAAACTACGTAAATAAATCTTCAAAAATTTTGCAGATTCTTTTCCTTTCATTTAAAATCAATTCTTTTCTCAAACAAAATATATTCTGATTGCAGTTTGCCCCCTCTCTATTCCTTGAAGTTCCTCCCCATCTCCCCTCCTCTCCAGATGTACTGTCTTCTGTCTCCCGTTAGAAAATAGGCTTCTAGAAGATAAGAACCAAACATAACGAAATAAAATACAATGAGATAAAAAGAAAAACCATCAATTTGGACCTGGACAAGGCAACCCAACTGAAGGAAAAGATCAGGCACAATAATCAGAGATCCACTCAGTCAGATCCTCAGAATTTCCATACACACACCAAGCTGAAAGCTATAATTTATGAGAGAACTTGGTGCAGGCACTCTGCTTGCTTCTTTGGTGTCTATGAGTTCATATGAGCCTTCCTGAGTTGATTCAGAGAGCCTTGTTCTGGTATCTTCCACCCCTTCTAGCTCTTACCCTCTTTTCTCCTCTTCTGCCAGGTTCCTTGAGCTCTGAGGGACAGGATTTGATGGAGACATTCCATTTAAAGGTACATGATCCAAGAAATCCTTCTCTCTGCATAATGCCTGACTGTGGGTCACTGCATCTGTTCCCATCTGCTGTAGGAGGAAACTTCTCTGATGCTGACTGAATAAAGCACTGATCTTTGCATACAGCAGAATATCATTAAGAGTCATTTTACTTCCCTTTTTAAAAAAAAAGAGAGTAGTGTTTGGTTTTATCCTAGGTCTCTGGGCTATCTAGTGTCTGGTTCTTGGTCACTCAAGCAGTGTCAGGTATGAGTTCTGTCTCATGGAGTGAGCCTTAAGTCAAAGCAAATATGGGTTGGCTGGTTCCACACGTTCTGTGCCATCATTGCCTTAGCATATCTTAGAGGAAAGACAGATTAGAGGCCAAAGGTATTGTGGCTTTGTTGGTGTTTTTGTTTCTCTTTTAGTATCCCACAGAGTACTTTCCCACACCAAGGAGACTAGAATGTAGGGGTTAAGGAGCCATTTAGGCACCAGCTGGACTTACCTATGTTCAAGGTTCAAGTGGCGTAGGCATCGTTGTTGGCAGTGTGGTCGACTCGTTATCTTAGCAACAGCATGGCTTGTTTGGGGATTTCCACTGATCCCTTTAGTCAACAACTAAAATGAATGCATCATAGTCCCACTACTAAAAGAGTAGTGGGATCACTTGAGATAAGAGATAGGTTTTTTTGGACTCTCCCTCCTCCATTACTAGGAGACCTCATTTGGATCACCGTTATAAGTTCTAGAGCGGTTCTAGTGCCCTGGTTTTTCGTACCATCTGTCAAATGCCCATCAATATCTCCTTTAACTCTCTCTCTACTCCCACTCCCCACATGACTATCTCATCCCCATCTACATCCAGCCAGGGAGCTCCCTGTGCCTCCCCGTCCCTTCCTCTATACATACCGTCTCTGTGTGTATGTATTGTAGGCTGGTTATCATATATTTAATGGTTACTAATCACATATATGTGAATCCATACGATTTTTATCTTTATGGATCTGGATTATCTCACTCAAGATTATTTTAATCCACTTCCATTCGTTTGCCTGCACATTTAATGTTACGAATTTTTCCAACACTGAGTAATACTCCATTGTGTAAATGCACCACATTTTCTTTATCCATCCTTGAGTTTGGGGTCATTTAGATTTATTTACAATTCCTAGCTATGTGTTATGAACAATGAAGCAGTTAATGTGGTTGAAGAAATGTCCTTCTGTAGGATGGATTGTCCTTCAAATATATGCCCGAGAATGGTAGAAGAAAATTGATTTCCACCTTTCTGAGTAACCATCATGCAGGTTGCTATAGTGGCTGCACAAGTTAGCACTGCCACCATCAATGAAGGAGTGTTACCCTTCTTCCCTACCATCAAAACCATGTGCTATCATTTGTTATGGATTCTGACATGTATAAGATGGAGTATCAAAAAAGAGGTTTGATTTGCATTTTCCTGGTAGCTAAGGATGCTGAACATTTCCTTTATGTGTTTCTCTGACATTTGAGTTTCTTCTATTGAGAATTCTTTGCTTAGGTCTGTACCCCATTTTTAAATGAGATTATTTTGGTTTTGCTGATACCTAGTTTCTTTAGTTCTTTATATATGTTCGATATTAGTTCTCCATCAGACATGAATTGGTAAAATTTTTTTCCCATTCTGTAAGCTGCTGCTTTGTACAAATTAAGGTATACTTTGCCTTACAGAAGCTTTTCAGTTACGTTATTAATTGCTAATTTTACTGCCTGTGCTATAGGAGTTCTGTTCAGGAAGTCTTCTTCTGTGACAATTGTGCTAAAGGCTTTTCTTTCACTTCTTCTTCTGTAAGGCTCCGTGTATTTGGTTGTATGTGGAAGGTTTTGGTCTATCTGGACTAAGTTTTGGGCAGGGTGATAAATATGGATCTATTTGCATTCTTCTACATGCAGGCATCCAGTTACAGCAGCACTCTTTGACAGGCACTCATAATACTTTTAATAGGAAGGTAATAGAGAAGTGTGAGATGGAAAAGTGAAAATGTACACAGTTTATCTCTGCAATGTTTCCCTATTAGTTACTGGATATAGGCGATAGAGGATTAACTTCCTTCCTTCGAGTATATTTAAAGTGTTCTACTTTATTCTTGAGAATTTCACACATGTAAAAATAAAATGCTGTCATATCTATACTTCATCCTCCTAATGTCTATTTTTGTTAATTTTATTTGGCATCTTGGTAATTGTTTCTTCTCAATAATCTTATAAATTAAATTAGATATTTCACTATTATATTATGAAAACTTAAATTAAAATTGTATTAAATTTCCAAGATAGATTATTTTAACTTTTAAGAGCTAAATTTCTAGGGACTGATGATTTGACATAAAGTGATTACTCCAGAAAATTGCAGTATGCATATTCTACTCAGTTTTGTTTTAGAAGACATGAAATTTGATGTTGTAACACATCTCTACATTTTACATTCACCTGAATTTTATTAAAAGTGCCTGATAATCTGAATAAACTGCCTGTTTTTCCCTTTATCCTTTAGTTTAAAATTAAGCACAACTATTTCTTATGGAGAAAAATTTGCACTTAAATATAGAAACATATCAATTAAAGTATGGGATTTTTCTCAAATTAATTTGTACTTCTAAAGAGACTTTAAGTTTTTTATATTTGGTACATGTTTTGTTACAGTTTCCAAATACTAGATAAAATATATATATATATATATATATATATATATATATATATTTTTTTTTTTTTTTTTTTTTTTTTTTTTTTTTTTTCTGTAACAAGAACAAATAAGCCAGTTTTCTCTGCTGTTTCCTTTTTTGGGAGACGTGATAACCTTAATGTGACCTTGCCTGGAAGGGTGACTCCATCCATACCCATGACAGGCAGAAGGAAATATAGGACAGAAAATATGCATTGTACTCACACTCTTTAAATTGAACATGCAATGTGAAAATGTATAAGCTAGTTTTATGTGAAATTGACTGACTCTCTTTGGTTTAAATCTGTAGGACTGGAGAACCTGTGAGTGGCCAGGTTCTAATGACAGCAGTCTATCCTTTGGAGATTTCATAAGATTGTGGCAGCACTATAATCTCATAAGAGAAAATTATCAGAAAAGAATCTATGTGGATTTTCATTTTAGTAATAAAGAATATTTTATGAAACATTTCTGACAATGCTCTATGGATTAGCAATTTTTTCTTAGTTTTATGGTAGAGACTGTGTTTTTGACATAGTGCATGCATAAGCAGTTCTCAGGAGTCAGTTTTCTCATACCATTGTGTGCTAAGGGGTTTGAACCCAGATGTATGGACAAGCCCCCTTATCCACTAAGCCACTTGCTAGCTCTGGATATGGATTTTAAAATATTATTTTACATATGTAATATAGATTTTAGTAAAAATAATTTTAAATTATTTAATTATAACTTTAAAATATTCTTTAATCTAAATATTATATATGTATATATATATATATATTTTATATTACATATGCATTTTTTGATAATGTTAAAAATAACATTTGGTTCTGTAGTAAAAATTATTAAAACTTTTGGCCTAGGGCTTCTTCCCCACCTTCAAATATTTATGTTCCTGAATGAAAGACATACACAGTCTTTGTATTTTAATATGCCTTAGACAGCATAGTAGGTGGCCAGTTGCTTACCCTCATGTTGTTTGAATCTACTTTCCTATCTATAATCCCAAGTTATCACTTACTATCTTGGCTACTCTTAACCCAATTGGGCTGCCCTCTGGGCCATGTTCTTGTGGTCCTTAGTCCATGATGGGTCTCCTTTTCCCTTCTGTATAATCTTTTTGCATGGCGGCTTCCCTCTCCCTCCTTGTGGTCCTCTCTCTCCAAGCCCATGAAACCGCAACTATACCAATGTCTGTCTCTTCTGCCAACTTATTAGCTGTTCGCATCTTTATTCACCAGTCAGAATAAACTTGGGGGCAGGGTCCCAGGGGTTATGTGCAGACTCCAGGTCTTAGGGACATGCACTTAGCATTACAATAAAAATTTAATGAAATCAGCAGAATGAAGAGTGTGTGTCTTTCTACCCAAGCATGTGTACCTAACTTTGAACCACTACAATCTATGTAAAGTCAGACACAGCACTGTGCTTCTGTAGTTTTAACACTCTTATTGAAAAATGTAAACTGGGGACAAAACAAACCCTGCAAGTCTGACAGTTGCATCAGTGACAAAGGAAGAGAAGGATCAACATCTAAAACTTCGAAGTTATCTTTCGACATCACATTCACATGTATCTTAGTTAGGGTTTTACTACTCTGAACAGGCACTGTGACCAGGCAAGTCTTATAAAAGACAACATTTAATTGGGGCTGGCTTACAGATTCAGAGGTTCAGTCCATTATCATCAAGGTGGGAGCATGGCAGCATCTAGAAAGGCATGGTTCAGGAAGAGCTAAGGGGTCTACACCTTCATCTGAAGTCTGCTAGCAGAATACTGACTTCCAGGCAGCTAGGACTAGGGTGTTAATGCCCACTACCACAGTGACACACCCACTCCAACAAGGCCACACCTCCGAATAGTGCCACTCCCTGGGCCAAGCATATACAAAGCAACACAACATGCATGATGTGTTTCTAACTCACATATGGACATCACACATAAACATGTATAAACCCTCATCACAACACTCACACACACAAACATGAAGATTTAGAAGAAAAATCATCACACATTTGAGTGTACAAATATAGATGAAAAAATGAAGGATTTCTAACTAATAAAGCTGGAATATATGGAGAGTTCATATTTTCAATGACCAATGGATTTTGTTGGTATTGTTGGCCATTTTACTAGCGGATTTGTGAATACAATGCAAAATCATAAAATCTAGTTAAGTGCATCTGTTTCCTCAGCTGAATCTTCAAAGTGGAAATAGACCTTCACAGAACTGGCTGACTTTGGTGTTAGCTTAGAATGTTGATAAAGTCTTATCTCCACTGACTTATTGAGGCATTTTCTTCATATGTCCATTTATTTCTGTTTCTTTTCTAGTAATATTTAATTAATATTATTTAAATTTTCATAATTTCCTCCTCTTCTTCCATGGGGTTTCCTGTGCCCTGAGAGGAGAGATTCCATGGAGCTACCCCATTTAGGGCTGAGTGATAGAAGGTCTCTCCATCCGGTGTCTTGCTATGTACCTGTATATTTGTTTCCATCAATAGGGGAGGCAGCATCTATAATGATGGCTGAGCAAGGCACTGATCTATGACTATGGCAGAATGATATTAGGAGTCATTTTATTGCTACATTTTTGTTTGTACTTTTTGTGAGCAGGTATGTGTACACCCATGGGTACATGCATGTGTGTGTGTGTGTGTGTGTGTGTGTGTGTGTGTGTGTGTGTGTGTGTGTGTGTGTGTGTTTAGAACAGTAGTATTTGGTTTTACCCTAGTCCCTGTATTATTTAGTTCTCAGGTTTTGGTCACCCAAGCAGCATCAGGTATGGGTTTCAGCTTTCAGGGGGTGGGCCTTTAGTCAAATTGAATATTGGTTGATTATTCCCACAGGCTCTGCATCGCCACTGCCCTAGCATATCTTGCAGACAGGGCAGCATTGTAGATCAAAGCATTTGTTGGGTGGATTGGTGTTTACCTTTATCCTTTGGTAGCCTGCAGAGTACTTTTCTATACCAAATATATATGCATAGAAGGCTCTCTGTTGCTACCAGCTGAACATTTCCTCAAGCTTTTTGTGGGTGTTTTCTTCAGCAATGTGGCCTTGCTGTCATTTTTCAAAGAGCAACCTATAGTCTTAGCAATAGCCTGGATTGTTTGGGGATTCCCGTGGGACATCTTGGCCAAAAACCTAATTAGGTGTAACCCACACTCCGTACTGGAAGCTTCATTGATCAGGAAACATCCAGTTGGAGATAGATCCTCCCATTATTTGGTAATTTCATCACGATAACCTTCATAAATGTTTTATTTTAGAAAGCTTCTACTGCATTAGGTTTGCATACTACCACTCAGATAGACCATAATCTTTGCCATCTCTGCCCACCTTCCTGGTCTTCCCACCACACCCCTCTACTTGATCCTCCCATTCTAGTCCCCACTCCCATCTACCCATAACTTGGTTTCTCTTCCCTAGGGAGATCTATTTGTCCTTCTAGTGGCTTAATCTAT
The DNA here is from genome assembly GCA_028551405.1 of Uromys caudimaculatus. Taxonomy (NCBI): domain Eukaryota; kingdom Metazoa; phylum Chordata; class Mammalia; order Rodentia; family Muridae; genus Uromys; species Uromys caudimaculatus. Next base: position 84,737,379 of record CM052709.1, on the reverse strand, counting down.
CTATAAATTCTGTGGTTCTATTGATTTAACAGCTAATATCTACATACAAGTGAATACATACCATACCCGTCTCTCTGGATCTGTGCTACTTTGGGATGACTTCTATGTCCATCCATTTACCTTCAAATTTTATGATTTTTTTTTTTTTTTTTTTTTTTTTTTTTTTTGTGACTGAGCACAATCACACCATAGAGAATTGTTTAAACGTACTCAGGCCATTAAAAACTCTCTATTGTGTAAATATGTCATATTTCCTTTATCCATTCTTCTGTTGATGGACATTTAGGTTGTTTCTAACTTCTGGTTACTATGAACAAATACGGTTGAGCAAATGACTCTGTGGTAAGTGAAGTCATCCTTTGGATATATTGCCCGAGTGGTATCGCTGGATCGTGAGATGCATCAGTTCTCATCTTCTTTAGGAACTGCTACATTGATCCAGCAATGAAGGAGGGTTCCCCTTGTTTTACATCCATGGAAGCACGTCATTTATTTTATTGATCTTAGCCATTCTGATAGATATAGATGATATGGCAAAGTAGTGCTGATTTGCATTTCCTTATGACTAAGAACACTGGACATTTATTTTAAGTATTTCTGACATCTGAGTTTCCTGCTTGAGAAATCTGTTTAAATCAATATCCAATATTGAATTGGGTTATTTGTTTTCTAAATGTCTAGTTTTTTTACTTCTATATAAATATTAGATATTAGACCTATATCAGATGTGTAGTCAGTAAAAATATTTTCCCAATCTGTAGGCTGCCCATGTGTCTAATAGATGGTATCCTTTGTCTAACAGAACCCTTTTTAGTTTCACGAGGTTCCATTCACTAATTGTTGATCTTAGTTCCTGTGCTGTGTTCTGTTTAGAAAGTCTTTGCATGTGCCAATGAATTTCTTTTCTATCAAGCTCAATGTATCTTGTTTTATGTTGAGGTCTCTGATATAGTTGAAGTCCTGTTTTGTGAATGGTGATAAATATAGATCTATTTAGACTATTTTTCTAAACACAGTGATTCAGTTTGCACAGAATCAGTTGTTGAAGATGCTATCTTTTTTCTCCAGTGTGCATTTCTGTCTTCTTAATAAAAAGAGAATTCAGTTGTCCATAGGTGGGCACACTCCATGAAATGAAACTCATACACAATGTTGTTTGGGTAGATAAGGACCTGAGATTATGTCAGCCTTGGAAATAGAATTTTAGAAAGGTATATGTACATATACATGAGCACATCCACATGCACACACACGCACGCACGCACACACACATATATGTCTTCAATTTCATTCTATTGACCTATGTGTCTGTTTTTGTGACAATACCATCCATGCTGAGGTTTTTGTTTTGTTTCGTTTGTTTGTTTGTTTGTTTGTTTGTTTTTAACAGCCCTGTAGTACAACATGAAATTGTGGGTGACAATACCTCCAGCAGCTATCCTATTTTTGTGTTTCTGTATAAATCTGTAAAAAAATCTCCTTTCAAGATCTGTTGATTGTTTTGAAATTTTGATAGTGATTGAATTGAATCCTGCTTTTGCTAGGATGCCATTTTTACTCTACTAATCCTACGGGTACTTGAGCATGAGAGATCTGTCTTCTGATAGTTTCTTTAATTTCTTTCTTCAGTGTTGCAAGGTTTTTTATCATTCAAGTCTTTTGGTTGCTTAGTTTGAGATACCCCAAGATATAATTATTTATATTATTTGTGGCTATTGTAAGATGTTTTTTTCTCTGATTTATTTCTCTTCCCATTTGTCATGCTGAATATGGGAGGTCTTCTGATTTTTAAGTTTTGTATCCAGGTACTTTGCTGAAAGTACTTAACAGTTGCAGGAGTTTCCTGGTCAAATTTTTAGAATCACTTATGTATACTATCAAATCATCAGCACATAAAGATACTTTAACTTCTTCCTTTCCAAATTGTATTCCCATAATCTCCTTCAATTGTAATAAATTCATCAAAAGTGCAAGGTCCTAGAAAACAAATGAGCAATGTATCTACACTTTGATTAGAATGATTTTCAGAATTTTATGAAACTTACAAGCCGACAGACTTCAATTCTGTAAAGACTTTCAGCTTTACTTATTCAGGATTGTACCTTCTCATAAAACACTGCCCTAACTTTAGAACAAAAGATCATTTACTTCATGTGTTTGGTTTTTATTCTCAATTTCTTGTGGTGTTTTTTTTTTTTTTCACTTTCTTTCTCATCTCAATGTTGTGATTTAATGAAGTGGAAAGATTCTCAATGACATTAATCTGATTAGGTATGAATAACATGATAAGACAATAACACATAGAGACTTGTTAGGAAAAGATTGGACCAAATTCACGAGTTCACATGAGAAATTTCACAAATTTCTCTGTACAAAGCCTTTCTGGAGGCTCAAAGGAAGCCTGGAAACTGTCAAATTTCCACTCAAAAATCAGCTTCAGTGTTTTCCAAACTTGGCCATACATGGGCAATTGTTTGCAAAATACAAAGAACCAGTTCTTTTACTTTTTGATGAGCACAGTGATTATAAGGGGAAAATACACTGCTTATAAAACATTTCATTACTATCTTAAAGTAGATAAAAATTCAGTCTTTTTCCCAGTAGCTATTATGTACAGTCAATAAATACAAGCATATTGTATCTGGCAAAGTTTTGTCTCAATTTATGCAAAATGATTTTTGAACAATCATGTAACGAACTGGAATGGACATTAATATTAAATTAATCAATTATTAAATGTGAACTGAGGAACTTGAGGATGATAAAATTGACATGAGACAGACTCTGTCATTAATCTATTAAACATTACAAGTTTTTATTTTCAACTGTAGTAGAGTTATATGGTGAGAAGTTATTCAAAAGATTTATTATATTACTATCTTAATTTTTCTTTGTCTAAATAAGCCAAGGTTCAAGAATTTACAGTACTTATTGAGGATTTACAGTATTGTTTCCCTTAAGTCAGAGATTTAGGAGATAAAATAATCCCAAATTCAAATGTCTGTGTCAAAGCAGGAGATTGTTCAGTCCTTCCTCTTAAGCATTGTCGCTCACATACAGCTTAAGACATTTTGTTTACTAAGATGTGGGGAGGGCAGAAGAGGAAAGGAGTGGGTTATGACTTTAAATGTGCACAGTAGAAATTGTTGGTCACTAGCTACCAGGAAAGAGGGAAGTTAGGCTTGTTTTTCTCCATGAACAGGTGCATATGCACAATGTACTCTTCGGATTCAGTTACATATTTGCTTATTGAATAATGTTCCTTTGTTACTATTGCAATTTTAACTCACTGACATGATTCTAAGTATACATAGAAAGCCATGCCAAATAAAACTAAGGTTATAAATTATAGACATGTGTACACTTGGGAAAAAATTTGTAAAATTTATATAAAATATTTGTGTCTTAGAAGAAATATGTAATGCACTTATTTACATTGTAATGAAAATCATAACTGCCTCTGCAAATGTAGGTTATTCTTTTATTTTTTTAAGATTTATTTATTTTATTGTATGTGAGTACATTGTGGCTGTCTTCAGACACACCAGAGGAGGGCATCAGATCCCATTACAGATTGTTGTGAGCCACCATGTGGTTGCTGGGAATTGAACTCAGGACCTCTGGAAGAGCAGCCAGTGCTCTTAACCACTGAGCCATCTCTCCAGCCCCTGTATGTTATTCTGTTACAGATTTTCCATTGCTGTGAAGAGACACCGTGAGCAAGGCAATTCTTATAAAGGAAAATATTTAATCGGGGCTATCTCACAGGTTCAGAGGTCCCATTGCTTCTCATCACAGTGGGAAGCATGGCAGGTTCCAGGCAGGCATGGCACTGGAGAAGGAGCTGAGAGTTCTATATCTTGCTCCAAAAGCAACCAAGAGAAGCCTGGCATCCTCGGGAAGCTAGGAGCAAGTTCTCCTCCACAAGCGGTGGAGCCTGAACATAAGAGGAGACCTCCAAAGTCCATCCCCAGCAGTGACGCACTCCTCCAACAAGGCCATCCCATCCTTACACTGCCACTCCCTATGGGGCCAGCAAATTCAAACCACCACATTGCCTTATAATGTGTTTGTTGTGATTATAATTTTTATATGATTACAGGCTTTAATGCCTCCCTCCAAGTATCAACATTGTGTACTTTTTGATTATGAGTCTTTCAGTCTTACTGAGAAGGCCATTTAAAATTTTTCTTTTCTCTTCCTTATTTTGATAGATACTTGTATCTGAAATAAACTGCTTTTATTAAAGAAAATATAACATTGCTCTGTTGGGAACACATATGGTGTGTTATCACTCTACAGATAATTTTGATAGTACCACAAGGGAACCACCCACCATAAAGCAATACTTTCTTTTCCACCATACAAACATATTGTCTCACACACATAAAAAGGGCATCTCTCCCCTGGTCTGCAGAGTGAGTTCCAGGGCAGCCAAGGCTACACAGAGCAACCCTGTCTCGAAAACCGAAAAAAAAAAGGGGGGGGGGGCATCTCTCCTAGTTACCAGGAAACTGACACTGAGGTGGAACTGTAGGAAGAGTTTCTGTCTCATCATAGCAATGAGTAAACTTGGAGATGGAGATGTGTTTCTGGAATATTAATTTAAAGATGTAAAATTTTACTCAGAAACAATGTTTACTTGGTAATTAGATGTGACTGGAATCCTATTACACCATATTTGAAGATTGCATGGGTTTGGTTGTCGAGCACCAGGATAAAGAGAATATAATAATGTATTGGGTTTTTCCTTTTCTACTTTTTTGGTTTTCAGATTCATAAAATTACATTTATATCAGAATGCAACCTGTGAAGTGAGAGAATAACACCATACTGTCAAATAACCACTCTCCTGATGAGACTTTGCATTTATTTGTCATTTAAAAATGGACAGATTTTCCTAATTCTCAGATTGTCTAGTGTTTAATAACCCTTGATGACTGGCATACACTGTTCTTCCATCCAGATTAGTGGGCACCTTCCATAAATCACAGAGCCATACCTCCATGTGTTTGTGTTCTAGTGTGGTATGATTCAAAGCATGTGAGGTACAATTATTTTTAACTGCATAAAATAATATTGTGCCTTCGGGCATATAATTAGAAACTGATGGCCATTGTTTTGGTGATATCAACATGTCCTATCCACTGATATATGATATTTGACTTTTTATATAATCATATTTTAAACTGTTTCCTTATAAATCTGGACACAAATTAGGTAGTTTATTGCAAACTCCAGCCAAATTCCCTTAGTCTCTGACCTTTATGCCACAACAAGCACACATCCACACAGCATATGCACACAGATCTAAAATAGGTGTAAATAGCTATTTAAAAAGAAAGAGGAAACACTACTTCATATATCACTCTTTAAAATATAAGTATATTTTTGATTCATTTATAAATAATAGAATTTTCTCATTCAGAATTACCTTGTCTGCAGTAATATGTAGAAATTTCTCAGCTATATTTGGTATTCTGTAGAAACACAATACAAACAGAAGCCTCATGGACAAGATATGAAGCAGGGAATAGATTAAGAAAACTTCTCATAAAATCAAAGTCTAAGAAGAATCAGAAAGTCTTAGATTTCTATAACATGGCAAAAAAACAAAACAAAACAAAGCTGAACAAAAAGCACAAACAAAACAAATAACAAAGGAGCTGTGATAGTTTGTATATGCTTGGCCAACGGAGTGGCACTATTTGGAAATGTGGACTTGGAGTAGGTGGGGTTTTGTTGGAGAAAGTGTGTCACCGTGAGTGTGGGCTTTTATACCCTCTTCTAGCTGCCTGGAAACCACTCTTCTAGCAGCCTTCAGATGAAGATGTAGAACTCTTAGCTCCTCCTGCACCGTGCCTGCCTGGGTGCTGCCATGCTCCTGCCTTGATAATGGACTGGACCTTTAAACCTGTAGGCCAGTGCCAATTAAATGTTGTCCTTATAAGAGTTGCCTTGGTCATGGTGTCTGTTCACAGCAGTAAAACCCTAAGACAGAAGTTGATGTGAGGGACTGGGGTATTGCTGTGACAGGCCTGAGCATGCTTTTGTTTGGAAGAATGTGGATTTAGGGATTTTGGGTTTGGGAAGCATCGGAATGCTTTAAGTGGGGCCTGAGGGGTCATCCTAGTAAGAATATGGAAGACTTACTTGCTGAGCATGATTTGAATTGTGAAAGCCTGACTCTAGATGCTTCAGAAAAGAATTTTAGTATGTGGCCAAGACACTATTCTTGTGATATTTTGGTGGAGAGTGTGGCTGCTTTTGCCCTTGTCTGAAGAGTCTACCTGAGGCTACAGAGATTTATTTTAATTGCATTGACAAAGGAAGTCTCCGAAAGTCCCACCACAGGCATTGTTCTCTGGTTAAGACTCATGAAGATCATTTTGACCAAGTGTGGCGAGCTTAGAAAGGAAAAATGGTTCACATAATTAAGAGGCACCAGGAAGTGAAATGGAGCTGAAATCTGTGTATAACGAGATAAACAGATTAAGGGAGTGGTGACTTTATGGCAAGATCCCTCCTAGCTAAGCTTATTGTTTATGCATTTGCCATTAAACAAGAAATAATTATATCATATTAGGTGTTATTATTCCTTGGTTATTTTTTTTTAATTTGGACATTTAATCTGAAATGAACTACAATTTAGAAATGCTTAAAGACACAGGCTTTTGTTCTGAATCTTGAGGCATAGTGGCCATGAAAAGATTAGGCCCCATCAAGGTGGTACACTCCTTTAATTCCAGGATACAGAAGCAAACAGATATCTGAGTTCAAGACCAGCCTGGTTCAGATAATGGTCTAAATAGAGAAAAGTTTAACTATAGGCTTGGTAGACCATACCTTTATTCTCACCTGTTAGGAGACAGATGTGCCAGTCTCTGAGTTCAAGGTCAATCTAAAGCCTTCTGGGGCTGGAAAGATGAGTCAGCTGTTAAGAGCACTGGCTACTTGCTCTTCCAGAGGTCCTGAGTTCAATTCCCAACAACCACATGGTGGATCACAACAATCTGTACTGGGATCTGATGACCTCTTCTGGTGTGTCTGAAGACAGCTACAGTGTAGTTAGATAAATGAAATAAATCTTTAAAAGAAAAAGAAAAAAAGAAAAAACAGGTCAATCTGAAGAACAAGTTCCAGGACAGTCAATCTTAGGAAGTGAAGGAGTTGGAAAACAGAAAGTTGGTGATAATGTAGTAGAACAAGTGGGCCATGTTTCAGCTCTAGCAAAGAGCAGACCTCAGCAGCTTCAGTCATATGGCTCTGGTTTTAGAGTCAAAAATAGATTACTGGAACAATTGATGTTGGTGAGATGGAGCTAAGAAATTAGAAGTGATTAAGACACCAACATCACTAAGGTAAAATCTTCTGGAACGTGTCCTCTGAGACTACAAAAATGCTGTGTTCCAGAAATAGCCAAGGTTGTACCTCGTGCTGCAGCTGGACTTGGCAATGTGTACCAATCAGCCAGGTGCTACTGGTTTTGAAGACATGAAGGCGTCATGAAGAGAAGCTGAGATCTGGTACTGTCCGAGGCCAGGGAAAGCTATTGGTGAAGGTGCAGCCCCAGTTGCAGTTGACGGCTCTGAACTGTAGGAGTCATCCAAAGAAGTTGAGGTTTGGCACTGTGAAGAGAGCCTATGAGAGGCTATTGGTGAAGCCTAGTTGCAGCGGAGTACCCCAGTGTATTGGAGACGCCAGGATCATAGGATGATCACCAAGAACAGCAGCAGCAGGGGAGTGGAGTTAGCCAGAGCTGAGAGTGCTAGAGAGGGCAGAGCTGGAGATGTGACCCAAGCCCTTTGGAGGAGCCCAGAAAAGCATATGTAAATATGATTTCTTTTAAATTTGAAATGAAAAGAACAGAAGAAATCTTAATAAGTCGAGTCATTTGAGTATTAGAAACAAACAGAGCTTGCCTGACCCTTAATACCCTTTCGTTCTCTTACCCAGGTGGCCATGTGCTCATGAGTGCCTAATAAGCTTGTTTTCGTTTGATGTTTGTTTGTTTGTTTTACGTAAGGCACTATTCTAGGCATCAAGGAAAGAGTAATAATCAAAACAGACAAATTTTATAGCCCCAGAGTAGTTTATGCATGTCCACACTGTCTTTTGCTTCTGTCTAACTCTGTCACACATGGCCTATGTCTGAAGGCACAAGTGATGAGTAAATGTTAACATGTCAAATAATGATTGGCACCTTGAATTAAAATGACAGACGTAAGTGAGGTGAAACCAGGGTCAGTGCTGTTACAGTGAGTGGAAGGGCCCTCCCTTTTTAAGGAAGTGCAGCACAGTGCTCTCTAAGAGGGTCAAGTTCAAATGACCTGTGTCAAGAGAGCCCCGAGGAACAGCAAGGGCTCTTGAGTCTCAGCACTGCAGTCTCTCAGACTTTTGAACTCCTGAGTGTATGAGACTAATCCTAGAGATGGTGAGCAAGAAAATCACTTAAGCATGGTAAACACTTCTCCAGATTTGGGTCTTTACCTTAATGAAATGTCAAAGTTGGATGATCATGATTAGACTTGTGTCCGGTAATTTATCCATTGTTCTTTGGTTGTTATTTATTTTGAGACAGGGTCTTACTTTGTAACCTTGGCTCACCAGGAACTTTCTCTGTTGACCAGGTTGCCCTCAAACTCGCATGGATCTGCCTGCCTCTACTTTCCAAGAGCTGTGATTAAAGGCATAAGCCATGATGCTCAGTGATCTTTATTTTTTTTCTCTTTGATTTTTAAAATGAATTCATCCATTCGTTAATTTTGTGGTTGGGCCTGATTATGGAGTTTAGGCTGACCCAGAGTTAACTATATAACCAGCACAGGCCTAGGATTCACTACATAATCTGGGTTGATTTCAAAGTGTATAGTCGAGGTGCCCTGAAAAATTAATGGTAGAGTACTCAGTCCCAACTGAGAAGGCTTTAACCCCCCCCCCCCCAAGGCTCATCATGGAAGAAGGGGTACAAGGAATGTAAGAGGCAAGAATAAGAAGCATAGCAAAAAGTGTCTGGACAAGACATGAGGACTCCAGCAGTAAATTCACTGTAGCCATGTACCCAAAACCTGCATGAAATTAGGCCTATCACCATGTAATCACACATGAAAAAGGAACCATGTGGCCATTGTCTTCCCTCAGGGACTTATGGCAATTAATGTTGTTGAGAGAGTAATGTCACTCTCTTCAGTGTGAAACTTTCAAACAACTGAAACATGGAGGGCAATCGGGATCATGGTGCTCCAGCCTGCTTAGTGCTGGTTTGTGCCACCACAGCTGCCCAGTCCTTTAGACCCTTCCCTGGTGACAGAATCAAATAAAACAAGGATGGTGACATCAGTTCGGAGGTTTTAGAGATCAGGCAATACCCAAAGAGAAGACCGTGAACAATAGCTGTACAGTGAGAACAGTGGTCAGATCACCTCATTAACTCCAGTGGTAGAAATGACAGAATTATAAATGGGTAGAAAAGAGAGAAACTATAAATTAAGAACAGCAATCTTAGCCTTGAGTTGGGCATGAGGGTGGATGCCTTTAATCACAGTACTTGGAGTCAGAGGCCAGCAGATCACTGAGTTCAAAGCCATGGTCTACAGAGCTAGTACTACAAAGCTGGTACAAAGGGATACACAGGTAAACCTTGCACCGAAAAAAACACACACATAAAATAAATAAATATTTTTTAAAAATTCTTAGCCATGGACATTGAACAGCAGAAATGTACGTGAGATGTACAGACTGCTGAGGCAAAATTTATAGTGTTCTTCCACTGTAGTTTTGCTCTATGTCTGTCACCACAGCCCCTGGAGTTGGCAGAGCCTGGGCCATTGCTAAGAGGTTGAGGCTAGTCTACTTACCAAGTACCAGAATATAGTTTGGTCTTCAAAGTGAACTGTCTGGAAAAAAAAAGTGTAGTTATATTATCTACACTTAAAATGGTTATATTATCGTTGAAAAACTTACTAGACATCAAACAAATGGTTGTAAATAGTCTACATTTTTGAGGTGGGGTTTTTGGGTTTTTTTTTTTTGAGAATTTCCGAAATTTAGAAAAGGCAAGTCCCTAGAAAAGAAAATAAGTGGAAAGGTCATCTGTGGGTGTGTATTTCCCCATCTCTGTGGGTGTGGCTTTCCCCATCGCTCATGCACACCAGAGTAGCACCTGGCCCCTCCACTGCTCAGGTTTCTACTGCAGCTCAAAGTTGATGCACATGCTGCTACACTGCCTGCCTCAGCTATGAAAGCACATGGTGGCAACAGGGGACCAATGTGTTGTATGGGGCTGGACCTAGGACATCCCCCTCTCCCATTATAAGTAAATCCTAAGAACACTTGGTGTGCTCCAGCCTGGGATGTGTGTTGTCGGTGTTTACTCAGTAATCAACACCCTGCACTGGTGTCTTCCCTGAGTGGCACACAGCCAAATTACAGAGCAGGACAGTGAAACAGAAACTAAGGAGGAGTGAACACTAAGTTTGGAATTATACTCTATATGAATTTTCCAAAGGCATTGAGAAGATTAATGAATCGACAATTACAAAGTAATTAGACATCTGTTGAATCAGGGTCAGAAGGAACTGGATTTCAGAGTGGATTTCAGAAGGGGATGGGTGTATTCCAATGATCAGGTGTTCAGTGGAATGAACTGGTCTCTAAAGAGAGTGCTCAGCTGAGGCAATGCTGTGCCGCATCCACAGTTGGCTTCACCTCTCAGATTCTGTGATTTCACTCTGATTTACAGCCGTTACTTTCCTCCATTGAAGGAGGGCATTCAGAAATGCTTTTATGATTGTAACATAAATACACTTTATTTCATTGGATAGACAGCAAACTACAAATTGTTGCCTACTGACATTTTAATGAGATGGCTGGCCAGGCTTGCTTTTCCTTACAATGGTAATTTGTCATATCTCAGTAGTATGATATATCTTAAAGTTGGTTAATGACTTTGAGATATTAATATCTTGCCAACAGCTTGTGATTAAAACCACCACTAGTGATTTTTAAGCATGATAGTTATGTTTTCTGGGGCAAATAATTTTTAAAACGGAAGTAATTTTTAAACATACAGGCAACTTGGACTATAGCTATACCTAGGTTAGCTCCCTCTATCCTAATATTTGATAAAAGTCTTTGATGGGTGTGGATACTCACAAACAGAATTAAGACAGTTCCTGTTCCTCAGGAGTTTCTCCTGAAATAGCACCATCATTTTTCTTGAGCTTTCATAAAACTGGAAAAGAGAAAGCCTCCTGTGTATGGAAAATTTTTCCTACATCAAACTGTATCACTAGAAATGTGTGATTCACTCATATCTGAAAAACTGAATGTTTAATTCTGGGGTTTGTGGTATATCCCTTTAATTCTAGCATTCGAGAAACTGAGTCCAGCAGATCTCTATGAATTATAGGGCAGCCTCTTCTATATAATGAGCTCCAGTACAGCCCAGAGTACATAGTGAGACCATGTCAAAGAAAGAAAGAAAGAAAGAAAGAAAGAAAGAAAGAAAGAAAGAAAGAAAGAAAGAAGGAAGGAAGGAAGGAAGGAAGGAAGGAAGGAAGGAAGGAAGGAAGG
>CM052709.1:84692008-84725705 GCA_028551405.1 Uromys caudimaculatus | reverse complement strand
TTTAATGTAGTATAAACCAGGACCTACAGTGACTATCCAGTGAGTGATGACAACCCTTAGGTATAGTATAGGAGCTCAATCATTACCATCCTCCTGTTCTTTCAAAAATGAGATTTTGGGGAATATTTTGACTTAGCACTGGTGTTAGAATATACTACTACATATATACTGGTTACTTTACTGTTACTGTAATAAGATATTATGACTAAATGAAATTAGGAAAGATTTTATTTTGGCTTACAGTTCCATGAACCCAGAATCTATAATGGTGAGAATAACTGCTACACTAGCAAGAGCACAAAGCTGACCTATCACAATTCCTCAACACATAAGAAACAGAAAAAAGACAAAGAAAGAAAATGGAATGATGCTATAAATCCTTAAAGCCCACTCCAGTGACATTGTCCCTCCAGCAAGGCCCCATCTCCTAAGTGTTCCTTAACTCCTCTAAACAGTATTAACAACTGGGAAACAAATGTTTAAAATACATGAGCTCATGGGCCACATTTCTCATTCAAAACACCACAGTGTGGATCATCTCTGCTGTATTTATCACCATAACTCAGCAACAGTCTTCTTCTTCTGCTTGTTTCTTCCTGTACCATCAATGTGGTATATACATATATATGCATATCTAATATACACATGTACATATATATAACACACATATCTCCAATTTCTATTATTATATTAGAAATTTATAGAACTGTTTTGTACCTTTTACACTGTTGGATACCTTAAAACTCAGGATTTTCAGAAAAGCATGGTGAGAAATGTAGTGTTATTAAAATATAAATTTTAAAAGACAGTCACCCCAGTCTACTTGGCAGTATTTAATGCTCCAGTTAGAAAGGTAAAAGTTTCAGTATAGCTATTGAAAGTCACTTATTTATAGCCTGAAAGCTACAAATCACTTGACCAAATAAATATAATGAGAAGAATGAAGGCATACAATCATCTGTTGATCTTTTTTTGATAGCTGAAGAGAATAGTGATAACTTTAATCATAACTTTGTAATTATTGTTCATAAGTAATACTGGTTGACACAGATTGCAACTACAAATCATGTCATAAACTCCTCCTACAAAAATATTCTTAAGATTATCGTCTGGATACATGGCTACCATCGTCCTCTCCTTGGTCCAGATCCTCTCGTTTGGCACTTTCTTATTAGTCCATCTTTGCTGGGGAATGCTTCATTAGTTCCTGTTAGTCCATCTTTGTTTCCCTGCAGTTGCTTCTAGAATAATCTTCTTGCAAAATGAATTCAACTTTGTTGTAGCATTACTTTCAAACTTAATAAGCATTTGAATAATATACATGTATCAGTCCCTTATCTGGGATAATTTTATTGTTTACTTGTAAATAATTGTTTATTGTATTATGTTGGGGGAGATAGGGTTTTGCAACTGTCTACACGTGTAGATCCAGAGACAAGATATCAATATCAAGTGCCTTCATCTCTTGTTTTCTATCTTACTTATTGAAGTAGATTTTCTCAGTAAACTTGGATCCCAATGATTTGATAATACAAGCTGGCCAGCAAGCTTCGGAGCCTCTTTAATCTCATTCCCTAACACCCACTGCTAGTGCTAGTTTTGTATGTGTATGTGGTTGTGTCTGGCTACTTATGTGTGAGTTGAGGGTCCGAACTCATTGCCAGGTGATGCATCCATACAATATACAAGATATTCTTTCCACAGTTTCTTCAAAGAATAATGTAAAAATAAGTTCATCCAAAGACCTATCTAGATTGATGACAACAGTATTTTTTAAAAGCTTCAATACTTACAAGTTTTCATACATTGTGATATGAATATTTGTTGATGTAAAAATAATAACAACCAATATAATATCCAGAGGTTTATACATATATAAAAAAATCAGCATTATATCCTATACACACATTCATTATTTATAAATTAAAATAAATTACAAATAAGAATCAAAAATGGCTGTTCTTATACTCTAAAACAACTTTAGACTATTTTATCCATTATAATAACAATTTTCAAATAAATACAGAATTTTGTTTTGTGTAAATTATATTCTATTTCTTTCCCAAAATAATTTATGATAGCATACGACACAGAAGTACATTTCCCAATAATGCATACATTTTAAAAGACTGTATTAATTTGAAAATACATTGAGAACTATAAGTCATAGACGTCCTACTAATTATGGGCTATAATTTAGGAGTATGCTATGCATAAAACAAACCTGGGAGATTTATGAAATTGGTAACTGAGATATAGCACAAAAACAAGATAAAACTGTTCACAAGGGTGGTTTATAATTAGGATCTGACCAAAAACAGAGAAATGAATACATAAAAGAAAATCTGAATCTATTCAATCATGATCAAGTCTATAGAAATCTATCCAAGGCTTGTGCTCAGGTTCCCTCCTAGATCACTGTGTAGCACCTGAGCTATGCAGACTGAGAATTCTAGGAGAGCTTCTGCAATATAGGTAAAAACTGATTGAAAAAAAAAAAAAAAACATGGACCTCTCTATGCTCATAGGCACTGCCCCCTAGCAGTGGTGAGCATTATAGCACCACAAAAAAAGTTGTGATAATAGTTGGGGCAGCAACAAATGGCATACTCCTTGAGAAAATGAAGAGAGAAACCTAGATGATTGTTGAGGGCTGGACTGTTCAAATGAGGCTTTCACTGAGGCCCAGGTATATGGAGAAGAAACCTAGCTCATTCTCAAAAACAGGAACATGCTTAGCAAAACCCGCAATAGCTTTGGGTCAGAGACTTGGGAAAGAGAACCTGATACATAGGAAAGGAACACGGGTCCTCTGAAAACAGGTACAGGCTTGGTATAAGACAGAACTGGTACAAGACCTCCTAGTCTCACAAACTTTCCTATCTTCTGTCTTCTGTAATCTGATATCTTCTACCTTCTGACCTTCTGGTCTTCTCTCTCTGGACCCTGCCACTGAAGAATGACCTGCTGGTGTAGTAGAGATAATGATGGAGCCCATAAGACAAAAGAAAATCAAAATAATCACTAAGGAGGTGGAGATGGGACCTTCTTAATACTCTGCTTTTCCCTGGCTATCTGGAAGATTGCAGTAACTGATAGGGCCCTTAAGAGTTCTACTAAGCAACCATTTTAGAGGCCTCAGGAATACAAAAGTGAAATGTAGCATAGACATGAATTTCCTGAACTTCAAATGTACTATGAAGTTATATACAGATCTATCCATGAAGTTCTCCTTCTGAGAAAGTATCTTCAAAGATCTACTTACTTCAAAGTCAGGACATCTTTTAAAGACTCCACATCTCTTTCCCACACCAACAGTGAGGACAGTAGCTCTCAACATAATTTTCCCTTAATGGAAAATTGCAAACTAAATCTAAATCACAGTAGAGATATACTGGAGATGTGATAAACACACAAGAAGCTCCCTAAAACTTACTGAGGAAGATTAATATGATATTTAACAAATCAAAATATAAAAACAGTCACAAATAAGTAGAGCAAAATAACCAAAAATAACTATCAGTGAAAGGCAAAAACTACCTATTAAAAAAAAAAAAGAACCAAGTGAGATCCTAAAGTTAGAAAGCAGTATAACTGTCAAGGAAAATTTGTATCTGGGCTAACAGAAGACCATGCCAATGAACATGAAAGAGGTTAACATATTATTAAAATTGAAGAGCACAAAGATGAAAGGACACAGTAAACAAGATACTTATTAAGTAGGTGAAGACAGGAGGCTGAGCATTTCCATACATCCCACCAGTCTTCTGTCACACACTCCTGATACTCTGAGAAGGTTCCTCTTCTTCAGATTAGGAACTACAAAGTCTCAAATGTTGCTTTCAGACAGCACAGGATTTGTTTAGAACCGAGGACACTGCAAACTGTAAAATTCCATAGTGCAGAAGAGCAATGATTCCAGGTACTTTAGACAAGAGCTACAGTAAGATAAAAGCAAAATGAAAATTTAATGGCCAATTCAAGAATTTCCAAATTAGTTACTAACTGATTCTCCAGAGGTAAACTGAGATGAAAGTGATCTAACTGGAAAAGTGTGAGGCATACTCATGAAGAGCCAGAACTCAAGCACAGAGCTCCTGAACCCTCCCAACATCCTGTGAAGAGGTAAAAACAGCTTGTGGTGTCAGTCTCTACAAACGTTTGTGAACAGTGTCTATTTATGTTTGAACAGTCAGAAAATACAAATAGGTTATTCTGTGAGGTGCCTGAAAATATCTGATCCAAGTGGATCTTACAGAAGCCCATTTTCTGAAATATGATTTCACTAAAGATGCCTAGGCTATGAATATTATCAAATGAGAAGGTCAGAGATTGGCCATTATAACTGCAACATTGCAAACTGAAAGATGAGCATTCTTTGTCTCTCACAAGCAGAAAATATTGCATAGATGGTTTTAGATTGATACAAGAGTATAGATCCCTCCGTCCTTCTAATCTACCATCCTAATTATTATGATCTATTTGTCCAAGCCGTGAGGTAGACACCAGGTAGCCTTCCATCTTCATACCTGACAAGAAAAAATAATGCCGGCAGGGGGAGAAGTGGCAGCCATGAATGGCCACATGTCAAAGTCCCCATCAAGTGACAGTGTCCAAAGCTGTTCCTTGGACATTCCTTCAGAGCTTGTTTGAAGGTTCTAGTAGGGTGTACAGCTCCTTGTGTTAGTCAGTGTTCTGTAGAGTTACAGAACTTATGGAATGTCTTTCTATATTGAGGGAATTTATTGTGATGACTTACAGTCTGTAGTCCAACTAAACCCAACTATGGTCAGCTGTGAATGGGAAGTCCAAGAATCTAATAGTTGCTATTAGATAGTCCCATATTGCTAGTTGTTTCAGTTGGTCTTCTATTGAAGTAGGTTCCAACAAATGTGCTGGCAAGTAAGTGCAAGCAGGCAAAGAAGAATCTTCCTTCTTCCAGTGTACTTCTCCAGGAGAAGGTGTGGCCAGATCCACGCCTGGATCTGGAACTTGCTTTATCCCAGGTTGGCCTTGAACTCAGAGATGTCCTTGCCTCAGTCTCCCAGGATTAAGGGTGTGTACTACCTTGCCTGGGCCTAGCTTTTCATGGCCACTATGCCTCAAGGTCTTCATGCCAAAATCCAGGTCAGAAACTTGTGTCTTCTAGCCTCAAGATCTGGATCACAGGTAACCCTCCAATTCTGGATTGTAGTTCATTCCAGATATAGTCAAGTTGACCACCAGGAATAGCCATTCCATGCTGCTTCTCTAATTGGGGACTGCTATCCTCTTCCCCAGCCTCCCAGCTTTGGGGGTTGGTTCACATGGAGCTGTGAGGGAGAAAAGGGACAACTCCCTAGCCAGTCAGATCCACAGTTGATAATCAATGCGGAGACTGATGTCAGGGCAGATCACTCTTACATCCTCCTTCTGCATTCTTAATCACAGACCATTGGACAGGTAATATTTTAGTGTGGATACTGCTATTTTGAGTTATTACAGAAAACTAACAGCTCCTGATTTATAAAAGCAAACATGAAGGGGTAAGCAACCAGCAGCGTCTATCATAATTATATTTTTTTTCTAAAACATGGTCACATAAAAGGATCATGAGGTTATGCAGATTTTATTGAGAAGAAAAAATACTTATTTAATAGAAAATTGTGGTGAGGAGAAGGAAAATTTATTGCTAATATGTCACTGAACAATTAAAGGTCATGCCGGGGCTTACCTTTTCTGTGTATAAAGACTATATTAGCCACAGAAAACATTTTAATAAAAAGTTTATTAAAAGAATGAGTCCTTTGGATAGAAACACCTTATGTTTGTTTTTGTTAACACTTTCTGACACGATTGCTCATTGCAGTTTCTTTCTTCCTTTAGTCCTAGTTCAACACACAGCTCTTACTTAGGACATTCTTCTTCAGTTCTACCAAGTAAAGCTAGTTCTGTCTTCATATCTAAAAAATATTATGATCCTGAAGGGGTAGGGTATTTTATCCTTTTGTCTATTCTTTCTTCCAAGTACATATGCTTTATACATGGTTATATGTAAAACTTAAAAAAAAACTTTTATTATACTGAATACTTTTCAGTATTTGTTTTTTCCTGTCAAATTTTCAACACCATTATAGTTTTTTTTTATTTCACCAATACCAACATTATTCTATTTTCTATAACTATTTTCCCTAATAGGTTTTTTTACTTCTAAAAGCATTAGTAGTAGCAAGGCAATTTTTTCCCAAAGAAAACAATTACAGGAAAACATAATAAAACACAGTATATACTATTCTAGAAACTGACACTAAAAATGCCTTTGGCAATATATTGCTGAGATCATTTTTCTCCTTCCTTGTCTCTAAAATAAAAGGGGAAATGTATTGTATCATAATTATCATTCCCACGAACTAACAACAAGCTTGTAATCCTTGCAAACTTTAAAATGTGAATTTTATATCAAAGTCATTGTACAACATAAGTATTATTAGCAATTTTACTGAGGCAGGCAGGAAAATTAGGATTCCTGTCTCAATTTCTGGAACCTATGAGTATGTTATGTTATACGGCAAAGGAGCATTAAGATGACAGATGGAATTCGGGATCTAATTACTTGATCCTTAATATAGCAAGAATATCCTGCGTTGTCCATCCTGGATACAGTCTCAAGAGTTATGTGTACTGGAGGGAAGCAGAAGAGACAACGACTGGGTAATGGAATAAGAGAAAGATTTATTAGACACTCTGGTGCTGAAGAAAGAGGAAGCCACAGTCAAGGTTATCAGCACACTGACAGCAGTCTTTGGAGTCCCATCTTGGATTTTAGATCTGCAGAACTATATGGATGTGTCTGTGTGTGTGTGTGTGTGTGTCTGTGTGTGTCTGTGTGTGTGTGTGTGTGTGTGTATGTGTGCGCGCGTGCACAATTATTGTGTTGTCATGCATTAAGTGACCTATAAGAAACAAATACAAATATATTAACCCCCAAGAACTTGAAGGTCACTATTGTATATCTTCAATTCCAGCACTTAGCAGGCTGAAGCAGGCAGACATCTATAGGCTCACTGCCAGACGTATCTACATAGTGAGAGACAGGCTAACAAAGGCTCTGGAGGCCTGTCTTTCAAATAAAGCAAACTAAATATACACACCTCTAAAAGCAACTTGGGACAGAAAGGGGCTGGACAGGTAAAGGTGCGTGCTGTCAAGCCTCAGGATGTGAGTTCAATCCATGAGACTCACATAGAAGGAGCGACTCAAGCTCCCCAAAATTGTCCTCTGTATTCCACAACTTGCACACACAGGTGCGCTGGTGCATGGGCACTTACACACACACACACACACACTAAATAAAATACAATTTTAACCATCCTCCAAATGTAGCAGTAGAATTACGACAAACATAGTACTCACCCACTATTATATAGTCTATTCTTCCTCACCCACATTTCGTGGTTCTTTTAAAGTTCCTAACTCTGATCATTGTAAAGATATGCCATCCTTCTGATTTTATTTCCTTGCTCTGGTGTCTATAATAGTTTGGATGGCACAATTGCAAGATAGTGGCCTTCCTTTTACCCTGAGCTCCTGAATGACTGTGCACTGTAGTAAACATTCTCCATGCCATTAGTGGGAATGTAGCACAGCTGAAATTGATTTTTAATCTAAATTTTACTACCATGTCACAGTTAAAAGAGAAAGTTGTTTGTATTCTGTGGCAACCACAGATGCCAAAGTATAGCTTAGCATAGACATTTATGCAAGTGCAAAATTCCTCTAGCCCCTTTATGAGACTTCCTGGTTGACATTCTTTTTTGAACACCTTTGGCATATAGATTCTCAATTCCATCTAGTGTTCCCTCATTGATGCCCAAAGTGAAACTGTGTCTTTCATTTAAGAGCTGTATTTTTTAGCAGACCAGCCATTTTCAGCCAGCAGCAGGTGAATATTCAAATATATAAATGAAATGGTTAGGTCAGTTTTACCCACAGATAACCCCACTTCCTCCTGGAAGTGCCCAGGACAGCAAACACTGCCCAAATCTTCGGCAGCCAGCCAATCTTTTCAAAGACTTTTGATGGTCTCATCAGCTTAAACAAACACTTCTTTGACTTTTAACATTTACCTGCCAAAGAACAAAAAGTTGTGATTTTTATCTGGGCCTAGACATTCTAGGAGGTAAATGGTTGCTCTTTGACCAATGATTTTCTTTCTAATTTTCATTTGTTTTTAATGGGCAGGGTCTGGGGTAGTATATGTGAAGTCAGAGGACAACTTTGAGGAGTGGGTTCTCTCCTTCTACTTTTGTGTGGGCTCCTGGGATTGAAGTCACGTAGTCAGACTTGCTCAACAACGCCTTCCTTGTTGAGATAGCCCATTGGCCCCTGGCCAGTGAATTGTATTACAGCCATGTGAATTGTTACACAAATAAACCAAAGATGACCACCCCATCCCAATTTATTTCCTTTTCTCCTTTCTTTTATTTCCCCCTCTTTCTCTTTCCTAGATTCTCCCCTCCCAAGACAGGGTGTCAAATAACCGTGGCTGTCCTTGGCATAGAACAGTGGTTTACAGCCTGTGGGTTGTGACCCCTCAACCCTTTCACAAGGGTCACCCAAGACCATCAGAAAACAAATATTTACACTATGATCCATAACTAGCAAAATTACAGTTATAAAGTAGCAATGAAAAGAATTTTGGCATTGGGAGGAATCACTACATGAGGACTTGTGTTAAAGGCTGTCACCCTTGGAAAGGTTAAAAACCACTGTCCTACATTGAGCTGTGATTCCTGGAGGGAGTCATCATGTCAGATGTCATGTGGTGGTGGGAGTCAGATCTAGGACTCTGTGAAGCTCGACAAGTACATTTTACCATTTTTTTTTTTTCGTGCAGCCCCAGTCCTAAGTGCTTTCTTTCTACAAGCCTACAACTTGTGAGCTCAGGAGCCTACTGGTGCTGATATGAAAAGTTTACATACCCAATTGTTTGGAACATTGCCTCAATAAATGTATTTTTGGCCATTTACAGCTTTTGTAATTTTCTTTCCTGGAAAGATCATACCCAGTAGATGTTAGCCACAGATGAAATGAATGCTACCGATATAGGGTCCCCAAAGTAGTGCTACCTTTTGCAGCTATCTGATTTAACTTCTGTCCGTGCTACTGCAAGACATAAAATAATATGTAGCATCCTTCTGCATGGTCCTTTCCACTTTGTATGCCGTGCTTTCCTTCTTTCTCCTTGGGCGGCCCCCCTATGCTTGCTTATCCCATCATGAACTCTAGCCACTGATAATGCCATGTGGGAAGGATTTCTCTTACAAGAAAGTGTTAAAATGTTGTCCAAACAAAACCTGTTCTATGACTTTTTCATTGATCAGTTCTGAAATCTCTCAAACTCACCACAGGATTTAATAAACATTGTCGTTGTTGCTAGTTAAGCTGAATATGAGTTTATCAAAGCACTGCCAAGTGACTGAGAAAATCCCTAGTTAAATGAAATGACTTTGTATTATCAATGGGACTCTAGTAACAAGTGTTTCCCTCCACAGCACCATTTTAGGAGCTGGAAAGATGGCTCAGTGATAAGAGTCTGTTGCTCTTGAGGAGGGCTGGAATTCAGTTCCCAGCACCCACATTTGTGGGTTTACAGCCACCTGTGGCTGCAGCTCCGGAAAATTCAATCTACTCTTCTGGTCTTTGCAGGAATCCAAATACATGTGAAAATATGCAAACATGCTCCCAAATAAAAATAAAACAGATCTTTAGAAAACACATTGGTTTTGTTTGATTGGGTTAGATTGAAGGAGTATATTTTTCTTAAGATTTTTGTCAGTTTGTTTCGATGCTTTGTAAAAGATTATCTTGACTCAGAACAATTCATTAGCAGACACATAACAACTATTGAGAACACATTATCATGCAGCAGCCAAAACTCCAGACTCTGCCTCTATCACTAGGATTTAAATTTCAGCTTTTTCATTTAATCATATAACTTCAGGCAATATATTTAACATGTTAAAGTTATTTTTTGTTTTGTTTTTTTGTTTTTGTTTTTTCGAGACAGGGTTTCTCTGTGTAGCCCTGGCTGTCCTGGAACTCCCTCTGTAGACCAGGCTGGCCTCGAACTCAGAAATCCGCCTGCCTCTGCCTCCCGAGTGCTGGGATTAAAGGCGTGTGCCACCACTGCCCGGCAAAGTGATTTTTCTTATTTAAAAACTAGAAATAATTGTGTAGAACAATGTGCCATTATTATGAAGGCTTTGGAGTCATTTTCAAAAGGAGCCTCTGTAGGGAAGGAAGACCTAATCTTCAGAGGCAGGATTGATCTTCAGAGATCACATTCAGCCTGGTTGCAGAATATGTATTCAACCTCCAGATCTATGTCATAGCAGGACACACATCTGCTGATAATGAGGTACTGTCCTACCCTGTCTTTCTAGCTCTGAAAGGCTGAAATCCTGGAGCATAGTAAATATGACTTCTTTCAAGTTGTTTCTCTCACATAGTCTTGTTAAAATAGCAAAAAAAGGAACTGGCAACACATTTTAGATAAATGTAATAATTCCTAATGATGCATTAAGTTATGGAGGTATGACAAGAACTCCATCTGCCTTACATTGAACCCTTCTCAACATTCTAGATCATCAGTATCTCTAAGATAATTTCTACAATCTTTCTGATTTAGTTCTTCCTCAAGAGAACAATGTCTCTTGTTACTATTGTTATTAATTCTTAACTTGTAATGAATATGTATGTTGTTAGTGAATAGTCTGAAATCATGTAACATCTTTTTCCTCATCAACATTTTACCCAGTGATTTCAGTGTCTTAACTATTTCCATATTACTGAATGTCATTTTCCCGTAAGACCTTTGCCTTTCCTTCTATCTCGTTTATTTATGTGGGTATAAATCAAGGGCTATTACTTCATTGAACAAATTATTTATAATGCTTATATAGATACTTAAACTTTTTCGTGTTTAAAAGAATGATTTGGGTACACCAAGATGCCATAGGGGGCAAAAGTAATTGTTAAAGAAGCCTGAAGACCTCAGCTCCATAATGGAATCCATGATGGAAGGAAAGAATTGACTCCCCCAAATTCTCCTCGACTTCCACATATATACCATGGCATACTGCATACACATACAATTTCTTTTGGTTTTCTCTTTTTATAAGATTTACTTATTTTATATATGTGAGTACACTGTTACTCTCCTCAGACACACCAGAAGAAGGCATCAGATCCCATTACAGATGGTTGTGAGCCACCATGTGGTTGCTGGGAAGTGAACTGGGGTACT
The DNA here is from genome assembly GCA_028551405.1 of Uromys caudimaculatus. Classification (NCBI taxonomy): domain Eukaryota; kingdom Metazoa; phylum Chordata; class Mammalia; order Rodentia; family Muridae; genus Uromys; species Uromys caudimaculatus. Next base: position 84,714,418 of record CM052709.1, on the reverse strand, counting down.
CTGGATGAGCAGTCAGTGCTTTCAACTGGTGAGCCATCTCTCCAGCCCAGAGGAATTTTGAATGTTATCTCAAAAATAAATTGCACATCTTTAGTGGAAGTATAGGGACCCCAAAGACAGCTGCGTTAGTCAATTACCTGTCACTTTGACAAAATAATAGAGATGATTACGTTATGATAAGCAATGTTTATTTTGTTTCACAGTTTCTGAGATTTCCATCCATGGTTGCATGACCTCATTGCCTATGAACTTGTGCTGAGACCGGTGCTCATAGGAGAGAGTGTAAAAATCAGTCTTTGCTTTGCAGTGAGGAGAAACAGTAGTCTCATCCTAATCATGTATAATCTCCATTGGCCCCCAAGTCTTAAAACTTTCATAATATCCCACTAGCAACAATCTGAAAACCAAGTTTTGAACACCTGTAGCTTTGGCAAACCTTTTATATTTAGTTGTAGCAGAGGCTATTATAGTCATTTAGAGGGAGATTTGTGACTTTTAGAATCTAATGGCAGTAGAAATAGAACATAATAGATGACTGTTGGATATATTTTGGAATCAGAATAAAACATACTTGTTGATGAATTAATATAATTTATTAATCTGTTGAAAGAGGGAACCAAGGTGATGGGGGAAGGTGGAGTACCTAAGTAAAATATGATCTAAGAAATGAGCTCCTTCACTATAGAGACTAACAAGTCCCAAACTTTCATTGGGTGGCTGGTGGAGAGCCAGACATCTGGTGTTCCATTGATGTCTGAAGGCAGTCTCCAAGAGAATACCCTTGGCCACAGAAGCCTGGGGTTTAAATCCATTCAAGCCTTCAGCTGACTGAGTAATGTGCACCTACATTGGAAAGGACGGTCCCCTTCACTCAGCCCACTGATTGAAATGTTAACATTCTGAGTAGAAATACAGACACAGCAGAATGGTATTTGTCCAGAGTGATTTGAGCATCCTAAGATGCAGTGAAGTTGACTCATAAAATCAACTCTCACATATAAGATAAGGGAGATGAATAGTCAAGGTTGTCCTGGAGTTTCTAGCTTGGTGAGACTGCCTACTGAAGTGAGCAGCACTCAACGGGGCAGAAGCCATTTTGCTTTGGAAGAGAGAGAGATAACATTTAGAAAACAAACAAAAACAAAAAACCTTAACAAATACTAACAATATCTTCTTGTGTTTTACCTTTCTTTATGTAATTAAATAATATGCACTGACCATCACCCTTTAATACTTTTAGTACATGAGTCAATTCCATGTGCATATTCTCTCTCTTCTCTGTCTCTCTCTCCCCCTCCCCCATCCCAAGTCTTTCCTGTTCTCTAAAGTTTTTGAAGCAGGATGTAGTGTAATGCAAATGGTCCTCAAACTTGCCATGAGGCAGAGGGTGATCTTGAACCCCCAAGCCTTCCATCTCCACCCATCAAGTGCTGGGATGCAGAGTTGCATGCATCTCCACCATCTTTGTTTTGTTTCCATGATCCCCATTTCATACTTGATACTACTCTGCAAAAACTGCTACTGTCAAACATTACGGAGCAAGGAGGGACAATATCCCAATAAACTCTTCACTCCTGAGGAACTCTTTGTTCTCTTATTCTCTCGGTATGGTTGACATTATCAATGACAAAAAAATTACATTCTACTTCTTTATGAGTAATTTCATAAGCATAGTTTGAATTAAGACCTACTGACTTAGGACCAAATAATATATCTTAACTTTTGGGGGAGAGTTGCAAATAGATCATATAACACTTAGAAATGTCTTAATCAGTACAGAACTGTTTTTATCAAAAACTTCACCTAAGTGAAAATATTTTATTTGCTTTGTATTAATTGTTGTTGTTGTTGTTGTCATTTATTTGTTAGAATCTAACCATAAAGACCTTGGAAGCCTGAAATTCATTATGTAGACCAGGTTGGTTTCAAACTCACAGAGAGTCATCTACCTCTGCCACCCCAGTCCTGGGATTAAAGACATGAGTCTCCATGCCTGCTGTGTGTAAGGTTTAATATGTTATTCTATGACTTCAAGTGCTTCCAAGATTTAAAATAAAGAAAAGCTGAAGCACCATGAAGTCACATCACCAGGGTAAATCAATTAAAAAAAAAAAAAAAAAAAAGCCTAGGACCAAAAGCTTAGACATTTGTAGGAATAGGAACACAGTACAGTTTGTACCTACTCCAACATACCCCTAAGTGTGATAAAGCAGGGGAAAAATTTATCTTTCTCCTTATTAAAATAACTTCGACAAATGATTAAAGTTTCAAAACCCACGTTACTCAAAGGCCAATCTACCCTATCCTCTGAACACTAAGACACTGCATCTCAAATAGAAATATGCCTGCTATAGTGCAGTTCTTACAGAGAGAAGCTGCCTAGACCGACAGCAGCAGGGCACTCTCAGTCCCCATCTCTGAGGCAGTTTCTCTTCCCTTCTAAGCTGTCATCATTGATAACTGTATTTCAGATACAACTTAGTCTGTTTCTCTTTCGTATTTAAATTCTGAATTATTAGTGATCCTCTTGAAGGCATGGATTTAAAATAGTCATTTTTAAACAATCTAATCTTTCTTTTACCAGATGTCAGTGGAGTCTGGCATTTGGGATGCCTGCAAATGTGATATGTAACTTCCAGAAAGTGTCCTTCTCCATTTTCCTCTGAGACAGGCTGACTCCAGAAAAGGCTTCAAAAGGCAGTTCAGGAGACTAGGCCTAAATCTCTGTTTCCAAAAACTGGGCAAATCAGTTACAGAAAAAACCACAAGCCTCAGGTAGCCAGTCAGAAACTGCCCTACCATCAGATGCTGCACCACCGTCTAGTAGCAGGCAAGGACAATGGGTCAGCCACTGTTTCTCGACTTCCTTAGCAACAGTTCTCAAACTTTTCCAGCAACAGTTTCCAAACTGCTCCAACAATGGTTTTAGAATGTCCCTAGAGATAAAGCCAACAGATTAAGAAAAAGCTCACCTACCCACTCCCCAGAATTCCCCTAATGTGCTTTAGATTGGACCTGTAAGATCACTTGGGTGTCTCCATCTTGGTAGATAATAGACTCAAACATGCTGGACTTCTGCAGAATAAAATGCTCTCTTTGCTTTTACATACTCTTTGAATCCAGGGTATCATTCTTTGGCAAATCATGGACCCTTATATCTCTTGTTTGAATAAAATTAGAGATGGCAAGAAATTCAGGTGTTATTTTGGAATAATTAACCTGGCATAAAGGAACTATAAAATAATAGAAAAGACAGAGCATGTGTTGCTAGTGCCCTGGATTCCCAATCACCATGGATTGATACATTGAAGCAGCTTACAAAATAATTGTTTCAGCCGGGCGGTGGTGGCGCAGGCCTTTAGTCCCAGCACTTGGGAGGCAGAGGCAGGTGGATTTCTGAGTTCGAGGCCAGCCTGGTCTACAGAGGGAGTTCCAGGACAGCCAGGGCTATACAGAGAAACCCTGTCTAGAAAAAACAAAAAACAATAACAACAACAAAAAAATTGTTTCACTTATAACTCCCTTTTATTTTTATTTCTATAACTAAACTTATTGCAACTCCTTAAGAGTTTCTATCTTTGGTTCCTAGACCCAGTACTACAAAGCAGACACTATTGTGTCTTATGCAAATACTGAATTGAAGTTTATTCTCTGTATAAAAGTCTCCAGTTCAGCTTAGCTTACAAATTCCTTTACAATTGTGCATATGTGGCTCTAGCATTTTTCGCACTGAATTTCTACTTAGATAATATTCTACCAAGAGGCTGTCTTTGATCATCCCCAGTCAAGCAATCACCAGGTTTATGTACGTTGATTATCCTTTAAATTATCTTCTGCACATATTGTTTGCACATGATTTCTACCCATACATATTACCTTCAATTACTTTTGCTTTTATGATTGTTATACTTTTTGTCCATGAACTGAAAAAGCAGGCTCCTGAAGATCAAGGACTTATCTATTTGTTCTATGTTTTATAGTGAGCAATTAGCAAAATATTTTCAAGTAGAAGATGCTTAATCTGTATATTATGAACGTATGACTAAGTGGATGGAGCCCTCTCATGTGTCTCACACTCTTTTAAGGCCAATAACCAATTTAAATATAACACTATCATTTTATGGTATAGCTCTTACTGGTTGCATTTTTTTTATTGTTGTTGTTGGTTTTTTTGTTTGTTTTTCAAGACAGGGTTTCTCTGTATAGCCCTGGCTGTCCTGGAACTCACTCTGTAGACCAGGCTTGCCTCAAACTCAGAAATCCACCTGTCTCTGCCTCCCAAGTGCTAGGATTAAAGGCATGCGCCACCACTGCCTGGCTACTGGTTGAATTTAAAAAAGAGAAAACCTAAAGAAACAGAATGACATGGCCAAGAATACAAAGTCAAAAAATGGCAAGTAAATAATTTTAGCTGTAATACCTATTAGTTTAAGACCTTTTGAAATCCAGGATTTTATGCTTGCCTGTTCACTAACTATCCTTAAACAAATTTGAAAAAAAAATATTTTATTAAGGATGGTTCATTTTTTACACATAATGCCACCATTTGTTTGTTTGTTTTTACCTCTTTATTTTTTTCCCCCAAGGCAGTGCAATTATACAGGAATGAAGGTTGTACTTCCCTTTAGCTACCAGGCCATTGAAAACAATGGTCTTTGATTAAGAGAAATTTCCCTGTCTATCTCTTGCTTCAGGGGAAGGGTGGGAGACAGTTGAAAGCCTAATACCAGCCAGAGGAGTGGCTAGAGACTCCAGTGAAGGGAATGTGCATAGTCCTGCATACTTGTCTTATCACACAGCCTGAGACCCAAGAGCCCAGACAAAGGTGATGGGTGGAACCACAGTTTGACCAAGATTGTCTAATTATGCATACCTTTGCACCCATAAAAATGTAAACTACCTGACCGGCCTGGGATCACGCTCTTCAGAGTCACGGAATACCTTGTTTACTGAGTTTGAACGTATTTATGTTTTGTGTTTATGATCATATATATTTAAGACAAATGATACTTTTATGAGAATCAAGTAATAGGAAAACACAAGCTTTATAGGACGGTGTGTGTTCAATATTTTCTCTTCAAAAGTATCTAAAAGGGTATTGTGATCTTGATTTTTTCTAAGAAAAAAAAGATGTTTCTAAGTCTACTGCAAAGGATGTAAGAAATATAATGAATAAACATATTTCTCTTTCAATATCCAGATAATAAATTCCAAAACATTGTGATATGAGAAATTTTCTTTCACATTAAGCCCACAATTATTTTCTATTTCTAGTATACTTGTGCTAATTCCAAGATTCACAGAAGAAAGAATCTCAGTGTGTTCCTTCACACATATATCTTTCCAGCCAAAGCGGAAAGCCCTTGTTACAGTCTGTCTATTCTTGTAGAATCTTGGCTGTTGAAGACAAACTCCAACCTATGTCATAGCTATTGTCTTTCTCATGCCGTCACCTCTGTGGTGCTGGCTCAGAGAAGAGAAAAAGAAACTGGATACATATATGACCGAAATATATTGAGCCATCAGTCACTTAACTCTTATCACCAAGCTGTGGAGTTTTGGACTTGGGCTCTGAAAAACAAGCTCTGCAATCCCAATCAGATAAGATATTTCTGCAAGATAGTTTTGTTAACACTTGAACTTTAAAACTCCGTGTACTTTTGGACTCTCATCCTTCCTGTGATGCATTGCTGATCATTTCTTTCTTGTATTTCGACAATGTAAGCAGACAACATTTTAAACCTGTTGCTAAAGTGTGTGTGGCATCTACATTCTCTCTCTCTCTCTCTCTCTCTCTCTCTCTCTCTCTCTCTCTCTCTCACACACACACACACACACACACACACACACCACACACACACACACACACACACACACATTTTCTCTCTTTCCACCTCTGTCATCTATCAATATATCTATGTATTTATCATCTACCTAAGTTTCTACCTATTTATGTCATCAATTATCTATCCTCTATCTCATCTCTGTGTTTTGTCTCTCTCTGTATCTATTTGTCTCAATTCTTCTGACATTAAGCAGACTCAGAATAGCTTTGCATTCAAATTGCCCTTCAAAGAACAAGCTCCTCTCCAAACTCAGTCTCTGAACATGTCCAACTCATCTAGATCATTGACTATCTGTGTTTGATATAAATACACATGGTAGGAATTTACATATATGTAAAAATATGAATTTGATATAGAAAAACATAAAAAAATGGGGACTGAGATATCTACATTGAATGAAAAGATTTCATAGATTTATTAAAAACAAACAGAAGGGGCTGAAGAGATGGCTCAGTGGTTAAGAGCACCGACTGCTCTTCCAGAGGTCCTGAGTTCAATTCCCAGCAACCACATGGTAGCTCACAACCCTCTGTAATGGGAACTGATGCACTCTTCTGGTGTGTCTGAAGACAGCTACAATGTACTTATATAAATAAAAAAATAAACAACTCTTTAAAAGAGCAGAAAAACTCTCTCATGGCTTTATGATACCACTTAATGTTACCATTTTATTTCCTTTAGTATAGAATTCATTATTTTGTTCAGTCAAATTTGTGTAATGAGTTTAGTTATATCAGCTCTCACCTCTCTCTTTCATCAATGGAGTCATTTTCAATATTCTTAATTGCTTTGAAAGGTAGAGATTAGGGAGAAACCTTAATCTAATCCAAGTCAAAAGCCCACGGCTGGACATTCATAGACTCTGGGATAGAGTCTGCTATTGTTAAAGTCTGTTGCACTGCTAAACAAACATGCTGTCAAATTGCCTTTTAATTATTCATGTTTATACCCGTAGTTCTGATCTGTTCTCAAACGTGGGTCAGAGCTTTTTGCCATGGGCAGCAGCCAGTGGAGACATACAATAACTAGTCAGACTGGAGAACAAGAAACTAAATAGGACACACTTGTATTAATTTCTCCCCACAACTCTGCATCATGGATCAGCAAATATCACAGACTGTCTTAGTTAGGGTTTAACTGCTGTGAACAGACACCATGACCAAAGCAAGTCTTATAAGGACATCATTTAATTGGGGCTGGCTTACAGGTTCAGAGGTTAAGTCCATGGTTTTACTGCTGTGAACAGACACCACGACCAAGGCAAGTCTTATAAGGACATCATTTAATTGGGGCTGGCTTACAGATTCAGAGGTTCAGTCCATTGCCATCAAATCAAGAGCTTGGCAGCATCCAGGCAAACACAGTGCAGACAGAGCTGAGAGTCCTACATGTTCATCTGAAAGCTGCTAGTGGAAGACTAGATTCCAGACAGCTAGGAGTAGGGTCTTAAAGTCCATGCCCACAATGACACACTTCCAACAGGCCACACCTCCAAATAGTGCCACTCCCTGGGCCAAGCATATTCAAAGGAAGACAGGTTCCTATCAGCAGAAAGAATGGGGAGGAGTGCAGTGAAACGCCATTTTTTGGGCAGGATGTGGTGATCACATGCATAAACTCCTGTCAGCTGACCTATGAGAGCTCCAAGGGATCAAGCCAACCAAGATCCCAGGGTCACTTCCAAGAAACAATTGGTGGTTGATAATTGCTGGGAGTGGGAAACCATGCTTTTTTGAGGATGCAGTCACGGGGAGGTATCCCATGATCCAGTGGATAGCATTAATAGACTTAATGGGTTACAGTAAAAAACAAAAGACAGACTTGGGAAAGGGATACTAGGGCTATGCTGGAAGGGAAAGTAGGAGTAGATATGGTCATATTTCATTCTCTGTGTATTTGAAATTTTCAAAACTAAAGAAAACATTTTAATTATTTGTTTTTGAGATTAAAATATAATTATATCATTTTCTCCTTCCCTTTCCTCCCTCCCATGTAACCCTCCTCACTGTCTTTCAAATTCAAGGCCTCATTTTCTTTAATGGTTTACACACATACACACACACTTCAACAAGGAAACATTTTTAAGATTATAGTTATATATTTTAATATAAATATATCTTTGTGAAATTACAGTATTAAATCTATACAACTTCTACACTTCAGGCTCAGGGAATGGAAAAGAAGAGAAGTTGGAATGATTTTTAGAACCAGGGCATTAGGGAATTTGTTATGAGACTGTGTCTCCTAGTGATGTCTGAAGCTAGACCTATAAAGTCTTCCAAACAATACTGTCTAAACAGGAACTGAATACAGACAACAATAGACATGCCAAAGTGGATGGGGGAACACCCACAAGGCCACAAATCTACACAAAGAACTATAGGCAACTAAGGAATGCTGAGAGCAGGAGAAATCTACAGAGAGAACACATCAAATGTTTATTCAGTACAAAATGGTGAGCCCAGAAAGCAAGAAAACATTTTAAAAATCACAGTTGCATTTCTTTCTAATAGAAATATATCTGTGTACAATTCTAGTATTAAAGTAATACAGATAAGCAGTAATCTTTTTCTCACTATTCTCAGTCATACATTGTAAATGTATATTATGTAAATGGAAGAGAGACATGAAGGATACTGTAAGCCCTTGGGCTGTTTCTCTGATTGTATTTAGTTAGCATTAAGATTCCACGGAGCTGGGAGAGTAGCACATGTCTATAATCCCAGAAACTCTGGAGGCCAAAGCAGAATGATTCCAAGTTAGAGGCTAACTTGGAAAATGTGGAGAACCTGCACACAAATAAAAAATTAAGTCTGTGAATGTAGCTTATTGGTAGACACTAGCCTAAAACTCACAAAGTCTTGAGTTTAATACCCAGTCCTAGACACACAGACATGGACACACACTTGCATACATACATACATACATACATGCACACATAATACATACATGCATATATACATATATAAACATACATATACACACATACACAAATAGGCAAAACGCTCATATAATGTCTTAGTCACTCTTCTGTTAATATGAGAAAGGCATATTTCATCTCTGTCTCCTTCCGTCTGTCATTGCAACACAAAGAATATAAGGTAAAGGAAGATGATGTCAATACTTTTAGTAACATCAGTGTGTTAAAGAAACATAAAGAAACAACGCTTTTGCCTATCTTTGAACAAGAGTCCACTACTAACACTGTGATAATGAACACTCCTTAGTTTAGATTACATGTGTCCTGCTGCTGCTACTCTACTTGTTTATTCAAATTTACAAGATAGGTAACCATAAGCTCATCAAATCCAGTCTTTCTATAATACTTCATACTTCACAGAAAATGTGATGATATCTATTTACACTGATATCTACTTTAAATCCAATTCTTTTGGAAGAGGCTAGGAGGATTACATACCATAGCTACTTCCCCCAGAATCTGATGTATTCAGAATTTCTTATGTTCAAAACCTCACATCAGAGAAGCATGACGTTTTTGTTCTTGAGACAGGCTCTTTATATGTAGTTCTAGCTGTTCCTTGAACTCACTATGTAGACCATGCTGCCCTTGAATGCAAAAAAGATCTGCTTGCCTCTGTATCTCAAGTACTAGGATTAAGGGCATGTGCCAACACACTGGGCTAAGTATTTGTTTTGAACTTTGAGAATGGCTATGTAATAATCTAACCATTACATGTAGGCTGAGGTAATTAAAAGACAGATAATGAGATAGAAAACTATGTTCCAGTTACCTGCAACTATTAGGCCTCTTGTCAGTGTGCTGCCTTGGGAGGGTTTCTGGTTCTCCTTGGTGCACTGATTCTTCAATGTGTGAAACATACATAACAGCAATTACACTCACTTAAAGGGCAATAAATGTGAACACAGCGCCCTCATCTCTGCTCGTCCAGGTCCAGTGGCAATCCAGACTAGGTTTTGACTCTTCAAAGTCATGGAGCTAGCTTACATCTCAACCATGCAACCCACTAAGTACAGAATGCACAGTCAAAAAAAAAAAATTTCATAAGAGAGAATTTATCGTAGTCTTCTGCAGAACTCTGTGTATTCATTCTTAGGGATTGCTTCCGTTTGGGATGTGAACAATACAATGTTTGGTGTCCTTGCCAGCTTCTCCTGGTTGAGTCTACTCCTCCAGAGTCCCACCAGTCTTTAGCATACAGGAAATAAGTACTTTCTGATAATCAGTGACATAGTAAATAAATAGATTGGAATTAATGTCAATCATGCAATTGTATCAATGTCTTCAAATCAGTTTTCTTTGGTTTCATATATACACATTATTTACATAATGATCATCATTTTTCACCATAGGCTTGCCATATACTGCCAGAGAATGCCATAGATGTGTTTTTGAAGTTTTGTTATTCCTTCAGTTTGGAGAACTAAAACCAAAAGGAAGGCTCTGTTGCCTTGTGAATGTGAGTGATGAGGAAAGACTTGTTTCTAGGAAGGTTGGCAGGCAAAAGTACTATTACAGTGTTCATGGAATTCAAAGTAACATACCTGACCTCAGCCTGATTCTTGGAGCACAGGATTCTTGCTTCAAATCAGCAGCAAAGGAGAAAGCAGTTGTAGGTTTTCCTGAAAGGTCTCCTGACGCAACTGTGTTTGCAGCTTTCGTATACCTACCCAGAGGGAACGCTGGCCCACAGACTCCCACAGTCTCTGCCACTACCCGGTCCCTGGGCTCAGAAAAAAGCGCTGCATGTAGATCCCCGAAAGTGCCACCCTCGCATCCGAGATAGTGTCGCCCTGTACTCTCACCTGGCGGAGGCTGGATCTCACGCCCACTCAGAGCCTTGGGGTTGTCGTTTGTGGCGACTGGTGTGGCGCAGAGCAACGCTGACACCTCCAGGTGCCTAGGACCCGGAGCTCCATGAGTGTCCCGGTCGCTGCGGTGGCCGCGAGGTGCCAGATGGGGAGGGCCGAGAGGCGGAGACTAGTCCGGCCTTAGGGCGCTGTCACCTGCCTAGGGGCGGAGCCAGGAAAGAAACCAGCCTTTTGCCGATCACACAGACACACAGGAGTCCAGAGAACCTTTCTTGACCATGCAGGGCTCCAAAGGAATCGAGAACCCGGCTTTCGTCCCTTCCAGCCCAGACACCCCACGCCGCGCGTCTGCTTCGCCCTCCCAGGTGGAGGTCTCTACTGTGGCCTCCAGGAATCAGAATGGGGGTTCGCAACCTCGGGAATCCGAGGAGCCCCAGAAGTCAACTGAGCCATCTCAGCCTTCTTCAACTCCCCCAGCTTCTGAGGAGCCGCCGGGGTCACAGCTAAGCGAGCTTGAGGAGGGACCTTGCGGGTGGAGGGACTTCCACCCCCAGTGTCTGCAGCGCTGCAACACCCCCCAAGGCTTTCTGCTTCACTACTGCCTCTTAGCCCTAACTCAAGGTAAAGTCCAGCGCCAGCTTCTGGGGGCTTTGGCTGAGCTGGTTGTTGGGTGGGGTCGAGCTTGGAGAGAGGAAGAGGCAGGTGCAGGGGAAACCCACCGACTGGCCAGGTCGTTGACTCTGCAATAGGTAACCCCCACCCCCACTTCCCCATGCCTGCGGTTGGAACTTGAAGACGCTCTTGCCTACGGGTGTTCACTACATTCTGCATGGTTCATATTTTAGCCCACCCATCCCCATAGCATTTTTACTAATTTTGTGTTCTGCTTCAGTTTAACAGAGTGGACTCCTCAAGGGAAGATTCTGAGAATCTTCCTTTGGGAAAACGATAAGTCATAGGGTAGTCTGGTCTGTTTTAAAACCTTAACTATCTACTGGGATCTAAGGAAGGGCTTTGTTTGTTTGTTTTTACAGAGGAAGGATTAAAAGCTTTGCAAATAGGAGTGGAGTGGTTTTCCAAAATGAGGAACGCGATAGAAGTACTTAAATTATGTAGCATAGATTAGATGTAGGTAATCTTATTTTCCCGATATTTGAGAATGTGGGGACAAGTGTAGCCCTGTGAGTAAATGAGAATCTGCTTCCAGCTATGCAGGGTGAACCTTAATCAGCTCTTCAGTCTCAGGAGTTATCGAGTGTCTGTTTGTTCTAGGAGTGCTTTTAAATTCCCCTGGGACTAACAAATTAAGCTTAGATTTATCCCCCCTGGAGTTTGAGGTCTAAACGGAGTTTCCTTGAGTGTGGTGGAGGGAGGGAGGTGTTTTTGAAAAGGAAGCAGAAGTTGAAGTTGCTGGGTTTGCCTTCAACGCAAGGGATAGAGTAACTGGGAAGTTCTTCTAAGAAGACCATCTGAGGAGTGATGAGCCAAAGGTGGGTGAGCTTGAAGGACATGCTGGAAGTCAAGTTGAATTTGGTATGTAGACATTTTTGGTACGAGTTGAGCCATAATCCCAAACCATTTTGTAATAGTCAAGGATAGGTTGAAAGGAATGAAACCCAAAAGATAGTGGAGGGTTACTAGAAATTTTTCTCTGCTAAATTAATAGAAAACTAAAATAGTAACTCCTGGTATTTTATTTCTGTTTCCCCTACTTCAAGACATTCAGTGCCTCTCTTTTTTCCTTCACCCTCTGGGTGCTAAGTAAATATTTGTTGGCCCTAAGTAGGCTTCTGTTCCTTCCCTGAACATTTTTGCTGTAGCTGGTTTCCTTTCCTTATCCCTACATAGTTTCATTCTAGTTATGTCTTGGTTGTAGTTAATCCCAAACTAGTGATAATAGAGAATAGTTGCTAGAGCAGTACAGAATTAAAAAGTAAAAGGTATCTTGTGTTTTGCCTTAAACTTCACTCTGCAATGTCTGTTACTCAAAGAGACTTTATATTCAACATAAACTATCGTTTTAAATTATTATCAAATAGAATTGGTACTCTCGGGGGAAAAATGTATCTTATTTAATTTAAAGCATCATTTACTCTAGTTTAAGAAAAATAATCTGAGAAGAAAATACCCCAGTATATTAGTTTATGCCCAAGTTGAGGTTTCAGTGGCAGAACGTGTATTATTGTGGGTCTCACTACCCTTGGGTAATCTGGTTCCACTTAAGGCTTGAGTTTAACTGATACCTCTCAAAGGCAATGGGTGTTTCTCTACTTCCCAGGGAGTCTCCTATCCTCAGACCTGATAAAGGAGAGACATAGTCTGCATTCTTTCTCAGCTAATTCAAATGCAGTGCTTTTGGAATGTGTGGGACATAGAATTGGAGATTCATAGGGTTCAATGCTATCTTCTTAAAGATATTTGCAAAATGAAAGTTTACTGTAAAAGCAGTGATATCTAGTTACAAGTTTTTATTTATTTTTATTTTATTTTCACTTATTTATTTATTTATTCATTCATTCATTCATTTATTTATTTATTTATTTATTTATTTATTTATAAAAGATTTTTCTGAGTAGTCTGCCTCTCCTGGAACTCAATTTGTAGGCCAGACTGGCCTCTAACTCTCAGAGATCTGCCTGCCTCTGTCTCCTCAGTCCTGGGATTAAAGGCATACACCAGCAGGCCTAGTGTGGCCCATTTTTAATTAGGGTTGTAGGTCTATTGGAAGGTTGAAGTTTGGATGGGAAATTTTTCATGTTATCAGGTAACTATTTCTTAACGAATGTCATTTGTAGGTGTTTTGCACATTTCACTTTACAATCTCCAAATTACTAACTGGCTTATAGTCTTTTTTTTTTTTTTTTTTTGGTTTTTCAAGACAGGGTTTCTCTGTGTAGCCCTGGCTGTCCTAGAACTCACTCTGTAGACCAGGCTGGCCTTGAACTCAGAAAATCCACCTGCTTTGCCTCCCAAGTGCTGGGATTAAAGGCGTGCGCCACCACTGCCCGGCTCTGGCTTACAGTCTTTAAAAGGAGCAAGAAACAAACACAATTTTAGGACCTTGAAGATATGATGTCAATTTTGTTGAAATACATTTTCAGTCACAGTCTTGATGAAGCAACAGTACAGACTGTAGATATTATGAAATGTTTATATTCAGTCCAATAAAGGATGAATATAATACTTAAGTAGCTCGATCTCATAAGCACAATCCATGAAAACATTTTATTGCTTTTAGTTTTTCACTTATTTTCACATTTCTGCTCCTGTGGAGTTAACCTATATCTGGATGGGACATCTTGAAATCAGTCAACACTGGACAGCCACTCAACCTTCTTTCCCTCCTAGTCCTTTATTCCTCTTACTAGAGGCAGGTAGACCATATATAGCCTTTTCTTCCATAGTTTACTTTAAATATGATTTAGAACATTGGTGGTCAAAATGATGCTTAGTTTTTGTTTATTTTCCATCCCGGAACCTTTGAAATGATCCATCTAAAATGGGCCTGGTGTGCCCACCTCTAATCCCAGCACCTGAGTAGCCAAGCTTTCAGCTCATTGATTCTAGGTGAGTCAAAGGACTTCAAAGTACCATATCTCAAAGTGGGTGAAGAAAGCTCTAATTTGTGAAAGTGTTAGAAGAAATAGACTTGAGAGCTCAACTTCCTCTTCTTGAATTTAGTTCAGGGTGAGTTGAAGTTACCAATAAATATGGCTGGGACTAAGGAGGTAATGATTCTAGTATTTGCTGTCCTCTTTCCAGAGAGTTTTGTGGAGAGCAGTGTCCTGAATGAACTTAAGAACTTATGCTACGAGGGGTCTAGATCCTGTGGAGAAGATTGCTTCAAGAAACCTTGTTTTCTGCTTTAACTTTAGTTCTCTAACTTCGGGGCTACCTAGGCTCACAGGCTTGGAAGACAGCTCTGGATTTTGCCTATAAAGAAGTGAGACATGTCCTCTTAGGAAGTGTACACTATTTAGTTTGCCAAGTATTTGACTCCTGTGGTGCATAAATGAACTATGCTTTAGTTCTAGGTATGCATGGGGCAGGTTTCCGGAACTTCCATATGCCCAGGATGGTCAGAGCCCTGGGACTGTGTTTCTAAGTCTGTCTCTTCTTCATTGGCAGAAAAGTTACAATGGATTTTGTTTCACTCACATTCGAACTTGTAATAAAATGCCAAACTCTGTTAGAATTGTCCAAACAAACAAAAAGAACTCTCTAGCAAACTGGTTTCATGGGACCAGTCTGACTTTTGTTGGTAAATTAGAGAAAAATGAATTTAGACAATAACAATAAGTTAGTGTGCAATCAGTAGGCATTGCTTTTGTTGAACACCTGAAGATGTGACATTTTCCAGTGTGAAAGGCGAAATGACTTTGGAGGAAGTGTGTTTGGACTGCCTAACTTTTATACTTGAGAGACTTCTGAAGCTGACCCACTTAAAAATAGCAGAAGAAACAATGAAGCAAAGCCCAGTGTTCTTCCTTGCTGATGAGGTGTATAGCAGGGCTGTAACAAGGCATTTGCTCTTTTTCAGGTATTGTAGTAAATGGCCTGGTAAACATTAGCATTTCCACCATCGAGAAGCGATATGAAATGAAAAGCTCACTGACAGGCCTGATATCATCCAGCTATGACATCTCCTTCTGCGTGTTGTCTCTGTTTGTGTCCTTCTTTGGTGAGAGAGGACACAAACCTCGCTGGCTCGCCTTTGCATCCTTTATGATAGGACTGGGAGCGCTGGTGTTTTCCTTACCACACTTCTTCAGTGGAAGATATGAACTGGGATCCATTTTTGAAGGTAACGTCTCTGTCAGGTTTTTGTTTGCATTAATCCCCACGATGACATAGAAACAGGTTTCTAGGTTTGTTGACACCTGTACAGTAAGGTCAGGTCTAAAGTCTCTCCTGCTGCTTTGTGTGAATTGCGTAAGGTTGAAATCAGAGAGATAGACTGTATGTTTTTTGTTAATCAGTGACTCTCCGTGTCTCTGATTCTCTGCTTCTCTGCTTCTTTTTTCCCATATTGTGAATGGTCCCCTTTCAAATAGTAAGGAACTCATCCTGTTTGCAGATGGTGAGCTCCCTGAGATTCTGAGACTTGCAGGTATTCTTTTGTACTGTGGCTATTTGCCGTGTGTGCTGGGCTTGCACATTCCTGGTTTAAGACAAGACAGGTGAGTTGGCCTATTGGGGGAATTTTCTCTCAGGACTGAAGTCCAGTTTTTCTTTTAGCTCTAGTTTGAATTTATAGCTTCAGAGTGACCTGCAGACTTGTGTTACCTTGAGCAAACAAAGCTCATTATTCAAAGGCTTGGGAGGAAATTTAATGAAACTTTTGACTAAATAATCACTTTTAATGGTAAAACAGTTACTCTAGAGTTAGAGGAACTTGCTTATGAATTGTGGAAGTTCACCTGAACAGTTTTATGTTCTTTCTGGGCTTGGCAATAACAAATACTGAGAAGCCTTTGAGGATTAGGCAACTGAGACAAGGCCTGGAGAGAGAAAGGAGAACTTACATATCGCACTATAGGCATTCTTTTCTTAATTTTTCAATAATTATTTGTTTTATGTACATTGGTGTTTTGCTGCATGTTTGTATATTAGATTCAGTGGAACTGGAGGTAACAGCTGTCTATAAGCTGTACTGTTTTTGCTAAGAATTAAAGCCTGGTCCTCTGGAAAAGCAGTCATTCATCCTAACCACCTAGCCATATTGCTAGTCCTTGCATTTCTTTAAAACGTTAATACTTTAGTATTTTTTGTGTTAAAATAAAAATAATATTAAAGCAGGCTCAGTGGTTCAGAGCATTTGCTGCTCTTACTGAAGGCCTGAGTTTGTTTCCCAGAATCCACATAGTAGATTATAATCATCTGTAACTACCTCTTCCAGTTTCCATGGGCACTGAGAATGCATGTCATACACATACATATAGACAAAATATACATACATATATATGCATATATAAACATTTAAAAAATAATGTTAGTGCCGGGCGATGGTGGCGCACGACTTTAATCCCAGCACTTGGGAGGCAGAGGCAGGTGGATTTCTGAGTTCAAGGCCAGCCTGGTCTACAGAGTGATCTCCAGGACAGCCAGGGCTTCACAGAGAAACCCTGTCTCAAAAAAAAAAAAAAAAAAAAAAAAAACCAAAAATAATAATAATGTTAGCAAGTTAATGTTCCCTAAGACTGACTGACTTCCCAATTGCATGATAATAAGGAATAACAGGTCATTCCCAATAAAAAGGTTTATGTTATGCACTTGGTTTTAAGAGCATACTTATTATATAAGAGTATTTCATCTAGACATAAAAATGGGAAACACAATATGTAGAAGAAGAGAGGATGCACTTAAAATATGGAAATAGTCAAATAAATGGGGTAGGGAAGATACTTTATCTGACATTGGGCAATGTTGCATAAGACCAACTGCATAATTTCACTGGGGGTAGTTTTAGGAACAAGGCACCCATTGCAGCATAGCCTGTGCTGTCACACCTTGAAATCTAAACAGTACAGAACATTCAAACCAACTTGCCTCTGAAGAACATATCCTCCTAGCTCTGTGATAGGGGAATGTATTTATTTGTGCTTGCACTGTTTGGGCTCTTACTGCTGCAGTTAACCAGGTGCCTGTCTTCTTTGTTGGACTGTTAGACTGTGTGCATGCGTATGCATGTATGTTTTAATTTTTTATAATAGAATTATAAGATTTTCCCCCTTCTGTTACCTCCTTCCAAAACCTCCCATATACACCTCCTTGTTCTCTTCTGAGTTCATGGTATGCTTTGTTATTATTTGTTGTTACATCCATATATATGTATATATTCCTAAATATAATCTCAGTCTGTATAACGTTACTTGTATGCATGTTTTCAGAGCTGGTCACTAGGTATAAGATTATTGGTGTGCTCATCTCTGGAGAATATTATTCTCAATTTTGGGGGGTTTGTTTGTTTGTTGTTATTGTTGTTGTTTGAAATTTGGTTTCTCTGAGTAGCTCTGGCTATTCTAAAAATGCCTCTGAGTGCTGGGATTAAAGGAGAATGCAATCATGCCTGGATAACTTTCTTGTTCTTTTTTTTTTAACTTTTAAAATATATATATATTTATTTTATGTCTAAGAGTACACCGTTGCTGTCTTCAGACACACTAGAAGAGGGCATCAGATCTCATTACAGATGATTGTAAGCCACCATGTGGTTGCTGGGAATTGAACTCAGGACCTCTGGAACAGCAGTCAGTGCTCTTAACTGCTGAGCCATCTCTCCAGTCCAACTTTCTTGTTCTTAAAGAAACTTTGTTGCTAAGCCTTAGATTTTATGCGGTAAAACATAAGTACCTGTCTACAAAACCGTGGACTCTATCCCCGTGGTCTTCAGAGTATGTCTCCTATAGTTCACATCCTGAGGTCCAGTCAACATGAACTCTTGATTTCCAAAGGGGGAACTGCTACTAATTAAGGTGTTTTTGGGCCATGGAAAGACTTGGCTCACAGGTGAACCTGAGATATCACTGAAATAAAAGTAGATATTGCGTTGTATATAGGCTTTCACAAAATTCTTATTGCTCTTGTTGATATTTTTCAATCTTTTAGTAGATTAGACTTAGTAGTCCACTGAAATAGGAAAATTTATCTTGCCTTTGTGTTGCTATGTCATGTCTATAATAAATATTGTTGACATGGAGTACACAATGCTTGATGTGGTGCCACATGGCTCTGATACCAGGATCTGAGAAAACAGTAGTAAAACATTTCATTTTGGTTTTTTATTTGAGGAAGAATAAACAAGATAATTGGAGGTTAAAAGTCTATTTACAAGTGAGTTACTGGGAAGGCTACAGTGGTGATAGCTAGATCACGAGGGGACCATCTTCAGAGATAATTTTCAGGGTAGAAACCAACTTGGGAGCTAGAAGGTTTCAAGAATTGTCAGTTGTGGCCAACACAGTCACACCGAAAGAGAAATGTGCTGAGACCTGAACATGGGGAGCTGCAGGTCAGCCAGGCTGACCCTTTTAATTTCACTGGACCACCTAGGACTATGTCCGAGAATATATAAGATGCAGTAGAAAGGATTCAGTAGTATGATTCAAGACGTTTGCTTTTAACTTTAGAATGTACTGCTTATTATACCCAGCTTGCAACACACACACACACACACACACACACACACACACACACATTAGCCTAAATATACAAGCAAGTGCTTGAAGTACAAACACTGTACCAGAAAGTCTTCCTAATTCTAAATTTTAGTACTGCCACATTGATTTTGGGAGACCATTTGTTTTCTAGACAGAATTATCTTGTGGCTCAGGCTGGCCTTGAACTCTGTATAACCAAGGATGACCTTGGAATTCTGAATCCCTTGCTTTCACCTGCAGGAATTATGGGATACAGGCATATGCCACCATTTGGAAGGGACTCTGTGTTGGTTCTGAGTATAAGAGCCTCTTGCATGATTAGCTAACACTCTACCATCTGGACTGAATCCTCTCTTCCTTAATTCAAGAAGCCAAGTATCATTTAAAAAAAAAATCATAACTTCTTTCCTCAAATAAGTTAATTCACTTACACAAATATGGAAACCTGGAACAAAAAACATCTGAATTATTTGTCTAACTGTGAGAAATATAAAAGAAAAAAATGTGGATTTAAGTGGCAAAGAAAAACAAATGTGTAGATAGCACCAGTAAGTAAATTAGCCTCTGGCCACAGTATGCTCCTAAGTAAGGAAATCCCTAAGTCGGGGGCTGGGATGGAGCTCAGCAGTAACTGCTTTTCTAATACTATAGTAGCTCAAGTTCAGATCCCAGTAGAGCATAAACTGGGCATGTTGCCACACCTGTAATCTGACCTCTGGGAGGGAGAGCCAGCAGATCAGAAGTTCAAGATCATCTTCTGGCTCCCAAGTAATCCATGAAGCATCCTGGAATACTTGAGACAACAACAAACACAACAACAACAACAACAACCAAAAACCCTTAGTGTAAAACAACTTGAGAAGCACAAAAATCATTCTGTAACTGCAGTCAGCCCTGTAGTTTCATTTGAAATAAACATTGAGGACATTGAAAGGCTTGCATGCTTTGTTTGCTGAGGTTTCTTTTTTTTTTTTTTCTCTTCCACTTGAGAGAAATCAATGTGGATGAGTTAATCTCTATGAGATTAGAGTAACATAATATAGTTAGGAAGTACATGAAAACCAAATATGAAATATGAGTAGCATGTAAAATGTCTACGGGTGTGAGAAATGACACCAAAGGAGGGTGAGAGTCACGGAGGTAGAGAGGGGGGTGTAGATCAGCATGTTTTCCTATTGTCTTGTAGAAAACCAAAGTGGATTGGAGACAAAGGATAATTTTTTTTTCCAATCTGGAGATTTTATAGAAACATAAAGGCCGGAGGTGATTAGCTTTGGGTGGAGACGATGGAATTTATCACAGGGAAGTCTGGGCTGTTGTTGTTACTTGATACAAAAAAGAGAAGCTTTTAAGAGTATGAGAAATAAATATTTCTAGGGGTTAAGTTTTGAATTTTTTGAGCTAAAAATGGAAAAATGTCATAAAACATTTCCAAATAAGTAATATTTGACAGTGCTGAAAACTTATCTTTTCATTTTTGGCATTGACGCGTTTTTATGTTGGATTCTGTGACCAAGTTGATCCCAGGCTGGCTTTGAACTCTTGCTGAAGATACCTTGCACTCTAGTTTTGGCACCTTTCCTGTAATTACAGATGTGCATCACCACTCACAGCAGGAATTCATTTTTGATGTAGCCCGACTGTCTGGAGCACTTTTGGACACCAGGTTGGCATGACACTCACAGAGATCTGTCTGCCTCTGCCTCTTGAGTGCTGGGATTAAAGGTGTGCACAGCCATGCCTGGCTTTTGGTGTTTCTTAACTAAACTGTAATCTTAACTAGTCATTAATAAAACTATGATTTGAAATGTAACGAATCTTTACTACAAAATTTCTTGGTTCTATTCAAGGTCGTCTTTATTCTTTTTGGATGAGTACTATTTTAATGTTACTGATCAAAATAACTTCTGCACTGAAGGTAACCTTCAGTGAGGAAAATAAAATTCTATTTGTAGACCATTAGACTTTTAAAGGTTTAAAATCAGTAGGTTATATAGAATCAACTAACCTGGGCCCATAGGGCTTCTTGCAACTGAACCACCAAGCAGAGCGCATACGTGGGAGTGACCTTCGCCCTCCTCACATGTAACAGTTGTGCAGACTGGGTCTTCATGAAGAAATCCTACCCCAGAAGCAGGGCCTGTCTCTGACTGCGTTCCCTGCCTTTGGATCCTTTTCCTTAACTGGGCTGCCTTGTCTAGCCTCAGTAGAAGAAGATGAGCTTAGTCCAACTGTTACTTGAAATACCAAGGCTGGTTGATATCCAGGGAAGGCCTCCTCTCTTCTAAAGAGAAGGGAGGAGGGGTGGAAGGGGTTTGGGGGGGCTGAAAGCGGAGGTGAGAGAGAGGGACTGGAAAGAGAGGAGGGATGGCAAGCAGTGATTGGAGTATGAAGTAAATAAATAACATTAAAAAAAAAAAGGTAAGTAAGTTAGAGAGAAGTTTGTGCAAGGGATGTTGGTTGTTCTGAGTTACTCACTGAAAACAATTGTTCTCTAAGAAAATGACTTTAATGAGAGTTGATTTCTACTTTCTCTCTTGTCTTTTATCTTTTATACTCAGACAGAGTTTTCTTGTTTGTTCACTTGAAATATGGACTATTTGTTCATCTATATTAAAGAAGGCATGACAAAAAAGAAATCCTAAGTTATTTTAACTGTCAATTCTATACAGGTGTCACGAACAAGGTAATTTAAAGAAGAAGAGGTTTCTTTGGGGTTTCAGTTTCAGAGGGCTTGCCCATACTGGGAGCATGGCAGGGAGGAGGCCGCATTGCACTGGAGCAGTGGTGGAGAGCTTGCATCTGCTCTACCAGCATGAGGCAGAGAGGAAGACACTGTGTTTGTTTCAAAGACACTAGGCCTTTGAAATCTCAAAACCCACCCTCTTCGACAAACGTCATTGAACAAGGCCACACCTCCTAATTCTTTCCTGATAGTTCCACCAAATATTCAAATATGAACCATTGGGGGCTATTCTCATGGAAACCCCCACAGGAGATTCAGTCTTCCCATAACATCTTAAATAGTAATCATTACCCTGGGTGATTGTTTTTCTTTAATATGTCCGGTATTATTGCCTAGTTCTGGTCTACCATGGAAGGACATACCTTCTTATAGTCTCTTTAAGAAGTATCCATTACCTGAGTTTTTGACATGTCAGTGGTTGTTTATTGAATAAAAGTTCTTCTACCTCACAAGGTACTGATGCCATAATCATATACTCCGACCTACGACAGCATCCCGCCATTTTTACAACATGTGCTTGCTAAAATAGTAACCTGGAGGAGGGAATACAAAGAAATTAAATCAACAAGGAAAAGCCAAGAGTGGCAATGGTGTTCTTTGATCAGTGAGTTCAGAGTGACTCATTGGGATTCTCAGATCACACTTGCTAAGGGGTGTGTGTGTGTGTGTGTGTGTGTGTGTGTGTGTGTGTGTGTGTTTGTGTTGAGTTAGAATTTTCTTTAGCTGGGCATATACCCAGAAGATGCTCCAACATGTAATAAAGACACATGCTCCACCATGTTCATAGCAGCCATGTTTATAATAGCCAGAAGCTGGAAACAACCCAGATGTCCCTCATCAGAGGAATGGATACAGAAAATGTGGTACA
>CM052709.1:84625868-84691508 GCA_028551405.1 Uromys caudimaculatus | reverse complement strand
AAAAAAAAAAAAAAAAAAAAAAGAATTTTCTTTAGCAACTTGAGCCAAACTTCTTGTCCATGAGTGGTTTTATTAGTAATGTTTGATATCTGATATTTTACAGTGTGACAAAGGAAGTTAAAAAGAGAAGCATGTTTGGATAGAATACTGTGGAAATGCGTTGAAAGTACTGTTGATGTGTCATAAATACTTGATAAAATATTGATTTTACTGGTGTGCTTGGAAGGGGTACTGCAGTGCAGGATTCTTTTTAAAGCATGTCTAATGTAATTTTCTTTTTTTAAAAATTACCTCTGTACAGCTTTATGAACTGTACACTCATTCTTATTTACTTACTTATTTATTTTATGTATATGAGTACACTGTAGCTGTCTTCAGATACACCAAAAGAGGGTATCGGATCCAATTACAGATGGTTGTGAGCCACCATATGGTTGCTGGGAATTGAACTCAGGACCTTTGGAAGAACAGTCAGTGCTCTTTACCATCTCTCCAGCCCCTAGTGTGACTTTCAAGTGAGGTATTGCATACCTGTATCTGAGTAGATAAAATTCCTGGGAGGTAAAGATGAAGTAATTTTCTTTCCTTCTTTCTTTCTTTCTTTCTTTCTTTCTTTCTTTCTTTCTTTCTTTCTTTCTTTCTTTCTTTCTTTCTTTCTTTCAGCTTCCTCAAATATTGGTAAAAATGCGGTTTGTGGCAAGTAAAAAAAAAAAGAGGAAATTCTATTATCATAGTCATGTTCCTTAAAAGTGCACACATTGGTCAGTATGAGCCTTATGAGCTCTTGTTTTACGTTTAATAGTATTGTCCATTAAATGCAATTGCACACATCAGAGTCAAGCAGAGATTCTGTTTGTGCACTATGTGACAGCTCTGTGATCCCACTTAGATTCCCTTGTCTAGAAATTTCCATAATGACCTCATAGTTAAGGCTATGCCTGGTGTGTGGTTCAATGTTCCTTGAATGGTAGCATAGAATTATAATGAAGTCTGTGGTGATGAAAATGGCTCTCTGCTTTCTGTTTGTGACTGGAAATAGTAGTTACAACACTACAGAAGTAAAAAGTTTCCCATAGACTGCATTTGCATTTCGTTAGAAGCAACTTGGTCTTGATGTCTTGCCAAAATGTGGCCAAATATTTTGAAACTTCCACATTTAAGACCTAAAAGAAGGATTACTAGTATAGCTCAGATAATTGGATTCTCCTACCACACAATTCTATATGGCTGTTTTAGTAGACACCTTTCCTGGTTTAGAATATGTTCATTCTCTGATTTTCAACACAGCAATGGGATGTTCTAAGACTTTCAGGAAAAGAGACTAGTAAGAATAGAGTGGAGAACGAAGTATATCTTAGGATCGCCTCACCTTGGCCACCCATTATTAATGTAACATTGTTCAATCTTTTCAGATGTAAATGTGTGTGCAAATACTCCCAGCTTTGTATTGACCTTGCTCCTCATGCACTCTCATCTAGTCTTCACTAACACTCATCCATCAGTCTGCCACACTCATATACACATACACATTCAAAATCCAGCTTACTAAAACAACTGGATGAATCTATTTGTATAAATATGTCCAATTATAATATATGTTGGGTATCTTTGCTATTAACAGAGATGGAGCTATGTCTTGTATTATTTAATTTTATACGTAATGTATTAAATCAACCGTCCTTTGCTATGTTTTTATTAATGTATTTTATAGTTATGGTTCAAAAGATTCTAGTTATTGCTTGTTTATGGGTGAATAAAATTCTACTATGTCCTGGTGAGATGGTTCAGCAGGTAAAGGCCCTTGCCCCCAAGAGTAATGAGCTGAACTCTACCCCTCAAATCCACATGGCCATTAGAGAGAACTGACCACCTACACAGGTTGTTCTTTGACTTCTTTTAGTGCATCGTGCTATGTCTGTACCCCACATCCAAATGCAAATAAGTGTAACAAAAATTGTAATAAAAATCTCTACTGTGCCTGTAGACCATAATTTCTTTATCTACTCATCTGTTGACAAACATTTGTGCAGATTCGAAAACTTGACTCTTACAAACAAGACTGAAATATCAGTGGATGGGTACACATCACTGTGGTGCTTTGGTCCAGAATTGGACGATATTGTAGAGCTGCTTTTAGTTTTGTAAGGGACTCCATACTAACTTTAGGATAATATTCACACCAGCCGTATACAAGGGTTCCTTCCCTTTCTCTTCTCCCTTACCATTGCTTGTTATTTCTTATCTTGCTAGTTAGACATTGTAGATGAGGAAAGATGGACTCTCAGTGTTGCTTTAGTTTGCATTTTCTTGGTGAGTACTGTTGCTATACAACTTTTAATGCATGCTATGTCTTTAAAGCAGCAGTTGTTTCATTATCTCGTTTAGTGACTGGGCTGTTGGAGTTTTGTATTTATTGTTTGACAGCATTAAATAGTCTAGAAGCTCATCACCTGTTAGATATGAAGCTGACAAGGATTTTCGCCCATTCTGTAAGCTGTTTCCTGACGGTATTAATCATGTCTTCTGCTGTGCAGAAGGTACTTCATTTTCTACATTTTCAGGTGTCAATAGAGTCCTTTAAACAGCTCATATCTATTCCTGTACCTTAGAGTATTTTCCCTGTTTTCTTCTGACAATTTCAAAGTTGCAGTCTTCCTCCATTTTGAATACATTCCTTGTGCAGTCCAAGAGATAAAGATCCAGTTTCATTCCTTTGCATATGTTTATGCAATTTTCCCAGCACATTTTGCTGAAAAGCATTATTATATATTCTATGTTTTTGGTAGTTTGGTTCAAAAAATCAAGTCATTATATCTGTATGGGTTTATTTCTGTGTCCTGGGTTCCATTAATGTGTCCATTTTTTTGCCAGTACTTTGCTGTTTCCATTTGCATGGCTGTCTCATAACTTAAAATCGATAAATCAATAACTGTGATACCTCTGACCTTGTTATTTTGCTCAGTTTGACTTTGAGGACCCAGAACCTTTTGTGCTTCTCTATGAATTTTGTAATTTGGTTTTTCTGTTTCTGTGACAATGGTTATTGGAATTTTGAGGAGGATTCAATTGAATTTGGAGATTGGTTTTGCTAATGTAGACAATTCCACAGTATTAATTCTACCAATCTGTGACCATGGGTGGTATTTCTCTCTTCTAGTGTATTTTTCAGTTTCCTTTTTTGATATTTAAAATTTTCACTGATGAAGTTTTTTACCTCCTTGGTTAAATTTTTAACATTATACATCTATTTTAAACTATTGTGAATGGGGGAAGACAGCATTTCAATTAAGAAAATATCTCTATCAGGTAGACCTCTGGGCAAATCTGTGGGGCCATTTTTTTGATTAATGACTGATGTGGGAAGGCCCAGTCTATTGTATGTGATGCTACTCCTTAGTAAGTAATCCTGGGTGCCATAAGGAAGCAGGCAGAACAAGCAAGGCATTTAAAAAGTCCTTCTCTATGGCCTCTGCTTCAGTTCCTGCTTCTAGGTCTTGCCTTCAGTTCCTACCTAGAACTTGTCCTGTACCTTATCAACATATTGACCTCATTTAACACTGATTGAACTTATTGTTTGGATTCTTTGGTGTTTTCTATGCAGATGATTGTGCGTTCTGTAAATACTGTTTTGTATCTTTTTTTTTTTTTTTGGTTTTTTCTCTGTATAGCCCTGGCTGTCCTGGAACTCACTCTGTAGACCAGGCTGGCCTCGAACTCAGAAATCTGCTTGCCTCTCCTCCCAAGTACTGGGATTAAAGGTGTGCGCCACCACTGCCTGGCTTGTATCTTTTAAAATATTCCTTTTGTCATTAACTTTCTTTTTCTGCTTGGCTATTAGAACTTCCTGTTTTATATGAATAGAAATAGTGAAAGCTGTTCTTGGGATAGTGGTTCATGTGTGTATTGTCATCATCCAAAACAGGGAGGCAGGAGGATTGCCTCAAGTTTAAGGGCAACATGGATTATGTATAGAGTAGTAAGCTACTGAAGGCAATGTAGCAAGACCCTATTTAAAATAAGTGGAAAAAATTAACATTCTTATTTTAGGGGAATTTTTTTCAATCTTCTGCCAATGCTATAAAGTTTCTGTAGTTGTTTGCTAAGGCTGGGATGGTTCCACATGACTCTTTGCCTGAGAAGTCTTATTCAATGGTGATTGTTGAATTTTGTGGAATATTATTTTCTTAAGGCCTTTTCATAATTCTCAAATACTGAGCCAACTTTGCATCCAGGGCAAAATTTACTTGGTAATTACATGTAATTTAGCTGGGCAGTGGTGGTGCACGCCTTTAATTCCAGCACTTGGCAGAGGCAGGTGGATTTCTGAGTTCGAGGCCAGCCTGGTCTACAGAGTGAGTTCCAGGACAGCCAGGGCTACACAGAGAAACCCTGTCTCAAAAAACAAAAAACAAAAAACAAAAAACAAAAAAAATTACATGTAATTTGTGTAATATATTTCTGAGTTCTATTTAGTAATATTTTTTCAAGAAATTTTTTATTTATATTCAAAAGAGAAGATATTTTTCCTTATTTCTCATCTGTCTGGTTTTGCCTTAAGAGGACCATTAGGTTCATAAAATAAATTTGAAATAGCTGTCACGTTTTTGGAAAAAGATGGTTGGTGTAGGTAGAGTTGAGACAGTGTATCAATCTGTAGGCTTGGATGCTGCAAATTCAATGCCACTCACCTGCCTTTGCTTCCTGATTTCTAGACTTGATTTGATCGTTTTAGTGAGCACATTGGAATGCACTAAGCCAGATCATCTGATTATTCAGATTCTTAGCTTGAGAATTTTTCAATTTTTTGGGGGGTCCTCTCTTCCCAAATAATTTCTCTAGTAGTTATAGGGATAGTCAAATGCCCTTCACCTTATGCTTTTTTGTAGAAATGATATATTTCACCAATAATTTATGTTTAATGACAAACTCTTCTTTAATTCTCTAGTCTGTCATCTTTAGGATCTGTTCTGAAATCTTTTGATTTGGGGTATTGAAAATCACTCTGTGTGTCTCTTTTTTCTCTGTCTCTGTCTCTGTCTCTGTCTCTGTGGTATGAGTGTGTGTGTGTGTGTGTGTGTGTGTGTGTGTGTGTGTCTGTGTGTGTGTCTGTGTGTGTGTCTGTGTCTGTGTCTGTGTGTGTCTGTGTCTGTGAAGGTCTCTATTTAGCCCTGACTAGCCTGGAGCTCTCTATGTATATCAGGGTGGCCTCAGACTTGTGCAGATTATCTTGCATGTCCAGCTCTCAACTCTTGCTTATTTAAACTTGTTCCTGATTTAGCTTCTGGCTTTTGCAAGGCTCAGATGACTCTGATGAGGGTGTAAATTGTGCTCTATTATTATCAGATAAAGAAGTCCAGGATCCCTGTTGGCCTTTACTAGCAAGGAAAGAGGCTCTTTGTTAAGTGGATGCTATGGAACTCTCTAGAACATTACTGATACCATGCTCTCTGAGAGATAGAAATGGCTATACAGACACAAAAATGGAGTGTGCTGGCCTTGTTTGGGTTAGACTATGCAGAAAGTCCTGACTTTGCTGGGTAGGCTTCCTCTTCTCTTCCCTCAGAAGAAGAAATGGAGGACGTGGGTACTGTACTGCTGGATAAATACAGGAATCTCAACCACCAATGTGGCACCAATCAGCCCAGGGGCAGGAATTCTGACTTCTGGAAGGGAGGCCAGTGCCCTAGCTCCCTTTGTCATCTGGGTTTTAGCTCCAAAGGTTGGAAAAGAGAAGCAAAAATAAAACTCAAGGGATCACTATCATATAGTTTCTTAGATAATCAATATCACTAGCCAGTACATATTCAGCTTCAGAGTCTTTTTATAATTGCTTTTATTAAACACAATGACTATTATGGTATTGGAGGGGAAATAGGCGAAAGCATCTGTATACCACCTTCACAGAGAAATTCTCTCTGTCTGCTTTTTGTATCCCATTGGTAAAATGAAACTCTTCTAATGGATTGGTGTTGATGAGTGAGGGAACTGTACAACCTACTGTCTGGATAAACTTGCTTACACATTAGCATCAACCCTGAGACCACTGTGGTTTCACGAGTCAATCCTATTTCATATTTGCTCTGCATGGTTTTCATTAGTGAGCTACAGCTAATCCCTAGCCATCATTGTGTGAAAGTTGTGGCTGGTGAGTGACTGTTTATATTTATATTCCATAAATTGCAGAATAAAGGTAGTGACCAGTCATTCTCAGGTTTCGAGGCAGTTTTCCAGAAATGACTTAGCTTACCCCCGCCTTTTTACTGGGTAAAACAACTGACATGCTAAATGCTAAATGTGCTTATCCTAATGTTGATGGGAAAATGAAATTTAGTCATTTTCCTAGGAGGACAACAATTTTTGAATAATAAAAACACAGCCAACCACATAAGGAAGTACTAAGGCTGAATAATGCAATACTTTAAATTCTTTTTCAAAATCAACACACAGCAAGATTGAACATGGACTGGTATTTGCTGAAGTTGTTTTTTGCTCCACAGAGATTAATCTTACTCCTGTGCATTCTGTTTCTTTTAATCATTTTTTATAATAAACAGTAAATCAAAGTTACTTTTCATACGTACAGGAACACATACAGGCACTGCAGAGACAAAGACACAGTGCTTGAACAGCCATCTTGTAGTGTAAGAGGTGTCAACCCATGTTGTGTATGAAGCTCAAGGTAGTAAATAGCTTCAGCCTTAGGTCTATTCAGTCTGTTACAGTTGGCTTAACACTGCGGTTGCCCCAGGAAAGCCTACCTAGCAACGCATAGAAGAAATGGGTGTGTCGTGTTTCCATCAACTTCTACTTAGACAAGCAGTTCGGGGGACAGAATAGGGTAATCGTTTGCATTCTCTGGCCTCTGTGACTGCTGGTGTTTGGACTTTGGCAGTACTGAATTCCCAATGGAGAAAACCTCTTGCCTTTGCTAGAAGGTGAGTTCACTGTGCCCAAGAGTCTGGTCTTGTTTACTGCTGTATTTGCCATGTATTGGGATATTTTATAATTAAATTTTTTTTTGGTCTCTTTCAGTAACACGGAAGTCATAATGGCTGTTTCTCAGGGGTTAAAGTGTATGTGGCCTTATAAAGTCTAATTAATAGAACTAACACAGAAGGCCATTGCTATTAAGTCTCACTTCAAAACATATTTTTAGAATAAATTTTGCTGTTTCAAAAATAAATTCACAGAAGATCTAATGAATGCTCATTGCTCTAAATGCTCCCTGTCTGCCCACTCTGATCTTAGATTCAAAATAATGTCAACCTTCAGAAGTGAGGTTGGCCCACTTTCCCAAATTGATTTCAAGGGGTACACTGCGCATCTAAGTAGAAAAAAATTATACCTCTCATGAAAAAGACAAATCTGAATCTTTTATCTAACAGAAATTCTTAACATTTTATCACATCAAAAGTCTAAATGGGTTCATTGGCCCAGAGCCATCAACAGAGAAGGCAGAGTAGGATTGTAGAATATGTATAGGCTCCCAAATCCATCCCAGAGAGTTCTGATACCATTTCTTTTTTTCTTTTTTTAAGATTTATTTATTTATTTTATGTATATAAGTACACTGTAGCTGTCTTCAGACACACCAGAAGAGGGCATCAGAGATATCATTACAGATGGTTATGAGCTACCCTGTGGTTACTGGGATTTGAACTCATGACCTCTGGAAGAGCATTCAGTGCTCTTAACTGCTGAGCCATCTCTCCAGCCTCGATACCATTTCTTTTTGAAACTGCTAACCGGGCATAGAAACATTCAGGCTTTTTACATTCCGACTATAGATCCTCTGGAGAATGAATAACTCAACAACATCATCAATGATTTGAAGGACTTAGGAATGATTACTAAAATATTATCACTCTTTGATACATATTTGTCCAGTGCAAGCTTACTCAGGACAAAGTAATGGAGAACAACTGTCAGTCAGTGCAAGCACTAGCAGGTGGTGGTACTTGTTGCAGCTCCAACTCTAGATTCAGTATCTTTTCTGGAACTCTTTGGTGCTCTCTCAGATACATGATACAGTTCTTGACTGTGGATGTGTTCTCTTTTATTTGACATTTACAAAGACAGGGAAGGTTTGCTGTCCTGTAGGGGGATACAGGCATACCATTATCACCTGTTTATAACAAAGTCTTTTGTTCCTAAAAACTTTTATTATATTTTACTTATTTATTTTGAGTGTGTGGATATATGGGCATGTGTGTGCTCACAGCAGTGCAAGCATGTGGAGGCCAGAGAACAGCTTGCTGGAGTCATTTCTCTTCTACTACATTGCTTCTTCTGATTAAACTCAGGTCTTTAGGGACTAGCACATGCACATCATACTGTTTCAGTACTACGTAAATCCTCACAATCTTTGCCATAGCATTCTGTTGTAGACAATTAGCCATGCATACAAATGTTTTTGATTACAGCTACTAGGGAGTAGAAAGATGCTTCTGCCATCTCTAGAGTAGGGTCAATGACATGTCTTTTTTTTTTTTTTTTTTTTTTCTTTTTTGGTTTTTTGAGACAGGGTTTCTCTGTATAGCCCTGGCTGTCCTGGAACTCACTCTGTAGACCAGGCTGGCCTCAAACTCAGAAATCCACCTGCCTCTGCCTCCCGAGTGCTGGAATTAAAGGCGTGTGCCACCACTGCCCGGCCAGTGACATGTCTTAACATGAGGCAATGCATAGGAGATCCCTCCATAGTAAACAATTATGTGTTATCTAATAACAATAGTTCCAAAGCGGTGATCATTTCATAGCATAGAATGTCATGCTGGCCTTCGATATTGATGGTATTAAGCTAATTGGCTATGATCTACTGAAAGCAGATCATAAAGTGCATGCATGCTAAAAGAGAAAGGACAAACAACACGTCTACTAAAGCAGTTAAATTTCCAGGACTCAACTTCTGGGACTCTGTCACCGTGTCCGTTGTGTGCCTTACATATTATGCTCTAACCACAACACTTAGCACAGAAACACCCTCTAAATTGTTAGGCATTGATTAGACTTTGTAGATGGCTACCAGGTTTCAGTGGGAAGAAAAATAAGTCAAAGTTCTGTTCTAGAAGCTGGATGTGTTTGTTGCAGAGTGGGTGGAAATGGGCAACTTCTGGCAGGCTTTCCTAGGGAAATGAGGGACAGTAATTTTGTTTGTCTTAGTGAAATAGCAACCTTTGTCTCTTTTTTGCAATACTGGTTGCTCTGGCCCATAGTACTGTGTCTTGTAATTAAAATAGAAAGGAAGTCTGTAGGTAACTTCTACAATTTGGGATGGAATTTCAAGGCATTTTTCATAAATAATCTATCAAGAAAAAAAACAAACATTTTAAAACGCTAAAAATTGAACCATGAGCTTTGAGGGTGTTAGGCATTCAACCGTGTAATATTCCCAGTCCTGCTGCTGATTTTTGAATAATAACAACCCTTGGGCTAGCCATTGGAAAAAAATGATTAGAGAAGATTAATCAAAGGATCTAGGCAGTTGGCTCAGAAAGTAAGAACACTTCCTACATAAACATGGGAGCAGATTTCAAATCCCATCACTCCTGTAAAAAGCAAGATGTGGTCATTCATTTGGTTTTAACCCTAGTGCCATGAGAGTTAGAGATAGAACAGTTGCTGGGACTTGCTGAGTGCCAATGTAGTTCTAAGTTCAGTGGGAGATCCTGAGATCTGTTTCTAGGAGATAAGGTGGAGAGTGATGGGGCAGGTCACGTGATATCTTCCTCTGGTCTTCCTATGCATCCCTGCTCTTCATGCTACCCAAGTGTGTATACGCTACACACACATGGTCACATGCACAATAATTATAAAAGGAAAAACAATCTGTATTATGAAGGTAATGGGTGTAAACCAATACATGCAAAAGGTAATTTAAAGTGTTAGATAATTCTGTGTAGAATCTTATGCTAAGAATTAAATGTCTCTATAATCCAGCTCAATTGAAATAATTAAAATATTTTGGACTATTTCCTTTACTTATATCTGGGTCACACTTTTAACTAGTATTTTTTCGAAAGTGTGTCCTATGGCATGTTGAATATTAGTGGAGACAAAAAGAATAATTTGGATACATGAAGATCATATAATGTGAACCTTTGTCCTATGATATTATTAACTCACAGGTTATACCATCCTAAGAACGGAGGCACAAAACCCCAACAGTCTTTATCCACCTTTATGTTCTGAAGCTGTTTGATTCATGTAACGTTCGGTGTACAGGTATGCTTTGCAAAATTGCACTCATCTAAAGTGCACATATGGGAGTCAAGTAGGGCTATGGTTTAGTTTTACATCTACCCCAAACACCTATTTAAAAAGAAATGAAATCTGTACATTTACATTCCTGTTGATTAATTTGAATGTCAGATTCTGTTTTTAAATTTTTTTTAATTTTTTGGATTTTCGAGACTGGGTTTCTCTGTGTAGCCCTGGCTGTTCTGGAACTCACCAGGCTGGGGAGTGTCAGATTCTTAAATTGTGTCTTTGGTTGTTTTATCTCTTTGTTTCAGGTCACCATCTCTGGTCATGTACATTTCCTGTGCGTGTTTTCTCTTGTGATCGGTTTCCTTGTGATTGAGATATATACCTTTAGATGCAGTGGCATTTTGAGATATATATATATATATATATATATATATATATATATATATATATATATATATATATATATACCTTTAGATGCAGTGGCATTTACCTTTTATTTTTAAATTCCATTCGTGGACCAGATTAGAGTCAGGTTCTCAGAGGAAACAGCAGCCAGGTCCACATCCTAGGCAGGTGGGCTGTGCAGATAAAGTCTCTCAGATTTTAGTTCTTTACAAAGGAAGATAGACATTGGGGATTCCTTGTGTAAGCTCTTCCTACTCTACCTCTGTACTGCAGAAATGCTGCCTTTTAGGAAGGTTCTGTGGGCACCCTGCACCTGGGTCCTCTCTGGTTACAGGCAGAGCCTGTAACTTAGATGTGGGAGGGTGGCTCCTGAGTATCAGGCAAAGAAGCATTGTTCCCGCATCTTTTCTAGGGCCCCATTACCAGCTGTCCTTAGTGAAAAGGGCCCCTGGTTCCAGCCAGGTGCCAAGAGGGACCCACATGCCTAAGATCAGAAAGTCTTTAGTTTTGTCTATCACATTTTTAAAGGAGTGTTTGAAATACTGGTAATAGGATAAGCAAATGGGATTATGGGTGAAGAATGTGGGAGTGAGCTAGAAGATACTCTCTGACTTGGGATGGTCAGATCAAAAGAAATTCTGCAGTGTTTCTCCGTCTTCCCAGGTCTAGTTAGGAGGTGGGAAGTTGAGACAGAGGAAGAAAACACACTCACACAAATCCACACAGTACTAAGTTCAAACAAAGAGGGCGGAAATGGGGCAGCTTTTGTTTAAACTTACTTACCTTGAAGTACCTGCTATGGTAATTAAGGAGCCTTGGTTTCTTTTGATAACAACTCTTTTTAGTCTGTTCTTTAGTAGAGAGCTTTTCTCCCCAGAATTCTCCCTGGAATCTGCGACCGGACAGTAGAATCCCATTCACACCGGTGGCCACCCTTTCTACTCCTGCTGTCAAGTGAGCATAGGAGAAAGCAGGGCTTAGTCTCCCGGGGTGTTAGGGCAACTCCCTGAACTTAATGGATCTGAGTAGAGGTAGGGGCATGGGGAATTTATGGGGTTTTGTGGTAATGGTAGGACTGAGCACCTGTGCAGCTTCTCCTGTGTCAATATTAATAGTAAGTAATTGTATGTTCAATATTAACAGGTAGGACTGACCACTCACTGTTTGATCCATTACAGAAAAGTCTGGTTCTTATTTTTCTTGCTTTTCTGAATTCATAAACGATACGGGGGCTCCCTCTTGTGGTTATTGTTCAATTGCATGTCGTTTTCTGTTGAATTTCATTTAACTGGTTTTTTGGGTTTTTTTGGTTTTTGGTTTTTCGAGACAAGGTTTCTCTGTGTAACCCTGGCTGTCCTGGAACTCACTCTGTAGACCAGGCTGGCCTCGAACTCAGAAATCTGCCTGTCTCTGCCTCCCGCAGTGCTGGGATTAAAGGCGTGCGCCACCACTGCCCGGCTTCATTTAACTGTTTAACACAATGTCTGACAAATTAATGGAGTGTAGTGTGATAATTAAAGACTTGTGTATAATGATCCTAAATAGCATTTAGCATCTACCTCTCATCCATGAGTTCCTTGTGGAACCTGGGTCCCATTCGATGGTTCTTAGTCGTGTTGATAAAAAAAGCATTTGAAAATGGAGGCAGATGGAAACTTGAAGACTATTTATGGGAGAAAAGCAACTAGGAAGCAATCCGTAAATCCCAGAGGCTTCTCAGAGGAGGAAGAGAGAGAAGACAAGGAGAAAGCCTTGGCTCTGGTAGAGACCAGCAAAGCAGGACTGTTTCAGCAATTGAAGTGTGCAGCTGCATGTCTGACAGGCTTCAGACTTTGG
Organism: Uromys caudimaculatus; assembly: GCA_028551405.1. NCBI lineage: Eukaryota > Metazoa > Chordata > Mammalia > Rodentia > Muridae > Uromys > Uromys caudimaculatus. The sequence continues at coordinate 84,679,061 of CM052709.1, read as the reverse complement.
CTCGGGTCTGAATAAGAGTATGTCAAGCACATATTGCTTCCTCGGTGAGCATCAGAAAAAGGAGTGGGCAGCCTGATCAGTGAGGTGTGTAAGCAACTGCGCAGACTCAGAGGCTCGGGGTACACACTCGCTGCCCTTATTAAGGGGACGGTTGCTCTTCTCATCTTTTTAATTTAGCTACACTAGTATCACTTGTTTCCCCAAAGATGGTCTCTGGCCAAGTGATTGATAGGCTCAGAGAGATTAGCTCTTGTAGGAGGGGATGGCTGTAGTTTTTTATAAGCTTGTAATATTTGGGATAGCTTGGAATGTCATGTCTGAACCCAGAGTAAGAGATACCACTTAGGGCTCCTCTCCTTCTTGCTCCTCCCACCTCTCTTTTTCTCTTTCTCCTGAAATTATGTAACAAAGTAGATTCAAGATCATTCAAGGGAAATTAAAAATAAAGCTGTATATCAGGTGTGGTGGTGCATGTCTTTAATCCCAGCGCTCACAAGGCCAGCCTGGTCTACAGACAGAGTTCCAGGACATCCAGGGCTCTGTTACACAGAGAAACCTGTCTCAAAACACCAAAATGAAAACAAACACCAAACTAAACTGTGTAAGATAACTGTGAGTTACAGAAGAAAAAGGTTTTCCATTAATGAGCCTCAATTAAGCCTTCCTACCCCACTTATCTCCTGGTTTATAAGGTATTTTAAATCTTTTTTTCCCTAAGGTGGCTCATTCTATTTTAAATAAATTAAAATAGGTTTACACCTGAAGAACATTTTGAGAATAAAATGTGTGAACCAGATTATCCTTCATTGATTAACTTGTGTTATTTCTTTACTACCCCCATGGCATTGGTTACCCATCTACTCATTTATTCCTCTCTCTGCAGAAGTGACGGTTTATGCCCATTCACTTACAAACCAGTAACCTTTTACAAGGATCTTTCAAGGTGGAAATCTTGCATCAGATTTTCCTGTAATGGTTGCCTCTATGTCCTTGAGATGATAAACCTATCTTCATTTACTTTGGAATATTTCTATATTTTTCTTTTATTTTTAAGATTTATTTATTTTTATTTATATGAGTACACTGTAGTGGTCTTCAGACACACACCTGAAGAGTGCATTGGATCCCATTACAGATGGTTGTGAGCCATCCTGTGGTTGCTGGGAATTGGACTCAGGACCTCTGGAAGAGCAGCCAGTGCTCTTAACCGCTGAGCCATTTCTCCAACCCCCATTGATTATGCATTTGTTTGGTTGCTTTTGTATGACTTTCCTATCTGTAACTTGCTGTCTCGCCTTTTGTGTCTTTGGAAAGTTTGGAAAATGATTTTGTATTTTCTGTGCATGAGTGTTCTGCCTGCCTGCATGTCTGTGCACTGCATACATGACTGATGCCCGTGGAGGTCAGAAGAGGCCCTTGTGAGCTGCCATGGGGGTGCTGTAAATTGGACCTAGGCTCTCTGCATGAGGAGCAAGTGCGGACTTATTGCTGTGCTGACTCCAGCTCTAAGGGGTCTTAGGGTTTGATATTTTTCTTACTCATCCCTATTTCTCAAGTGTATTTTTTGTCCTTGTAAGGCCTCCTTCCCTTTGCCTGTTCTGTTTCTAATAATTTGTTCTTTTATTTCTAGTTCGTTCTTTCTTTCACAACGTTTCCAGGAGCTCATAAACTTACATCTTGGCCTCTTAACTCAGGAGATAAATGCAGTTTGTGGCCCCTCAGCATCTTAAATTTGTTACCTACAAAATTTTTAGATCCAAACTTTAAGTAATATTTCTTTACACTCTAAATTTTGGCAAGATAGTAACTCCTACATTTTCTCAAGTAACTTTATATGCTTATTTTGTTGTTTTTATATACACCTTTAAGTGTTTAAATGCAATCAAAATGAAGCAATTGGAAAAGCTTTCTTAGGTGAATGTAATTTGTAAATAAATATTAGTGTTGTTAGCTAAACTTTAAATTCGCATTTTTCCCCACTAAAGATACATGCTTAACAAGGAATAGCACCAGTTGTGTGTCTTCAACCTCTCTGCTTTCCAACTACTTCTATGTCTTTGTCCTGGGACAATTGTTGCTGGGGACTGGAGGAACCCCACTCTACACCCTGGGAACAGCCTTTATTGATGACTCTGTGCCCACACACAAATCTTCTCTCTATATAGGTGAGTAAACTCTTGGTATTATTTTGTAAGGACCGTTGTGAACCACTTATCTAATATGGTTTCCCTTCCTATTGCCGAAGGAAAAAAGACAAACAAAATCAAGTTAGTTGTAATGCCACAGGCATTTCAATTAGATAAATATGATTGTACTGTGTTTAACTGTTTACAGTGCTATCAAGGCAGTTACTAGGATGCATGATAGTTTATGGTGCTCTATCCTGAAAAACCTGACATCCCTGAATAGGAGGAACCAGGTCAGCAACTTCTGTTCTGATTATGTAAACTCCAGGGGATTTTATTCAGGGCATAGAGGCTTCTTAATATCTTATAAGGGTAGGATAAAAGATCATAAGAAACAAACAAAGCACTAGTTGCCCAAACACTGTGGAATTTTTCATTTAGAAGCCATTCTTTTCTCTAATTCTTTCTTTGAAACCTAGCACCAGACTATAGAAGGCCTTGTGTCTAAATGTTTTGTAAATTACTGGCACCTGGTTTTGTCTGTGTATTACTTACTGTACAATAGGGGGTTCATTGGAATGGTGCCTGCAAGTCAAGATATACGGCTCATAGCTGTCTGTTGAGAATATCCCAACAGAGAAGCTTCTATAATAGCTTTGGCATCTTTACAAAAGACGTTTTTTTAAGATATATTTATTTGTTTTTAGTATATGAGTGCACTGTAGCTGTCTCCAAACGTACTAGAAGAAGGCATTGGATTCCATTACAGATGGTTATGAGCCACCACGTGGTTGCTGGGAATTGAACTCAGGACCTCTGGAAGAGGAGTCAGTGCTCTTAACCACTGAGCCATCTCTCCAGCCCCAACATCTTTACAAAAGTTACGAAGCATACTTAGAAGTAATTATAGACATTCAGTTGGAAATATTGAAAAGTAGTCTATCACCTAAAAAATTTACAAATGACTAATTTCTAACACTGTGAGGAGAGGATTGAGACAATGTCTGTCTAGGTACCCTTGGGTAGCTTAGAAGAGTTGTAGACCAAGTTGGCCTCAAACTCAGAGATTCTTCTGTTTCTGCCTTGTGGGAATAAAGACACATACTACAATATCCAGCCCATTTTCAGAATTTTTTAAACTATATTTTTCTGCCCACAATTTTGAACATGATATTTTATATACATTTACTAGTACATTATATATTTAAGGTTGTTTTTAGCCAATTTTCTAAATTTAGAGACATGGCTATTGTGTATTTTAACTTATCTTACAGATTAATAAAATTTTTGATATTATCTTGCATCACCTTTATAGTAGAGACTTGATCTAATAGGTACCTAAATCCTTTTGCCATTGATGTATGCTTAGTTTAGGGGAAAAACTGTTTCGTGTGTGTGTGTGTGTGTGTGTGTGTGTGTGTGTGTGTGTGTGTGTTTGCATGTGTAAACATAAATTTAGCAGCAAATAAAAAATTTAGAAGATGTCAATATAGTAAATTTTATTTTGCAAATGTTTTATTTCAAAGTACATTTTAAATATCTAATAGCCAGAAATAAGCTGCTTACTCTACTGTTAGTAAAAGTGAGAGAACTCACTAGGAATAGTGTCTAATAGCAAATGGCTTGCTTTTCAATTTGACTTATCACTGGACAGCGGTGATGCATGGAATTAAGAGACAGATGGATCTCTGAATTAATTCAAGGCCAGCCTGGTCTACAGAGTGAGTTCCAGGACACTCAGCATTGCCCAAAGAAACCCTGTCTGGAAAATATAAAACAAAGCAAAATCAACCAACCAAACAACAACAACTAAACCCATCAGCTGATCTATGTTATAGCCTGTTTCAGAGTAAAATAAAGAAAGCTTTCTAAGAGGCTGCAGAGTAGACAGGCTTCTTTATCTTGTTTTCTTCCATGACATAATTACTGCTAAGAGGAAAATAGTACATGTACCCCTTCGCCATTAATTAGTTACACAGTTTACATGGATTTATAATTACAGGTTTATTTTAACTATTATTATTATAATCAAGTAGTTCTATAGTGAGACATTATATATATATATATATATATATATATATATATATATATATATATATATATAATTTTGATATAGTCTAATCATTAAAATTTTCTTTGGTAGAATGTGTTTCTTTCCTGTTGTTACAATGTTGGGCAAAGCTGTTTATATGACTATTCCTAATGCCTTTTGATCTTTTCGTAGGTATTGGCTATTCTATGTCAATCCTAGGCCCTGCCATTGGCTATGTGTTGGGCGGACAGCTGTTGACAATGTACATTGATGTCGCTTTGGGACAAAGGCAAGGGAGTATCTGTTTTTCTTCTATTTTTTATTCTATCGCAGTAAAGTGAGCCTCACTTTTCAGAATGCCATGAAGGATTTCAGGAAATAAAACAGTGTGCACTATATGATGCCTATTAAGTCTGCTTTGCTTCCAGGTTCTTTTAGAATAATAATGTATTTATTCATAAATAGGGATGTCTAATAGACTCACTGGTGATTTATAAAAATCACTTTGTGTCATTCAAGAACAATAATTTAATAAATTAGTTTCTCAGTAGATTTGGTTGCCGATAGATGACATGTATTGTCTTATAAGTTTCTGAAGGAAAATAGATTCTCTGATAGCTCTGACAATATTATAAAAAAACAAAATAAAAACTATGTTGCTTTTATAACCAAGAAGTCAAGATGATGATACTAAATATTATTTATCCAATATTTATATTTTATACCTCATATTTTGTGTTACCTTATATTATGTATTATCCTCAGTGCTGCAAATAATTATACTCAACAGGACAGTCCATGGGAAAGGAGAGTCAGCTTTTAAAATCATATATTTTAACAGGAGGGGAAGACTGTCAGAGTGATATGTCTGAAGGAAAGACCTACTGATATTAAAATATGAGATAAATATCATAAAACTTTTAAAATAATAATTTAGAGAAAGTACTCTTCAAGTATAAGACTTTTACTATAGACCAGTGATTTGCCGTGAGATGTATTTAGTCTGCTGCAATAAATGAAAAAATAGAAATAATATGTTGAAATTTTGTATGTTTTTAAGTATTTGTCATATTTATATTTACTATTAAAAAATTTGAAGCCATGATTCTGCATTTACTGCTTTTCAAAGGATTTATTTATTTTTATTCTCTGTGTATGAACATTTTGCCTGCATATGTGGCTTTGTACCATCTGTATGTCTTGTACCAGCAGAGGCCAGAAGAGGGCATCAGATCCTGGGAACTAGAGTGACAGGTGGTTGTGAGCCACCATATTGGTGCTGAGAATCAATCCCAGGTCCTTTGCAAGAGCAGCAAATGCACTTAACCACTGAGTCAGCTGTCTATTCTCCCATTGTTGCCATTTCATGATGCTTTCTGGACCTTATTTTTAAATCTTGTTGTACTTGTATGTCTGCATGTCATTTGACTCATTGTGATAGCTTCCTTACAATTTTAGATACAGTTAGAGCCTCCCCTTTCCACCTGAATTGCAAGATGTGATTGTAATTATTAAGCTCTAATTAATATTGAATGAATTGTAACTCTTTCCTTCCCCCATCCTTACAGTTATGATCTGACTGAGGATGACCCCCGGTGGTTGGGAGCTTGGTGGATTGGATTCCTTTTAGCTTGGCTCTTTGCTTGGTCTTTGATAATGCCTTTCTCCTGTTTTCCAAAGCATTTACCAGGTAAATCCATCTCCTTTAACTTCAGAGAGCTTTGCTGTATGTCAAGGTCAGTTGTTTTCAAGATGATTAGTAAGAACTCTAGAATTCCCCCCATTCCTGTCATAGATGTTTATGCTTGCCAGTGCAAAGTTTTGAAATCTAACTTCTAAGAAAAAATAAATAAATTAGTATTCATGGTTTGCACTTGTACTTAGTGAATACTACGGACTATCCTGTACTAAAACTGTCCTGTGTTTTATTGAAAATCTTGCCTTATATACATACAAGACACAATCATAAACTATTACTTCATGTGCACTTCGTCAGTAAAATTCAAGGATCAGTCAGTGGGAAATCCTTCAAGCAAATTATTATTAACTGCACTACTACTTACTCTTCCAATTATGCTCAAAGTAATTCTGCCACATATTAATTTGTAAACCATATTTCAATATTAGACAGCCTGAAAAAAATCTCAGTACAAATTAATAGTCATTTTTATGAGATCTTGCTTCTAAAGCATTTTTTTCTCAGATTTGAAGGCATTTACTTATTTTCATTGCCATTTGCAACAAAGATTTTGGAAGTGGATGGAAGTATATGGAGGTGTACTGAGGTTTGTGAGGTGGGTAGACGTATGTGGAAGAGGTGGAATTTTACAGAAGAACACTTGACACACTGGAACCAGATGAACTCATTGGTGTCTTTGCATCCTAGGCTAGCCCATTATAAAGCCACATGAGGATGCTTTTCTCAGACCTATTCACAGGGCTATGGTTTAAAACAAAGGACTGTGAAGACAGACAGCAAATATTACTTGCTCTTCCAAGCACTTTTTTATTTATTGTTTTAGTGAACAAAGAAGAATAGTCACACATGTATTTTAATTTATAAAGACTGCCAAAAAATTTCCAAATAAACAAGGACTGTTTGGAGACTTCAAAAGAAAAATAATATATGTTTTTAACAGAACTGTGTCATTAAATTAAAATTCATTGACTACACATTAACTTTTAGACAGATAAGAACTTGATTTGTTAGTGGGTATTTTTTTTTCTGTTTTAGACAAGGTTTCAGCCCAGGCTGATTCTGGCCACAGATTCACGCTGGTCCTCTTGGTATATCCTGCTGAGTGCTGAGATTATAGACCAGAACTATCATACCTGGGCATCCTTCATGCATGTTAACAAATACTAGCCCTTAGCACAACTTGATTTCAAACCTAGATATTTACATATTTTTATTATGTTCATGAACCCCAAAAGACCACCAAGGAGCCATTTCACTGTTTTATTATAAATTCGAGTTCGGGCTTACTCACCGCTGATCCACAGGACGGTTTGGTGAAACAGCCCCAAACTCTCATTGGGACAAGGTTTTATAGAAAATGGAAGCAAGTGTGGGGGGTCCATTCTGACAAGCATCGAATTGAATGACCATTATAAGTTAACAGGTGGGTCCTCCGAAGCAAAACTGTATACAACAACAAATGGTCTGAAAGTCCATCTGAAGCAATCACACGAATCTTTGATTAACTGTTTCGAGGAAGTAGCTAGGGAGTAACTCTGGCCAAGGACAAACCATGGGGTCCTTCCTGGTGCGTGGGTGCAGCTTGGGTTCAGCTGCAGGCCGAGTTTTCAGGCTCCCCCCCCCCCCATTTTTAAAGATGGAGGTTGGTTCCAAGATGGAGTAGGTTTTTGCCTCTCAATTAACAAAAAAAAAAAATCTGAATTCTAGTGGAAATTACATACCCATGGAATATATATCAATTAAAGGGTAAGCATATTTAAAAACTGATAAAATAGTAAAACAAGCGCATTTACTTCCCTTTTCCTTAGGGACGGCAAAAATTCAAGCTGGCAAAACTTCCCAGACTCATCAAAATAATAATAGTACTTCCTTCCAGCATGCGGATGAAAATTTTGGAAAAAGTTTTAAAGATTTTCCAACTGCTGTAAAGGTAAAATAGAAGTTCCCTCTCTCTCTCTCTCTCTCTCTCTCTCTCTCTCTCTCTCTCTCTCTCTCTGTGTGTGTGTGTGTGTGCGTGCGTGTGTGTGTGTGTGTGTGTGTGTGTGTGTGTGTGAGTTTTAACCAGTGTTTCATAGGAACACAGTACTTACACAGGTGTATATATTACATGTATAAGTAAACAGTATGTGACTTATTTTTTTGTAACTTTTCTGATTGAATTTCATTGCCCTTTGAGCTCCAGAAGGGAATACCTGAAAGAGCACGGTCTATCTTGTTGACAGTGTAGATGTTCAGTGACCCCTCGTCAACATGTTGTCTGTTACACCATGCTAATCCCTTGTGCCATTAGTTGATCAATTGTCACTAAACTTGGCTGTCTGTAAACCTTCTTCCTTCCTTTTGGATGACCCGTCTCAGTCTCAGAGTTTTGGGTTATTATTTCCTCTTTCTGTTGACAATTGAGAGGTCCTGTGTTAGTACTTCTTCTCCCTTGTGTACACTTACCTCTGTAAGGTTACTTAACTTCGTATAAATGGTCCTGTGATGGTTTGTATATGCATGGCCCAGGGAGTGGCACTAATTAGAGGTGTGGCCTTGTTGGAGTAGGTGTGTCACTGTGGGCGTGGGCTTTAAGACCCTCATCCTAGCTGCCTGGAAGTTAGTCTTCCACTAGCAGCCTTCAGATGAAGATGTAGAACTCTCAGCTCCTCCTGCACCATGCCTGCCTGGATGCTGCCATGTTCCTACCTTGATGATAATGGACTGAACCTCTGAACCTGTAAGCCAGCCCCAATAAATGTTAAGACTTGCCTTGGTCATGGTGTCTATTGTTCATAGCAGTGAAACCCTAACTAAGACAGGTTCTTAATTACTTTAATTATGAAATAATACACATCCATGATCAATTTCAAGTTCTCCATTTAGTGGATTCAGGAATTTAAATATATTTTAAATGATCTGGTAAGAGGTGGACTTATAGTATAGACATCTCCAATAATCCAAGAAAAACAGAGCCTTTCCAAAGGGGCTTTTACTTCCTCTGCTGGGCTTTTGAGGGCAATAAAGGCATAATGACCCCGGTAGTAAGTCATTTGTCAAATCTCTAGGTGCTCCACATACAAATGTCTTCCTGTGTGTGTGTGTATGTGTGTGTGTGTGTGTGTGTGTGTGTGTGTGTGTCTCCATTAACCATCATTCTATTTTCCTTCCTGAGGAAGGAAATGTTCGTATTTCAATGCTGCACTTTGCACTGTAACCACAGATATTCACTTAAACTGTATTTTTTCCTTAGAATTTGATGAGGAATACAGTCTTTATATGTTTAGTTCTATCAACTACTTCTGAAGCATTAGTTACTACGGGATTTGCAACGTTTTTACCTAAATTTATAGAAAATCAATTTGGATTGACTTCGAGCTTTGCAGCTACTCTTGGAGGTAAAAGACTTTTTTTTTTTTTTTTTTTTTTAAACTACTTAGTACACTGAGTCAATGTAAGCAGTTGTTTTTATTAGGAGAGTACATCATTTTGTGTAGCCCACACTTTAAAGGTTTTGCTAGACGTTTCTGAGTCTATGAAATCAGTGTTCTGCATAAACTTAGACAGACAAAATTGGACTAAGAATATATTAATGAACACTTAAGTTGATTAATCTTCCACTGCCTGTATCAATGCCATTTTTTTTGTGCACGTGTCTTTATGTCAAGTAAATTCTTTTATCTGTAGAAGCTGTGGTGATTCTGGTTTTGATGTTTTCCAGCTGACAGTATGAGTTACTGAGCATAATTGTGTTTTTCATTATCTTACTTCTCATTAGGGGCTGTTTTAATTCCTGGAGCTGCTCTTGGTCAAATCTTAGGTGGTGTTCTTGTTTCAAAATTCAAAATGAAGTGTAAAAGTACAATGAAGTTTGCCTTATGCACATCTGGAGTAGCACTTGTGCTGAGTTTTGTATTTATTTATGCAAAATGTGAAAATGAGCCATTTGCTGGTGTGTCTGAATCATATAATGGGTAAATATATTTCATTGCTTTTTATATTCATGTCAGAGATTATGTGTGCATTCGCAAGTGTTTCTTTTCTCAACATACATTATTAGGAACTGCCTTTTAAAAACATTTAGACACTCTTTGTTTACTGTGTGGGACTTTGTCTTGGTTTTTTTTTTGTTGTTGTTTGCTTTAATTTGAATATTTAGTGCCCTCTTGAAAGCTGTGGGTGTTCAGTAAGTAAGCAGATTAAGGGCGATGTGTTTGGCTCGGGGATTGAAAGAGAATTAGAACATTACAGAGAGTTGCTTTTGTAAGGATTCATATATGGTAGAGTTTGAATGTAGTCCCCAAAAGCTCGACTGGGGGAAACAATCCCCAGACGTGTGGACAAATGCTGCTTGGAGGAGGGAAATGATTAGGAGCCTCCAGATGTAGGATTAATGTTTGTCCAAGACAGACATCAGTTAGATTGTCTTCTCAACCCATCCTTTGATGACCTCATCTATCAGCAGGGGCCACGCAGGTCCTGCTTCCCTTTACTTGGACCTCCCATCCTCTAGTTCTCTTCCCTGTCCTCAAGCAGACCTTTCATCTTTTAAAATTGTTCACCTGGGATATTTTGTTATAGCTACAAAGATCAGACTATGGCAACATCCTAGAGAGAATTTAACATTCTGCTTTCCTATTAACTTAAAACATTTAAAAATAGACATTATTTTGATGATGAAATTCTCTTATTTGGGTTGAAACTATACAAAAGATACATTCAAATAAGTCTAAACCTGCATCACACTGAGTGTTCTATTTACTTTGAAATTTATGTTTACTTTAGAAAACAAATAACTTCTTATTTGGTCCTGCAGACGAGTTTCTCCCAGTAACCAGTTTTCTTGGTCAGATTTGTTTGCTATGAAGTTCTACACCAGCAGTGGTAGATTAGGCAGATGAGAAGTCCCAGCAGTGACTTTCACTGTGTTTTCTTTCACTGTGGTTGTGTGTGGCTTTTGAGGGAGGCGTCACTCCAGGTATGAGATTCCATAGTTTTGTGTAATACCACATTCACATGACACTAAATTTGTTTAGGAAAGTTTGTCAATAACAATAATACTGATTTGTAGCTATATTCACGTGTCTGTCATTGCGTTAATATGATGCCAAGTGCTCTAAATCAGTGTTTGGTTAAGCTCCATTACATTTAATCCAAACATCTTCACGCTTCCTCATACAGAGACAATAAACTCTTACTCTAAAACAGACATTGGAAAACAAAACACCAAATGAACAATGGGTTACATAACTGGAGTTCTAGAAAGTTCTGTAGCAGTCACTAAAGACGGTCTTTTCAGTTTTATTTGACTGTAAGTAGGAAAGGCTTATGACCTAAAAGCAACTGGGGTTTAAAGGTTTTAAGGAGCTGCAAAGGAGGAAAAGGAAAGAGGGTACACCACTATAGGAGAGGAGCAGATGAGGCACTACAGGGGTGTGAGGGGGAGAAAGAACACACTACTGAGGGTATAAACTGTTGGAAATAAGGCCACTTTCAGCCACCAGTTTGAGGGGAATTTGAATTACACTTCTGGAAATAGAAAAAAAAAACCCTCTGGAAATGTTGAAAATATACACGGCAAGTCAGGTGCGGTGGCACATGTTTCATCCAGCACTTGGGAGGCAGAGGCAGGTGGATCTGTGAGAGTTCGAGTCCAACCTGTTCTACTTAGCAAGTCCCAGGGCAGTCAGGATTATGTAAAGAGACCATATCTTGGAAGAAAAAAAAAAAGAAGAAAGGAAGAAAGAAGAAAGAAAATATGTCACAAACATTTACAAGTTTTCTACTAATAATTTCCTTTTCATCACATGGCAAGTTTTTATAAAATACAGTGAAATTAATTGACTGCTGATAGGCAATATGTTTTTTTCATTATTCCTGCTGTTTTGCATAATGAAATCTTAACACTGAATATTTCAATACATGCTTGGAAATAGTATGACAATTAAGTATCAGAAATTTTCAATTGAAACAATGGTGTAATTTCTTTAGTAGTAGCTTAGAGTTGCAAAGACTATATTTCTCTAGTCTCCTTTCTGTTGACCACTGTAAGCTTTTTGTGGGCAGAGATGAGAATATAGGGCAGCATTTTGCAGGGCATAGCTGTACAAGGAAATGCTCCACTCAGAAGAACAGATTACAATCTTTTGCACTTATTAATTTATTTGTGTATATATGTGCGAGGAAATCAAAACAGCTTGTGGGAGTTGGTTCTCCTAATTAATATATGGGCTCAGGTCATCCTGCTTGGGGCCATACCCCTCTGCAATCTTTCTAGTATTGTAAAATCTAGCTCCATTTCCTTTTACCTCTTGCTACCTAGTTTTCTACCTTCTACCGTGATTGCCCTCCTTCACAAACTTCTTTGCCTACTTTTTCAGTACCGTTATTTTCCAGTTTGATATATTATTTTAAAATCCTTTGATATGTCCACTGGTTTCCATATTTTACCTCCCAAGGAAGTATTGACTTATGGTTGCAAGAATAATGCCTTCTCTCTTCTCTCTGGCTCTGGTTTCCTCTTTCAGTTATGTTTCTGCCACTCTGTTTATGATAGTATATCTGAAATTTACTATGCAATGATGAAGTAAGGTACCTCCCAAGACCTCCACTTATTTCCCACAATCAGGTGTATCCAACCTCAATGCACAGCCTAAAATACACTCCAACATAAAACTGTAAACATACTTAAAACAGTATGAGATTGTGTGTATGTTACAGCTAGAATTTGCAATGTGTGTTATAGAATCAGATGGTAGGATGTGTTTATACTCTGGATGGCAGATCTTATCATTATCATGATTTCTGTTAAATCTGGATGAAAATGGATATTAAGATTTCTAACCATTGATCAATTGTCCACTAACTTGAGACTCATAATATGTATAAAGTCATAGTGATTACCTCTTCCTCAAAATTGGGTTCTCCTCTGCCAAATAGTAGGGGTGCCTTTGAATTCCATGAAATGGTGCTTCACCACCTATCAATCAACAAATATTACTGATTCTGTGTTCAAAAGTTTTCTCCAATCTTTCTTATAATCATGTTGTATTTCAGTTTCTCTTTATATTCTGATCACTTGTTTTGAATATTATGGCTGGTCTCCCTCCCCAAGCTCATAGTTCATGCAACTTTACAGAAGAAATGCTTGCTGAGCAAGTTCAAGAACCCATGGCTATGTTGGATGGCATGGTGGTCCACATCTAATTCCATCACTTGGAAGATGGAGACTGTGGATCCCCAGAGCAAGCTGGGTAGATAGATCAGCCTGTATCAGAGATCTCTGGGGTTAGTGAGAGATCCTGCCTCAATTAAAAAAGTAATCAAGGAAGGTACTCGATGCTAACCTTTGTTACAGGCACACATGTGCACCTACAGAGATTCAAATATGTATACACACATCCATATATACCATGTACATAAGAAAACATTTTTGATGAGCTTTTGGCAATATCATTGTTGAATGTAACATATATTTGTATAATAAAAAGCAATCATTGATTTTAACAAGTCCCTTGAGCCAACTGTTAGTCTGGACCTTGATTTCTTATAAGAACATATTTTTCATTTTCTGTTTCAAATACCATTTCCATTTCTCTTGTTCCCTAGTTCCTTTTCTGATTACACACTGCCTGGCTAAATTTTGCTCATCTTTAAGACTCACTGAGGAGGCAGCTTCTTAGGTTTCCTTTCCTCAGACTTGCCCTCATGTTAGTTGTCCTGACTTGGAATTTGTAATATGCATCTGTAGATATCAGGAAACCATAGTCCCAGATTAGGATACAATAAACCCACCTCTATCTATGGAATCGAATTGTTGAAGAATGATGCTGTCCTATTCAGCTTCATGCCTGCTTTAGTCTACACAAGGCATACATAACACTGCTGCAGACACATTGTTGAATGCAAGAATAGGCAAGGCACTGGGAATCATCTTTGATTGAAGTAAGCCTTTGTATTGGAACCTCTGTGACCATTTATATTAGGACTTCTTACAGACAGGAAGAGAGTATATAATCAAAATATAACCAAGTCTAAAATTAGGAAATTTACTTTTTGCAAAGAGAGAGATTTTATAAGGTTATTAATGGATTAAACAACATGATTTCATTCACCTATTTGATTTTAAAAAGCTGTCTGCTTTTTGAAGATGTTTGCAAATATCTAACAATATTTTCATTGCCACAATTAAAGAGAAAGCTACTTGCAACTATTGGTAGCAGTAGGGGATACTGCTAACCATCTGATGGATAATCTGCAGAACCAAGAGCTGTTTGTTGCCAGAAAATCCAATATTTACTGAGACATTCACTCCGTTTTTCTTTTGTGAAAGCTATTAAAACCTGTTTGCCAACTTTACCCTTAAAAGGCTTACTCTAATCAAGTCTGCTTCCCCAAAGCCTCACCCATTCATTCATTCAACAATATGTCTGACACTGGTGATAATTAGGCTTTGTGTTGAGTAATGGGAGCATGAAGCTGGAGAAGATAGCACCTTTCTTCAAAGATTTCAGTCTGTGGAGAGAGGTAGGTTAGCTGTATATTAAATCTCATGTGGAAAAGCAGACATTATGTTTTATGCATTTAGTACTTACATGTTGAGTGGCTGACTAAATGATACAACGAGCAAAATACAACTGCTTCTGAATTGTTCCTTAGGCATTATGTCACAGAAAATTTCACCTCATCTATCTTGTCTTATTTACAGAACAGGAGAAATGGGGAATTTGACTGCACCTTGTAATGCCCATTGCAACTGTTTGCGGTCCTATTACTACCCAGTCTGTGGAAGTGATGAAATCCAGTATTTTTCTCCCTGCTTTGCAGGTTGTTTAAACTCAGTTTCAAACAGGAAACCAAAGGTAACAATGTTCCCTCTTTACCCCAATGAAGTAATGTGAACTGTGTATTTTGATTGTTGTCTTGACTCTCCTACTGGACTGCCCTGTTTTGTCTTCTGCTTGCCTTCCTTTTCCAGTTACACAGTCCCGGCCTCTTCAGACCCATTCCTTCCTGTCTCAGGCAATCCATGCTGAACTCAGCATGGCAATTATATTACCATTTGATATGATTTTAATTTTTCTCAATTATAAGATGCATTATGAGAGCATGATTATGAGAACATGGTTACTATTCAGTAATACAATGAAACTGACAAATTATTTTTTTAGAGAACAAGTATATTTATTATCTCATCATTTCTACAACTCAAGACGTTCACAATGGGTTCAATGTATTCTCCACTCAAAACCTCACAATATCAAAAACCTTGTGAAAATAAAACTCACCCGTTATGTCTAGGGATACCAAGGAAAGCGTGACAGAACAAAATATAAAAGTTAACCAAATAATTGTACAATAATATTTCATTTTAAGAAAACATTAAGACTTTTGAGATGGTTAATGGTGAAGACACATAATTACAAGGAAGTAAGACAGAATGCTATAGGGGAAGAGGGAAGAAGGTGGACAGATCACATACTTAAAGGTCATTCCAACAATTTGAGGTTTTAATCAAGGGAAAATTGAGTTTCCAAAATGGACCAGTTGAAGTCTGCTTGAAATGTTTCTTAAATCAAGTTCTTTGTCAAAAAAGTGGTATCAGTATCTCATTAATGATCAAACAAACCTATACCCCTACAATCCACAAATAAATTCTGTTTTTTCCAAAGTATATCTGAAATGCACAAATATCTTTTATCAATTGCTACCCTAGACCAAATACCATCACCAACACCTCACCTATATTAACAGCCTACAAACTAGTCTAATTTTTGCTTTTTCTTCCTTAAAATTGATTCTCCACAGTGGAAGCAGTGTGCTCTTCTAAACTGACAAATTATTTTTAAATTTCACACACCACAGATACACTGTAACGTGTCCAGATCATTAATTCAGCCTCAAATGTAAATTTGCTTTTAATCACGATTGATTTACCCAGAAATTTCTGTTTAATAGAAAACAGACAAA
Organism: Uromys caudimaculatus; assembly: GCA_028551405.1. Taxonomy (NCBI): domain Eukaryota; kingdom Metazoa; phylum Chordata; class Mammalia; order Rodentia; family Muridae; genus Uromys; species Uromys caudimaculatus. Next base: position 84,663,256 of record CM052709.1, on the reverse strand, counting down.
CCAAGTAATCATCTTAGCAGATAGAGTGCTTGCCTTTGCCAGTGGACTCCATCCTACCATGGCCTCTGCTCCATACTGCATGTGTCGTGTTGCAGGAAATTTGGCTGTTGACTAGAGAAAGCTGTTTCTAATGGTGGTGTGGCTCAACCCTTAGTACACACCTTTAATCCCAAACAATGAAAGTAAAGTTAGTTTGTAGAAATAAGCACCTATGTTTGAAAGTGGGGTCTCATTGAGTGGCAGACAAAGTGGCTAATCAGAGAAAGATTTGACAGAATAGGATATTCACAATTCTCAGGAGTACAGTGAAAAAAAGAGAACAGCACAGAGAGGGAGAAGGAAAGGAGGCAGTTTTAATGGGATGGTTAAACAGAGAAAGGTTGAAGAGAGAATAAGCTAGACACAAGTGAAGACAGAATGAGGCAAAGAATGAGAAGGAAACATCCAGTCAGAAACTGAGAGATTGAACTCCTCTATAGCTTGGAGAGGAGTTTAAGCCAGTACAGCTGAGTTGAATCAGCCAGCCAAAGTTCATAAAGACGTAGGAAGGGAGGGGCTTATTCAGCAGTCAGTCTCAGAGGCAGAAAACATTCTAGGCCCAGATGAAGATTGTACGGAGGCTGGAAGCTTCAAGGACTGGGCCTAGGTTAGCAGACAGAGGCAGTGAGCTTTGGAGACAATTACTACAGAAAAATAATAATAAAAAAATACTTTTACGATGTTTGCATAAATCGGCCTGTTTTCCAGCACTCAGGAGGCAAAGACAGATCTCTGCCTCTGAAGCCAGCCTAGTTGACATAGTGAGGCCCTGTCTAAAAATGAAAAGAGCAAAAACAATGTCAGAGAGCTTAAGATTTTAGCCATCAAATGGAGGGCTGTTTACTCTAGTTAAGTTGGAGGGCTTTGGCTTCAAGCACTTTGACAAAATTTAGTAAAATGTCCATTGTTAGGAATAAAAATCCTACAAGTGAGCGTGGTAGCAATATGGAGTCACAACTACCTACAAGGTAGGTGACTGACTAGTATTTTCCTGTAGTTGGAAAGTGTACCATGTGTGTACCTATTGCCTGAGGAAGTGAAGAAGACATTAGATCCCTGGATCTGGCGTTATCGAAGGTTGTGAACCACCATGTGGGAACCAGAATTGAACCCAACTCCTGTAAGAGCAACAAGGGCTCTTAACCATCTCTTCAGCCCAAGACATACTTTTATTATGAACTGTTTCATGATAAAATACACATGTAAGAAAATAATAAATGCTTGTGCATTTTCCAGCAATATAAATAATATTTTCTCTCAGTGACCCAAATACAAAACTGACATCAGCTGAGAGCTCTGTCCCATCTTTTCCTTGAGTTTTTCAATGAGAGTGTGACAGAAAATCCCATGGTCAGTTTCTTGTCTTCGGGTGTTCAAGTTGGGGCATCTAACACGCCTCAGTGGGCAGGTGCTTGCTGTTAAGCAGCAAGAGCTGAGTTTGAATCCCAGAGGCCACATGGAGGTATAGACTCTCACCAGTTGTCACCTTCACTCTAAATGTGTTCTGTGGCACACCAGACTCCCTTACCCACAGAAAATAATAAGTGTCATAAAATTTTAACGTGTTTAGGATAAATAACTTTCTCTTTAAATGTATATCTGATGGTGCCTATGTAAGAGCATCATCTGCATAGTTGCTCTCCTGAAAACAGCACCATTGGTATTACAAATGCTTCAGCACAGAAAAAGAATCTGCCCTTGAGACCCTGAAAACACTGCTTTCTTTGACTTCCCATCTCACTACGATTTTGTTGATGTTTTAAATGTGTAAAAATATTACATTAAAGATAAAAAATTGAGATATACAGTGCCTTTAGGACTTAATAAAGTTTCTAAATAACTAATTGTCTGTCTATTCGAATAAAACATGATTTTTCGTTGTGTTACCTTTCACAATGCTATGATACTATAGGCATATATCTATGCCTATGTATAAGTTATAAGAAATAACAAATATACTATTTATAGTAACTCCTTTTTGTTACTATAAACATACTATAAAAAGGATAGCTTGTCTCCTGTAAAGTAGATCAAACGTTCAGAAAATTGTCTTTAAATGTTGTGGTTAAAAGCAGCATTTTGTTAAAGTGAGCACAAGGTAATTTTACCGTGGCACTTACCAAAGTATAGTGTTTGTTCTTTCAAACTAGTGCACATAATGAGATTGTCAGCACGGATGCCTCTGTGTCTCCTGTAATGGTGTTAGAAGGAAGACATTATCTGGGCAGTTAAGGTCTACTGAAAGTAATGGAGGCAGAGCATGACAAAGTGTGTAACTGTTCTATCCTTGTCAGGTTGTTTTATGTCATGAGCCAATAATAGGCTACAAGTTGAAGTAACAGTCACAAAGTCAAATACAGGTACTTCATATATGTGGCTGGTGCCAGTTTGCTTCATTCTTACAAGGGTTAATGACTCTCAGCACTATTGGCTATCTATAGATTAGGATGGTGACAAGATGATACAAACATATTTTCAAAGTATACACAACTTTGACATTTTTGCGTTTAAATTTCAGGTATATTATAATTGCTCCTGCATTGAAAGGAAAGTAGAAATCACTTCTACTGCAGAAAGTACTGATTTTGAAGCTAAGGCTGGAAAATGCAAAACTCGGTGTACAAACCTGCCCATATTTCTTGGCATTTTTTTCGTTACAGTCATCTTTACCTTTATGGCAGGTACTCCTATAACTGTGTCTATATTAAGGTAAGCACTGCACTCGAGAACTTGCATTTCCTAGAAAAGCATGTTGTGAACTTAGAGATTCAAGTAGGCTTTAATTGATTTAAGCGATACCTGCCTGGTGCATCTTGAATTCTCAGACCCCGTAGAAGCCCAGGTGCCTGAGGTTTAAAGAAGCTAATGCAGGAAATATCTTACTGTTACCCATGTAGCAAGTGTGTGGCATTAATCCCTTTGTGGGTTTCACACAGGACCAGTGTGAGCTGGAAATAGGATAAGTTGTGTGTAAGTCTTCTAGCATAATCTCAATCTTTTTTCTAAATTAAAGAGTGGGTGCTGACAAATCAACTCCCTACAAAACGCTAAGAAGCTAGCTGTCATCTTGGCTTAGCGCGAGGTTTCTGCTTATTGTTATTTTTCCCTTTAATGCTGCTCTACAAGAGTCTCTACCTTCCATCTGATGGTTTTCTGCCTCTTTCCAAGCAAACACCAGCTTCTTTCTTTCTTAGTACATTGGTTTTTAGTATTCCTCCACTATCATTCATATCTTTAATAGTGGAAAGTAGATGGTTAGTAAATGATATTAAATGTTAGCCTTGCTCTACTTGCAATTAGAGGTATTTTGCAAGGAGAAACATAATTTAAATTATGTAACTAACTTTTTAACTGCTTAGTTGTTTGTATTTGTAGTTTTTTGCTGTTTTGTAATTTTAGATAACATTTCAGTATCTAGCCCAGGGTGGCCTTGAACCTACAGTCACTCTTCTGCTGTAGGCTCCTAAGTGCTGAGATTACAGGCTGGTGCCCCTCTGCCTACCTTATATACTTGCTTAGAAAGATGAATAATCTTTTTTTTTTTTTTTTAAATCTCACTTGACTTTTCTGTGTGGTGATGTCAAACATTATTGACATCGAACAGTCATTAAAGAAAGAACTATTACTGTTATTGAATGCAGAAACTGTTTTCTATCTTCTAACTTTATATTCCTGTCCCATCTATATGGTTTCAGTCTCAATGCTAGAAGAAGAGATAGTATTTGAAGCTTATTTAATAGTGATACTAAAAAAAAAAATTAAGTATTTTTTTTTTTTTTTTAAGCAGGAGTATAATGTTACATGCCTGTAATCCCTGTCTAAAATGGTAGGGTTTTTGATACAAATGCTAGCTTATTTTGATTGCCTTCCAGATGCATTGCAATGACTAGTCAATTAAAGTTACATGTGTTACTATTAAGTATATTGAAATACACATGCAACATGAAATTATTACCACAAACGAATCCATCGTCTCTCAGGTCACCTTTAATGTGTGTTCATATGTGTGATAAGCACGAGTAACATCCAGTCTTAGAAAATTTTAGATATATAACACAAGTTTCAGGGGAGGGATCAGAAGTTAATGCAGGGCTGCTCTTGAACTTTTTATGTACATAAAATAAGAGTCCCCCCACTATGCATTCTGTCTCCAGAATTTAACCCGCATAATCAAAACTTTGCAACCTTTGCAAGATTTGAACTATTCGTTTGACTTTGGCCTCCTGTAATCATGACTTTCACCTCTATACCTCAAAAACCCCTGCCATTTTTATATATTTGTGTGTGTTTATATGTGTACACATTACCATGCTATGTGTGTGGAAGTCATATGACATCTTCCAGGAGTCACTTTTCTCCTCACTCCTGTTGTTCTGCGAATTGGACTTGGGTCACTCCTCTTGGCAGCAGACATCTTTACCCACTGAGCTTTCTTACCAGCCTGCCCTCTATCCTTTCCTAATGAAGCTGATGCCTCAAGATCCATGTACGAGTTGGAGCATGCAACCATACAGTGTTTAGATTTTGTCTCTTTTATCTCAGCACAATGAACTGTAAGTTCATTCATGCCCTACAAATGGTGGGACTTCCCTTTCCTATCCTGGTATAATATCATACACCACATTTTCTTTGTCCATTCATTTAATGATTGACTTGGTCGATAGCTTAACTACTGTTCATAAGAGAACAAGAAGGGCAGCCATCTCTTTGAGTTTTGCTGAGTCATATTTTACTTATGATTTTTAACTTCTCTGAGAAACTACTGTCTGTCTGTATCGGCTCGCTTTTCTTTTGATAGTTTTCACTGGCTTGCTTTCCCCTGTTTCCTCAAGAGCATTTTGTTTTGCTTTATCATGAGAAATGAACTAATAAGAGCAAGATGGCTTCTCCTGTGGTCTTGACGGGCATTTGTTCCTGACTACTGGCTTTGATATTGTTTCCCACACTGTTTCCAGCCATTGCTTCTTTGGAGAACGGCTCATTCATTTGGAAGTCTTCTCAGTATTGTGCTACTTGAGTTTATGATTTCTTTTGTAGGAAGTGCTTCTGAGATGCCTCAGAATGCTGCCCTGGACTCTGTCTCTTACCTTTGCTTCTTTTGCTGTGCATTGTGGGATGGACCTATTTGCCTCTATTTGCTTTGTTTGCTTATGTTTCTGGTAAGATAGTCAGAAATGCCATTGCTAAAATGAATATCAAGAACTTTATGATTTTGTTTTTACAAGGATAGGACACAGGATTTAGGATTTCTGTTTAATCTTTAGTCAGTTTGCATGTGATTTGTGTACAGTTTGAGATAAGGGTCCAATTTCATTATTTTGAATGTAAATATAGGGTATACAATTTTCTGAACATAGTTTATTAAATATGATCTTCTTTCCCTTACTATTTGTTCTTGACATCCTTGTCAATCATCAGTTGCATATATGTGTGTGTGTGTGTGTGTGTGTGTGTGTGTGTATGTGTGTTCTGTTCTATTGATCTCTGTGTACATTTTTATGATGTGAACCTCAGACAGTTTTTATTATATAGCTTTCTTATTGTAGTTGGAAATCTGGTAACATTATGTTTCTAATTTTGTTCTTATTGAACAAAAATTGTATAGCTATTCTGATCTTTTCCATATGAATGTTATGCTTTCTATTTTTATGAAGTTTCATTAGCATTCTGATGGAGATTTTATTCTAATTGCCTTGGATAGTATGGGCATGTTGACAACATTATTTTGATTCATGAACATTAAGATGTCTCTCTGTATGTGTGTCATCTTCCAACATCAGTTTTACATTATTTTACTATCCAAGAGTATTATCCCATTTGTTTAATCCAAGGTATTTAATTACTTTTTGATGCTATTGTAAGTGGGACTTTTTTCTTGGTTTCGTTTATGGATATTTCATAACGAGTAGTAATGTAACCGATTGATAATGTTGATTTGATATCTTCAGATTTATTAACTTCATTTATTCATGAGAATAGTTCTGTTTATGGAGGCTTTTTGTAGATGGCATAACCATCTAAAAACAGACTGTTTCATTTTTTCCGATTTGTATGTCTTTTCTCTGTTTTTGATACCTAAGTCCTCTAGACGAGTTTTGAATACTGAGAGAGGGCATCTTTTCCTATTCCCAGTCTCTGAGCATTGACTATGTTACATGTGATTTTGTCATTTGTGACTTTTAGTTTGCTGAGGACATTCCTCCAATGCCTAATTTATTTAGTGGTTTTATGAAAGATAAATATAGTAACTGAATGCTTTTTTTCCCCTTTTCCTTTTTGAAATTCACAGGAGCTAGTGACGTTTTGCTGATCAATGTATTGCTTTACCACTGATAATATTTTTCTTTGGTAATCCCAGGACAACTTACTTGTAAGATTTTAAAAATATTTTTAATTTACACATTTGCTTGAGTAGAAAATCTAAACTGACGTGAATATGAAAGTGTGCCTATAATTAAAATATACCCTGATACTTTTTTCTCATTGGTTTTGAATATGTTTGCAGATGTGTCAATCACAGACAGCGGTCTCTAGCATTGGGAGTGCAGTCCATGGTTGTTCGGTTGTTAGGTATGTTATTTAAAAACATTAGTATGTGCTGTTTTGGTTCATTAGTGTTACATACATTTTACATATATGTTACATTAGTGTTACATATATGTTACATATATGTTACAACCAAGTAAATGATGAAGGATAAAGAAGGCATAGTTGTCATTGGTAAAAGTTTTCTAACATCCATGCTATAGCACTGCCTACATGAATGAGAATGCAGGGACTTACATCTCACCTATCTGACTTGTTATCTGTTGATTCCCAGTGCCACTGCAGATTTAACGTTAAAGGGAATATCTGACTTATTTGAAATATAAACCTTTTTTTTTTTTTTTTCAAGAGTCCGGTCTCTCTACTACATGGGTTCTGGGGATCCATTTCAGATTGTCAGACCTGGAGGCATGTGCTCTTAACTTCTGAGACATCTTACTGGCCTTAGTACTAAAGTACTTTTAAAAATTGATTAGAAATATATAATTACATATAATTATTTAAAACATTTTGACTAAGGAGTTTTTATATCCCTTTGACTTAGATATGAATTGGCTAATGTATGTGGATAGAATAGTCTATTTGGGGGCTGGAGAGATGGCTCAGCGGTTAAGAGCTCCGACTGCTCTTCCAAAGGTCATGAGTTCAAATCCCAGCAACCACATGGTGGCTCACAACCATCCGTAATGAAATCTGATGCCCTCTTCTGGGGTGTCTGAAGACAGCTACAGTGTACTTACATATAATAAATAAATAAAAAAAAAAAAAAAAAAAAAGAATAGTCTATTTGTATTATATAAATATATGTATGTATATCTGTATGAATTGAAACCCATATTATAAGCTATATTCTTTATCATTTTCATTTTGCCTTTAATTCTTCTAGGCACGATACCTGGGCCAATTATATTTGGTGTCACAATAGACAGCACCTGTGTTCTGTGGGATGTCAATGAATGTGGAATAAAAGGAGCATGTTGGATTTATAATAACATCAGAATGGCGCATATGCTGGTAGCTATAAGTAAGTAGACCTCTCATTAATGACTTATGACCTAGTTTTGGTGCAGTGTTTAGGTCGCCCTGTGGGGCCATCCTACAGTTCTGAAGCTAAGAGAAGCTACCCAACATGATGTCAGAGGCTGGAGTGGCCTCTGCAGTTTTCAGTCTCCTTAGGTAGAGGAAGAATAAGATTTTCATTTTCTGTATACCATGCCATGTGCTTTTTTATTAAAAGAAGAATTTCTCTCAAATTTTTGGAAAGTATATGAAAAAGATAAAAGATAATTTGAAAAACTGCAATAATTGTCGTCTAAGTGTCTGGGCTCTGGAAACTATGTGAGTTGTAGTGGGGGCATGACATGCAGCTGCCAGCAGTGTTTCACAGTTCAGAAGTTTTGCCATGATATAATTAATTTCATTGATGGTAGTCTATACATTCTTGGTTAAGGGATAGATTAAGGAAGAATAGTATATATGTAAATATGTAACAATTTGAGAGTTAAACATTTCATTTCAATGTAAGACATTACAATGTTTGAACATAAAGAACCCTTAGAGGGACATGCTAGTACACAGCTGTTATGTTAGAACATGAGAAGCTGAGCCCAGATCGGTATGAGCTTGAGTTCACCGTAGGCTGTATAGTGAAGTTAAGGCCAGCTTGGGCTAAGAATGACTCTCTCTCTCTCTCTCTCTCCCTCTCTCTCTCTCTCTCCCCACACAGACACACACACACACACACACACACACACACATACACACACACTATATATATATATATATATTCATGCACATGATAATATATCACATATATTTATATATAGACAGAAATGTAAAATGCATAAATGTCATTTGATTTTCATTGCTAGTTTTTACTCTTTATATAAACCAGTATACTGTCTGAATTCATAATTATAGAAACACAATATCTACTGAATAAATAAATAATATGCCACAATGAGAGTGAATATTAACTAATCTAGATAGAATTAATCTTACTATTTTTACCTATTACTCAATTTGTTTTATTCAACTTGTTTATAATGTTTCCTTGAAGAGGGGTGAAGACTATACTTAACTGTGGGTATATGGGCAAATGTCTAGATTGGTGTCAGGCCTCAAGCCTACACAGAGAACTACAGGCAACTAAGGACTGTGAAGAGCAGGGTAATTTTCCCCAGGGAACAGCCACCCGTTGGTTATCTAATATCAAATGGTCAGCTGTGAAAAACATGCATACAAAACACTATACAGCCCAGGCCGGTTGTATTTAGGAATATTTATTCCTATACATATATACATGTAATAACAATTAATGAAAAGAAGCCATGAATTTGAAAGAGAACAAGAAAAGGGGTGTACGGGAGGATTTGGAGGGAATAAAGGGAAGAGAGGTATAATGTAATTGCACTGTAATCTAAAAAATTTAAAAGGGTTGTACAACTTTAAAACACAAATCTTTCAAACACGAATCAACAGCAAGCATTGAGACAGTTGTCCAGGTCATTGTTCTCTAGATGAATTAAGTAAGGCTTAGCTCTATAGATCCAGGAGAATTTGTGCTGTTCAGATGTTTTATAATAAATTTGCATGATGAAGAAACAGGAAGTTAGCCATTGAAATACCACATTGTGAGACCAGTTTCAACGCTGACACTAGTAAAGCAGAATATTATGATGGAAATCAATTTATCTTTACGTACTTGGGTTAGAAAGAATTACTTGAAATCAAATGAAAACTTATGCGGTAGATCTGAATAGATCACATTTTTAGCTGATATGGCAGGATAAATTAGGGTAAGTATGAAATATGAATTATTCATATCCAGTCCTTTGCCTAAGAACTCTGAAGCTTATTTTTAACATTATTTTTTTATTTTTGACATGAAATTATTTTATGCAATTTAAAGATGGTGAGCTCTTTTATGTCATTATTGGCTTTTGATTGCTTTTCCTCCCATAAACATTGTATGTGTTTACAAATTTAGAAACGTGGTACAAAAGCCTGAGTGTAGTGTTGTACATTATAATTGCAGCTCCCATGAAGCTGAGATCACTTAATCTGGGCCGCATAGCAAAATAGTGTCTCAAAAAGAAAAAAAAAAAATGGGTAAAGAAATATCAGTTAAGGATTCCTGACTCCTACAGAACACACTGCACTAATTTTGTAGTTATTCTCAGGAATAGAATAATTGTTTTTGTATGTTTTTGGTTTTATTGTTTAGAAACAAAATAATTGCATACAAATTAAATTGTATACAATATTTTATTTATTGTTATTATTATTGTTGTTGTTGTTGTTGCTATTATTCTTATTAATTTGAGGTAGGGTCTTGCTCTTTTGAGCTGCCCAGAAATTCCTTGTAATGCCCTGATTGGCCTCATGTGAAGTCCCTGCTTCTGTCACATGAATGCTATCATTGACAGGGGTGTGCTATTGTACGCAGCCTCTCTTGTGGTTTAAATTGATAAACCATAGAGTTACTATTCGTTGTAATCATTACTTTAAAATAGAAAGTTTATTACTTGTGAAGAATTACTTACTGGAAACTATTTTTTATTGATCAGTAAAGGCCCAAAACATGACTTTTTTGTTTTGTTTTGTTTTGTTTTTGTCTTACGTTGCATTTAGGTGTTACTTGTAAAGTTATCACCTTACTCTTCAATGGACTTGCAATTGTTCTCTATAAGCCACCCCCCCCAGGAACAGAGGTATCATTTCAAAGTCAGAATGTAGTTGTGTCTACTATTACAGTGGAAGAGGATCTCAACAAAGCAGAAAATGAAGAATGAAAAAGAAGAGGAGATTGCCTTGGAAAATTGGCTCCTGCCTGTGAGAACATACTGTGCCAAGGCATCATTGTCTAGTCTGTGTAGACCATGGCTTAAAACCCATGTTTCAGAATGAGGTGGTTGTTGTCTATGTACAGATTTCTATTTTTGTTAAAACAAAATACTCAAAACATAATAAGCCCATGCCTTTAAAGCTCCCCAAAAGCCTCAAACCACACAGACTTTTACTTATTTCCATTGTCTACCTATGAAATCACCAAGGAGTAACAAGAATAATGGCCAACAACACATAGTTTAAAGTTTATGCTTTTAAACACAGGTATGCACACACACACAAATTAAAACATCAGTTTTTTTTATTTCTTTTGTTTTTAGTAAGACACATAACCCCAACAGCCCAGGAACTCAGGTAACTATAGATGACCTATGACATCTGAGTCTCCTGAGTTACATCTCATGTACTTAGGTTACAAGTCTGTGTTGCCACCATTGGCTTGCAATGTCATACTTTTATTCTTTCTATAACTAGTTCCATGTTAATTTTCATTGCCAATTGTTAGAGCTTATTTGAGACGTTAACAGCACAAAAATTTAGGCTAATGGAATTTATGTGATGATTTTGGGGACTAGTTGTTTAAAACTCATGGAATTAAAGACAACTTTACAGTATAGGTTTTATATTATATTTCCTTTATAGCATATATTTTCACAGTAAATTACTGAACTAATAGAATGTAAGGTAATTATCTTTTTTGTGTCCCACTACCCTAAAGCCTCAGAAATATCAGCATCAACTACAGATTTTCAATTTAGAATAAGAATTCTAGGAGGCAATTTGTTAATGTTGACTTTTAACACTAAAACTTCTGACTGTGGTAGTATTGTTCAATTACATATTTTCTGAGAAAAGAACCAGCTTCAATAACAAAGTGCCAAGTAGACATGACAAGATGTCATAATGCACTATAGAAAAATATTTATGTATCAAGGACTTTAAATTTTATTTTATAAACTAATCACTTAGCCCATTAATTATAGTAACATAAGCAGAGTTTCATTGAATAGACATCATGTATTATTATTTAGTGAAAGTTTTAAATTCAATTATGCAGTTACTGGAAGCTCAAGTATTTCATACATCTTACATCACAGTAACTAAATTCCATCTGTGCAGGTTCCTGACAAATTTACTTAAAATTCTGAAGTCGTTGGTTATTGAGCATCAACAAAAATAATTTACTATTGTAAATACTATTTCTAATTAATAAAAGTATTATAGGGCCAAGGATGTAGCTAAGTGCAAATTCTAACTTTGATACTGGGTCCTGAAAAGGTCTATTTGAAACTAAGGTGATTATATTTGTGTTGGTTTTACAAATCAAATCTACTTAATTAGTTTCCCCAGCCAGCCAGCCCACACTGGTACCACCCATGCTAGCTCTCAATAAGCTTCATGAATCAGGGTCTCTATCAGGGCAACACAAGCCCAGAAAAAAGACCTGCAAGAAAATTAGAATTAGAGTCACTAGAATTCACAGAATTTACATTGCTGTGTCTGGTGGTAATCCATGTGTGGTCCATGATTTCAGAACCTGGGAACTCTTGTAAGCTGAAATTCAAGAAGGAAAGATGAGCTAGGAGTTAGACTCACAAGCCCCTTCAATAGTCAGTGACAGGGCACAGTCTCAGGAAACCGAGGTCTAGACCTACTTATCTCAGGAATTTACATACCAAAAATCAATTTGAAAATATACAGCCAAAATTCATGTATTGGGGAGGCTGACACTTCCATCAAGCAAAGGGATAGTACAAGAAAGACAGGGAAATCCACATGATATCTCAGGTGAGACTATTCCTCCACACCTTCTGGGCACATTTTAAATACTGCCTCCATTGTAGCCAAGGGGAATAGAAGTTAGACTTTCTACAATCCCATGTGCGGAAGCGCGGCATCCTGAGGAAGACAATAAGCAGATGCAATCCTGAGAAGCTTAGTGATAGAAACATGAAATGAGAACATGAAAGAAAAACTACAAAGACAGAAGGGCATGTGGTCCCTTAGGGAGGAGAAACAAAAAATCCTACCTACATTGTTTGATGAGCAGGTCAGTCGTAGGGAATTGGTACCCATAATGATTAGTGTTCATCAAATGGAAATTGTCTCCAGTATACTCAGTTTTGATGTATTACTTTCACATTTTTTAAACAAACTTGCAAATGAAAATGGCTAAAGGGAACCAATAATTTTGGCACTTGGATGTATATATTTAGAAAGGATACCTCCATTTGGAATAAAGTGAACACACTACTGTAATCTTCATCGTTTCCATTTGTAAATTCATGCAGATTATATGTGTTGGTATGCTGATTTTAGAATTTATTTTCATGATATGTATTTGCCATGGCTTATAATTATTTTAAAATAACTTGCAGGTGTACCTGCTGTAATTTTGTACATAATTGAATATATCTTAAGATTTGTTATATTTTGATTTTCTTAACTGCACAAAATAAAAATATAAAACTCTTTTTTAACCATGGAAACATTGTATACATTTGACTTTGCTATGTAAGTTGGAAGAAATATAAATAAAATGTAGACCTATTTTCTTTGTTGCAAACAACTCTGTAAATAATTGATACATATAATTTTTATTAAATCAGATTATTTATATTACACTGTTTTACTACTTTTTATTTTATATGTATGGGTGTTTTGTTTTTGTGTGTGTCTGTGCACCACATGTATACATGCATCCAGTACCTGTAGAGGCCAGAAGATGCTGAATGCCCCTGGAACTAGCGTTGAAGATGGTTGTGAGCTGCCATGTGGGAAGGTTCTTGGCATTGAATCCTGGTCCTCTAGAGGAGCAGCCAGTGCTCTTAACCACTGAGCCATTTCTCTAGCCTCACATGGTATCTTGGTTCACTGTAAGATTATAGTTTAGCATGGTAGAGAAGACAGGACAAGCAGCAGGCACATGACACGGCTCGTCACATGGCATACATGCCGGAAGGCAGAAAGAAAGGAATGCTTGTGCTTCAGTACATTTTCTCCTTTTTATTCAGCCTGTGAAATGGTGCTGCCCATATTTATGGTACAGCCTCCCACATCAATTAACCTGATCTGGGTTAATCCTCATAGACCTGACCAGATATTTGGTCTCATGGTGATTCTAAATACCATCAAGTTGACAATCAAGGGTGACTATAATGCCTGATATCTTAGAAAATGACTTAAAAGAAAAGGCATTTCGCTTATAGTTTCAATGGTTAAGTCCTTGCTCATTTGACTGTATTGTGGCTGAGCTTCTGGTGAGCCAGAGCATAATGGCCAGAAAGCAGAGAGAAGCAGATGGCGTTCCAGTATGCCTGTTGAAGACATGCCCATAGTGACTGACTTCCTCTAGTTTCTTAGTTCTCACCACCTCCCAGTAATGATGCCAGCTGGCAGTCAAGCCTTTAAGGACCTTCTGAATCCAAATTGTCAGGTGAACCTGATAGACTGAGAGATGACTTGTCTTTATGTATCTAAGCAGATTCTAGGAACGGGAAGGGAAATGTGCTTTTGAACTTGCTGAATGCAATCCACTGAATTTGTATCTTAGTAGGTATATACAATTCAATAAAAATGGTATTTATCATCATACTAAGAATATGCTTTTACATTATAGTTTACATGTATGAGTCACGTAATAACAAGATTTTGTGCAGACTTTCACAGATGTAAAATACCTGCTATTTACAGAAGTAACTTTTTTTTCAATGTGTTTATTGTTAAACCTGAAAATTGTGAAGAGAAAGACCAAATCTGTGGTTGAGATGATAGTAGAAGAAGCTCATCAACTCCTCTCTTAAAATGTGGTTTATGCCACAAAGTTAGGCAAAATGGAAAAAGCAAAATGTATCAATGCTGGAAACAAAACAAAGCTGCACAATAGGTTAGATGCATCCTCTCCTCTCTCGCTCTCCTCCCTTTCTCTGCTCTCCTCTCTCCTCTACCTCCTCTCTCTCCTCTCTTCTCTCTTTCCCTCTCCCTTTGTTTCTCTCTGTCTGTCTCTGTCTCTGTCTCTGTCTCTGTCTCTCTCTCAACATTTGGTAGGAAAAAAAGTGTAATCTCTGTGTGTTTGGACTTGGTGTGCTACCATTCTTTTAACCTTCATAGTCTTATGAGAGTAGGCAGCAAGTGAACATCAGCAGTTTTGAAGGGGGGGACTCTGACTTGATTTGAAGTAAATAAGTTACAACCAGAAGCCCTGGGCATTTTCCCAGTTCCTCAGTGACCAATCTTGCGGTTACCCTGAGTTTGTGATAGTGGTGGAAACAAGATACCAGCCGCCTGGTTGGAAATTTAACAGGGGAATTCAGACTCCATCAAGGGAGAGAGTCGATTCAAGCTCCTCTACAATATATTTGTGTTAACAAAATATCTACATCAATAAGAACTGCACAAAATCATTACCCACTTAAACTTGGGGAAGGAATCAATAGAAATTGTTATAGAGGAAGCCTTAACACACAAAGACTTCAACACAGCTCACATAAGTGGGCCCAAGTAGCAAAAAAGTACCAGTTTTCAGAATTAGATGAAGGCATATGGGCGTAATATTTTGTAAAAATTCACTGATGAAGAAACGCCAGTTAGTTGCAGAATTTAAAAGTGAACAAAGGAATTTTGGTATTAAGAAATGCAAGGTGAATGGGGAGGGAAATTAGATAAGAAATGAGCCGCTCGATGATACAAAGGCTATATTCTGGAAAAACCCATGGAGCTGAAATGTCTAGTGTAATCAGAGTCTGCAGTCTTTAGGCTGGTGTAGTTATAGGATACAAAGGGGAAAGAGGACTAGACTTTCCCCGTTTTGATTCTTGATTGGTTGTTACTAGCAGTAGTTAAGGAACTTAAATGGTAGCTCAGAGAGTGATAGGTGATAGATGAACAGGTACCACTCATGGCTGCCCATTATCAGAAGTGATAGGGTGGGGGAGAGGAAGAATATAGAAAAACAAGGATGACTCCAGAATTGTCATTGTTTAATCAAAAGAAGTGGGCACTAGAAATGGCATGGTGGGGGCAGGTGGCAGAAGTGCCACTACAATGAGCAATATACAAAAGTGTGATGGAAAGAGCGGCGGTATGGGTGCTGTGAAGAGAGGCAGACCTGGAGACATTCAACGATGGAACTTGTCTTTGCCCAGTGGGGCAGTGTGCTGCAGCCTGGAGCTTTTGCAGAGGCAGACTCAGCCCCCAGACACACCTACCTGGCCATGGGATTCTGTCTCTGGGCAACGACAGAGGCCTGAGATGAGGAATAGTTCATTTTTTTGCATTTTACTGTTTCCAAGGACCAGTGGCTGTAATGACACTGGAGGCCATGTTGGTGTCTGTGGTCCATGCTGTGGTCCAGGTTGTGATAGAACCTAAGATTCATATGGATGTACTCTGGTCGGTGCTGACGCCTGATCCATGTTGATGCTGCAACCAGGGGCCATACTATTGTGACTAGCCTGTGCTGCCAAGTGAGTCTATGGTGATGACCATAGGCTAGGCTGCCTCTGAGGGTCTTGTCTGGGTCCATTGTCATACTGAAACTGGGGGCCTTGTTCGTGTTCTATGTTGTAGCCAGAAGCCCATGATCTGTGCTTTTGTTGATTGCAGACACACAGCTGAGAAAGAGGGACATGAATGTCTTCTGTGACAATCTCTACACTCCTCTTCCCCCAAAGTAACGGCCTAAACAGGAAGCCATTGACAAGAACTCTTAGAAAGTGTGATAAGGATGGTGAAGTATAGCTCTCCACAACTGGTGGTTTCTGGTGGGCGTGAGGGAGCAGAAGGACTCAGTTCTATTTAAGGGGCGTGCCATTTAGAGTTTGGTTATGCTCTAGTGAGTAATTGAACTTTTTTGCAAGGGGGAGTATGTGTGATGAGAAATTCCCAAAGAATCAATAAAAATATGTTGAATAAAATGGAATGGTCTTGGCTAACAAAAAACCTATTATTGTTATTACTATTATTATTATTATAACTTGAATGAGCAGTTTACTTGGGAGACTCACCATCAGATTTAAAATGGTAGAAGTAAGTAATCAACAAGGTATTCTGAATGAAAATATCTTATCTGAAAAATAAAAATTAAATTTAAATTTAATTAAAATTTAAAAGTATAATAAAAATAAAAGCCTCAGGAAATGTGTAGTGTTTTTAAGCATACCAATATATAAAATAAGAGATGTCACTGAGGATAAAGGGTACTAAAATACCTGAAGAAATGTTAGGGGCTGGCAATTGAGAGAGGGCTTGCCTTGCATCGATGAGGGCCTGGGTTCAATTCCCAGTACCACATAAACTAGGCATCGTGGTGCATAAATAAAATTTTAGTACTATGGAGAAGACAGGAGGATCAGAAGTTCAAAGATAAACTAAAAATATCCTTGTTTTAGGCTAGTCTGGGATACATGGAACCATTTCTCAAATTAAAAAAAAATAAATACATAGAAAAAACAAAAAAAAATCTGAAGTGGAAATTTCTGGATACGTCACATGATACAGACTCGCGAGGTGAGGTAAAACCTGTGGGAGGACATGTGGTGTTTGCATTTGGGTAGCTAGCTTTGCAAGGCTTCCTTGGTTTCAAGTCTTCGAAGAACTTCATTGAGAGAAGCACAGCAGAGAACTTCTGTCGTCCTGGCTGGTCCTGGTCACTCCCGCTAACTCATGCCAGTTCGGGAGAGGCCTAGTAGTTTCTGCTATATTGTGCCACTGCTGGTGATTCCTGTTTGGTACCCTGATACTATTGTACCGGACTGCTGGTATCCTGACAAGCAGAGATTCGGATTGTCCCAAGGAACTACTTCTAAACAGTTCCACATCCCCTTGTCCTATTTATCATCTTTTCTCCCCTACTTTTGGATGGTGGGCTAGAAAGAGGGGTCAAAGTGTTTGAGAACCCTTGTTAAAAATAGGCTTAAAAAAATCTAAGTCTACAAAAATCAAACAGCAGCAAGAACAAAACAAGAAAATTGGCTGAGAGACTTCCAGAACGTGTTGGAAAGCTTAGGTTATACAAGCAACTTAAAAAGAAGTGATGAAAATAAGAGAAATGTAAGCCAGACCATAAATGAATGAATGAATGAGTCCTTTGAGCAATTCTGGTTTTTGCCTTTAGCCAGAAATGCCAGAAAGGTCTGTGAAGAGGTAATGATTCACATCCTGGTTTTTGTTCTGCTGTGGGCTGAGACCAGGAATGCCAGAAATGTTCTCTAGAGTCTCCAGTCCGTACTAGAACCCAGTTGTAGGATGGAAAGATTCATGGACAAGTTACTGGTGAGCCAACTGGACTGACCAGTTCTCCCTGTCTTGCAATCCAGTTTCTTCCAGACAGTCTATAAAAAGTCCCACACTAGCAGCTTAGTTGTGCCCACCCCCGACACCCTCTCCTGCCGCACAGGCACTCTGTTTTTTATCTTAGAGTCCCACCCGTAAACCTGTAATCCTTTCCTTTCTAAAAGCTCACACTACCCGTGTGTGCGCTGGGAAATTCATTCTTTGAATTCACAAGACAAGAATTCATAGCTACACAATGTAAGTTGTATGTGACCATGGACTCCTTGGCATCTCAACTCTCAAGTTAAGGCAATCAGAAGAGAGAAAGCCTTCAGAGCATGTAAGAACTATCTTGTATTTCCTACCCTTGCTTTGGATGGTTTATTTTATCTTGTGGCAAGAGGAGACGGAGGTGACAACCCAGTGATGAAAACATGAAGCAGTTGATCACATTGGCAACCAAGAAGCAGAGGATGAATGCTGGTACCAAGTTCACAACTGTTTTGTGGGTTTTGTTTTTTTGTTTGATTGGTTTTTTTTTTTTTTTTTTTTTTAATTCAGCCTGTCTCCCACTGAATAGAAGGCTGCTGTCCACATTCAGGGTGAGTTTTCAGTGAACCAACTCAGGGACACACTCAAAGGTATGTCCTCAGAGTGATAACCAGTCTAGTTCAGGCAACAATGTAAATTTGACAGCATGCCAAGAAGAATCTAAGACTGTATTTCCACATTTATTTTCACATATATAAGAAAATTTTCACATATATACAAGATAATTGTCCATGCACAAAACAAATGAGCTCAATCAATGCCTCATACCACATGGAAAATTTAAATTGTATTTTAAGTATAAAGCAAGTCAAAGCAAAAATGTGTTTAAAGCAATAAGGAAATTGAAGCATAAACCTTCATATTTTGTGATTACACAATGGTTTTTTTAAACACCAGACAGAAATCCCAGTGACTTTGTGAATGTGTGTGTGTGTGTGTGTGTGTGTGCGTGTGTATACATATCTCTTAAAGATCTTTTAAGATTCAGAAGCGAAAAGCAAATATACAGACGAAAATGAGCAAAAGTTGACTAGCCCTTTCTCCAGAGAAGACAGTTGGAACTCATGTATATCACATCAGAAGCTCTCCTTCATGTTTGGTTACATAACAAGTTTTAGGCTAAGTAAGACCCTTTCTCAAAACAAACCAATGAAAGTAAAAGACAACATACTCTGTTTACTGAAAGAGACAAAATTAAAAGAACTAAATACCAAGCTTTCTTCCCTCCCTGTCCCTGCTCCAGGAATGACGATTCTGAGACTAATTGTTTATAATGTCTAGGTCATAATCTTCGGCTCATTCCCGACGAGCTTATAATTTTTTTTTTTTTTATTTAATCCATTCAAACTATTCTTTGTCTTCCACATGGTTAGTTACCTCTCCTCAGTTTAATATGCTCAGGTCAGGGCGAATCTCCTCTTTATTCTATTCTGAGTTCAGCTACTTGCTGGTTTATGTCTGTCTCTTTGCAGTTCCCTCCATATCTCCCCTTTATAGTATCTTGAGTTTCTCTGTGTGACTGTTACCTCTGCTCAGCTCCCATACTTCTGACTTCTTCTATGCTCCCCAGGCGAATCTTCACCTCTCTCACTATTTCCCAGAATCCTCTCTCTTCCTGCCAGTGTCCCACCTCCTACTTCCTGCCTTAGCTCATTGGCTACAGACTTTTTTATTCACAGGTAATGCTTGTAAGAGATTCTGTCTACATGGAAGCATGTCTTCCTTCCTTTCTTTTTTTTTTTTTTATTGGATATTTTATTTATTTACATTTCAAATATTATCCCCTTTCCTGGTTTCCCTTCTGCAAACTCCCTATCCCACTCCCCCTCCCCTCTGCTTTGCTTTTATGTGGGTGCGCGCCCCACCCCCCCCCCCACCCCCGCCTCACCACCCTGACATTCCCCTACATTGGGGCATTGAGCCTTCACAGGACCAAGGGCCTCTCCTCCCACTGATGCCCGACAAAGCCGTCCTCTGCTACATATTCAGCTGGAGCCATGGGTCCCTCCATGTGTACTCTTCGGTTGGTGGTTTAGTCCCAGGGAGCTCTGGGGGTTCTGGTTGGTCCCTTTCTAAGCCCGAGCTCTTGGGAGAAGGGGCCAATGCTGTATTAAAATATGCTCAACCTGCGGTCCTTAGGCTAAGTATGGCTCACGATAGTTATGAATGTGGACCAACACAAATCATATTTGTTTTAAATTTCTTTGTTTATTTTTTTAAATTTGTGTGTGTATAAACATTTTTTATTTCAAAGTTTTCATTTTAAGAGAATAAAAACACGGTTTGGAAAGGAAAAGAGGCAAAAATATTGGAGCAATTTTATGAGGTCTGTGGCTTTAACAGGGCTTCATTTTAAAACGTAGACCCCCTTGGGAGGGAGAAACCTGGGATGGGGAAAGAGGTCTCAGGAAGCTGGGAAGTAAAAGAAAGGAAAGGAGTCTTGGTTTAATGTCACCAGTCCTTTTACCAAAGCAGCAAAGGCATTCCAAGATGCCACTTGGTAAATTCCTTTTGTTTTCTGCACTTAATGAGCCACTTCGGTAACGATATGAATATAACACTACAGGATATTTCATGCAGAGCTATGGAAATAGTGGGGCTGAGCATAGGGAATCGTATGTTGATGACAATGTGAGAAATTTCAATATGGAGGAGGGATAGATTCAGCACGATCATTCTGTGGATGCTAAAGACTGTGGCCACCATGATGCATTCTGACACATGCTCAGCATCTCTGCTTCTGTACCATTCATACAATACAGGACAAATGACTGTTCTGCCTGTCAGCATGTAGAGTTCTCTGGCTGTTCTCTTTGCTGATTGTCAGCACAGCCAGTGTCTGCTTATGGAAAGGGAAAACAAACCACAGCATTGAATTGTTTGAATATGCCTCCTTTCCCCCTCTTTCTTTATCTCATGGTTGGCTTCTTTTTGTCCTGATTATATGAACTACAACTGTTCTCTGCTTTCCTCTTCTATAAGGAAATGATGTGGGGATACTTATCTGACTGTTTTTGTTTTGGTTTTGGGTTTTTTGAACCCGGGTTTTCTTGCGTAGCCCTGGCTGTCCTGGAACTTGTTCTGGAGACCAGGCTGGACTTGAACTTACAGAGATCCCCCGCCTGCCTCTGCTTCTGGGGCTGATTTGTGGATCTGAAAATTATAAGCCTTTTGGGTAATACTTCCCACAAAAACATTTTCAACAAAATTGAGTTAAGAACAGATCATTCTGGTGAAGTGAACTAGTTACTGTCAGTCACTGTGGGGACAGGAAGCTCCACCTAAGATAACTACACACACTGCCATCTACCACAGCATGTCCCTACACAGGCTAACCATAGATTCTGGGATTTAAATCAGAAAATAATTTCAGCATGGGCTGGTATGAAACAGACTTGAAGTTTATCACTAGAGATTTTTTTTTTTTTTTTTTTTTTTGGTTTTTTGAAACAGGGTTTCTCTGTGTAGCCCTGGCTGTCCTGGAACTCTCTCTGTAGACCAGGCTGGCCTCGAACTCAGAAATCCACCTGCCTCTGCCTCCCAAGTGCTGGGATTAAAGGCGTGTGTCACCACTGCCCGGCTATCACTAGAGATTTTAATATAGATTCTAAGCAAGGGTTGAGAAAAAGAATGTCACCGCAAGGCAAACTCAGATACACCTCACAATAAGGATGTGGGCTTCTCAGATGAGGATTCAACTTCATTGTCTTTCCTAGAGTCAAGCCCTTTACTGGAGTCAAATATGCCTTTAATCTCAGCACCTGGGAGGCAGAGGCAGATAGATCTCTGGGTTCAGTCTAAGGCCAGCCTCGTCTACAGTAGAGAGAGTTTCAGGAGATTGAGAGATACACAGAGGAACCTTGTCTTGAAAAACAAAACAAAACAATACAACAACAACGAGTCACAAATAGGAGTTTGGTGTGGTTTTCAGAATTTTCTTCAATAAGATAATTATAATTGTATTTGAATATTTAATTCAAATAATATTTAATAAGATGACAGAGTGGTTCCTGGGTATACCTGACAGGATTACAATTGCTAAGGTAACATTCTAGATCATGAGAGTATAAAAAAATCCCTGCAGCCTAACCCAGAAAATATTTGGGATGGGAGTCCCAGAAAAGTCATAGCCATTTTAATATAAAAGACCTGTATTTGAAAGGAACTAGCCTCCGTGTTGGTAACCTTCACAGCAAATTTTAGTTGCTCTGGATAATTGCTTCTCAGTTGATGTAAGACATTAGCTAGACTCAAGGTAAGGATCCCCCTCTTCTTTCTATTAACCATGTTCCCATAATATATCCAGTATTTCTATTCTTCTTCAGCTATTGCATATATACAAAATATTAGGGAGTATGATACATGTATTGTATTTAATAATACACTGACAGATAAATTATATTATCAGGGATCAAAGTTAAAACTTGACTCTAGGTCACAAATCTGGGCTTTTTCACTAGTATAAGCTAAAGGTAAACTTTTAGGTTAGAATAAAAACATTTGTAGATATATGATTTTTACATATATTTTAGTAGGCAATTTTGAGGCACTAATCATGAAAAAAAGATAAATTTAAGAGCAAAACCAGTTAAATTTTTTTATAATATTGCAATTTTTTATTTGACCACCAGGTGGCGGAATTGTTCTTATTACTGTGGTAATAAGTAATTGCTTTCTAAACCTGTTTTCTGTTCTCAGCTTGGTTGTTTGGCTGCTTTGTGACAGGATCTTCACATGTAGCTCAGGGCTGACCTTGAACTCATGACCTCATACCATAACTCATTCTCAAGACTAGGACTACAGCTGTGAACTAACAAATCTAGCCTCTGTTCTGGTTCATGATTGAATAATTCTGTCCCTTTTATAAAAATTTTACTTTGATTTTTCTTACCATCATTATTATCATTCCCTATCTAACTTTAGTAGAATTATTTTCTCCTTGCAAATAATTGGAAACATTACCGGTTCAAAGAGAAGACAGTAATTTAAAAAATTATTTCTTAAACTCAGCTTTTATTATTTTCTCTTTTTTTCTATTTAAAATAGAATGGCATTTTTTGTTTGTTTGTTTTAATTTTACAGGTTTTTGTTTAGAGGATCCCCAAACAGGGGACGTTAAATGCTAATCTTTTATTTATTTATTTATTTTTAATTTTTTATTGACTAAGTTATATGTTCACTTTACCTCCCAGTCACAGCTGTCTCTCCCACCTCTCCTCCCAGTCCTCCCTTCCACCTCCCCACCCCTCCAACCTACCCTTTCCCCTTTTCTTGCCAGGAAAGGAGAGGCCTCCTGTGGACATCAATCAGCCCTGGCATATCAAACCTCAGCAAGACTAGGAACTTCCTGTTCCATTGAGGCTAAACAAGACAGCCCAGTCAGAGGGAAGAGATCCAAAGGCAGACAGTGTACTCAGAGACAGCCCCTGCTCCTGCTTTAGCAATAACACATGAAGACCCAGCTGAACAACCACTACCTGTGTGCAGAGGGCCTGTGTCCATACCATTCATGCCCTATCAATGGTAGTTCTGTTGCCTTGAGCCTCCATTGGGCCACATTAGTTCGCTTTATATATTTTCTTGTGGTGTCCTTGACCCATCTGCCTCCCTCACCCTCTTCCACAGAACTCTCCAAGCTCCACTTGATATGTGGGTCTTTGCCTTATCTTTCATCAGTTGCTGGGTAAAGCCCCTCAGATGACATTTATGCTAGGGTCCTGTGTGCAAGTATAGCAGAATATCATCAATAGTGTTGGGGAGGCTTCTCTCTCGTTGGGTTGGACTCAGGCTGGGCTAGTCGTTGGTTGCCTCTTCCCTTAAATTCTGATCCATCACAAGCCCTGCACATCCTGTAGGCACGGGATAAGGTTTTGTGGCTGGGTTCCTGTACTAATCTCTGCATTGGAACTCTTGCCTACTTACTCCAGCCTTCTTCTCTTATCATAAGCTACAACCCTTTAAGAGATCTGGCGGAGACTAAGATAGTCTAAAAAAGAGGAAGGCATACACAGGTCTCCCTTCTGGTATCAGACTATCGAGACAATAGACCCCAAGGACTTAGAATTTCCCAAGGAGTCTCAGGCTTGGAGCAAGGGGTAAAATGAAAGACTGAGGCATGGTTCCAGCCAGAGAAGGAACTTGTTACCAGAAAGAAATTACACGGAATCCAGACAACTGATTAGAGCGCTTTGCAGGGCAGTCCAGATCAAGGACAGTGGTGTGTGGTTGGTGGGACCACACCTTGACCACCATTGCAGAGTTAAACGTTCCCTTTGCCTTTTCTTTAAATCTGACCTCATGACAGTATCTAAAAGACACATGTTTCTTTGTGTAAAAAATGATTGCTAGTATTCTGCATGTATTAATTACTGCTGGAAATTAATACACTGGCAGTTAATTTTTAACCAATTAGTTTCCCACACAGAGTCCTTTTACTATTTCAAAGCTTAGACCCTAGCTCAGAAGACTCTCAACTAGCTCATCTAAGTTACCCTGACCACCTAGCCCCATCCAGCCATGTGGCTAGCTACACCTTCTAGGCCTGTAGTCATGTCCATCTTTTTTCATGTCTTTTGGCAAAAGGGCCTTCCTCTTTCTTCTTCCTAGAATTCCTTTCCCCCTCTCAGGAAGCCCCACCTTCCTCTCTCTACTGCCCAATCACTGACTTGTATTGACTAACTTGGGGAGAAAAGTTTGCACAATAAAAGCTGGTGTATATGAGAATTTGCTCATCTTGGGGCAACCAGATTTTGGGGTAGAGAATTTAGAAGTTGAATATATAGTTTCACCAGAACAACCCCAACACCTTTGCTCAGTGTGACACTGCAGAAAAAAAAAATGACCTCTGTTCTTCACTATTATTTGTCTCTTCAGTTAGTTATGGGTGGTAGGGCCTAGCTTATTTGTGATACCAGGACCTGGGTTTGAACATGTCATGAACAGTACTGTAGATATATTGAGATACAGAATACACATAACCTCTCCCCAGCCAGTACTCATGAAGAGATGCAATACACAGTGTTCAGACTGTTATCAGGACACACATGGGCGAGGACTGATAGCTGTACTGACCACTTGAAGAGTGATGCCCCAAAGCGCTGCTTCTCACAAATGACCTTCACAGCCCTGCCCTCCAGCTGCCTTAGCTGGAGCTATGTCCAATTCCAGAAAACATAAATCCCGCTTCTCCCTACCTCTTGGCTTTAAGGAGTTCAAGGTTCTAATTTCACTAGAAGACTCTTCCGCTTGCCCTCATGATTTCCACAGGATCACATGCAGAAACTGTCTGCTGCTCATCTCTTCCACTCATCTTGTCCACTGCATAAAATTTTATTTATTGTTAATTCAGTCGGCCAGAGCTGGGTTCCTCATCAACCCCCGTGACTGCTATGCTATTCTACATTTTTTTACTTTCTCTAATTTTACCAGAGGCAGGACTTAGCTGACCATTTCCTAACTTTGGATTCTAGCTTACTAACAACACATTATTTAATCAATTTAGTTAGCATTTATTGTGTGGGGGAGGGGTATAAGAGGACAACATGTAGGAGTTGATTCTTTTCCTCCACTCTGTGGTTTCTGGGAACCAAACACTGGTCTTCAGGCATGGTGGAAAGTGTCTTTACCTACTGGATCCAGCTTAACAATGTATTCTGAATCCATCTACAGTCACTAAATAAACCATGGACTTTATAAATCACCATCAAATAAAACATCTAATGACTATAATTTAATTAAAGGATAATAGATCAACTTTTTTTTTTAATTTTCTTTCTGTCAGTAGAACAAACTGAGTTGCATGTCTAGATTATAGTAACTTTTCCCTATCAACTTACATTTATTATTAAGAAACAATTGAAGAAAAAAGAATGACAGGGCATTCATTTTAATCTCTTTCAGTAAAACAAATATAATGCATTCCAACAACTTAACAGTTGAATGAAGTTTTCATAGTTACAGAACTAATGAAAGTCATAAATCACAGCGTTTTAAAATATATTGCTGTGTATATCAAGTAGATGAGTTATAGGAAAGTGAGGGAACCTGTGCTATAGGTTACAAATGGAATCTAATAATGTTAGCATTTGGGTTGGTGCACGCTAGTGTCTATTAAGTCGATGAATTTCAAAGAGGCTTACCTGCTAGTTGCAGGGATGTTAGCTCAGAACAGAGATAGACAATGAAGAATTTTTAAGAGGGATAAAGATAGCACAAGGTAAGTTGGCCCGGATCCACACATTTTAACCCTCCCCAATCATCCTCATAGAACTGTATCCACTAGGTGGTGGTTGCACAGGCCTTTAATTCCAGTACTCAGACAGATCTCTGTGAGTCCCATCCCAGTCTGGTCTACAGATCAAATTCCAGAATAGCTAGAGATACACATGATTAGAAAAAAACAAAAAAACAAAAAAAGAAAACAAAACAGTATTTGTCTTAGTCTTCTTTCCTATTGCCTTGCAAAAACACCATAACAAAGGCAACTTTAGAAGGGCTTATTTGGACTTAAGGTTCTATGTGGGGAAGCCTGGTAAGGTTGATCTACAACTAGAAGACCCAGGGACCCTAAAGGGACAGTAGGAGCTATGCCTGCTCCCAGCACCAGGCCCCTGTCACATAGCCACAGCCCCCTCTCCCATAGAGAGATTTGTGGCTATCAGTCATGTAGGGGCGGTGCCCCAAGCCCCTCCACATGAAGATGAGGTATCCCTAACATCTCAGGCCAAGCCAATAGGAACCACCTACTGTCAGTCCCCAACTCACCCCGAAATTGTATATAAGATTCTATCCAGAAGGAATAAAGGTGTGTGAGAATTCCTTTGTCATCTGTGAGCATCTGTCACAAGAGCTGTAACACTGCCAGGGAAGAGAACAGCTCTCTCTGGGAAGCTTTTGCCACAGAAGCTCTCTGCATTCCAATGCTGGCTAGCCAGCCCTCCATCAGCTCAGCCCAGCTCAGCTCCACGGAGCCAGTGCAGCCTCTCTGAGCAACAGCAGCTACTGGGGCAGTGGTGCCAGAGCAGCAGAGGCGGTGGAGGCAGTTGCCCCTCCCTGCTTATGCCTTTTTCCTTTCCCTTGAACCCTCCCACCTGGTTAGGCCAGAGGTCTCTGCAGAACACAGATCAACAATCCTAGGGACATACAGTCCACTACCATCACTTGGGGAAATCATGGCTGCAGGCAGGCATGGCGGCAGGAGCCGCAAGGTGAGCGCTCACATCATAAGCTGCAACCAGGTAGCAGAAAGTGAAATGGGGCTGGGCACAAAGCTTTTGACACCTCAGAGCTCACGGCCAGTGATCTCCTTCTTCCATCAAGGCCATCCTCCTAAATGTACCAGAACAGATCTCCTAACTGGGAGCTAAGTATTCAGACTTTTGATCTGATGAGAAACATTCTCATTCAAAGCATAATAGAATCTTTGACAATGTACGGCTTCCTCCCCCCTCCCCCATGACTTTTAGTTCTTACTTGGCATAACATTTATTTTTAAACCGTATTTATTTCATGCATATGTGGTAATTCAATAATATAAAAACTAATCACTTGGTGATCTAAACCGAAAATAGAAGTGTTCATTTTCTTGAATTCCTATTCTCCAGCTGTACCACACCCTGCTGATACCCAGAGCCAGTCTTGAGAAAACCTCTGAAGCAAAACCGATGGTTGTCATTATGCTTTATAATTTTATCAGTCATGGGAGTACCAGAGCAGAAACTGTCAAAATTAAATGGGAAATAAAGACTGTACGCCATGCCATTGCAATCGGGAGGACAGAACACAGCCTGAACTCAGTCCTGATGAACCAAAGGTGTGGCTGTTTTCAGAAAGTCGGTTGACATTGTAGAACATTTTTATTGGCCTGATTTTAACAAATGGAAAAGTAATGTCTCACATTTCAGGACAGAAGGTAACTTCACAGGCTGCAGTGAGAAGTACTGAGGGTTTGCTACTGATGTCTCATGGGAACTACCAACAAGGACAAGCACCTCCTTGACAGTTCGAAGTTGGATAACACTGGAGGTTTGAAGAAGGGCATCCTTTCTCAGTCTCCATTGAACTTACAGTTTAAAAGAGCAGCATGAGCTGGGCAGTGGTGGCGCACGCCTTTAATCCCAGCTTTCGGGAGGCAGAGACAGGCAGATTTCTGAGTTTGAGGCCAGTCTGGTCTACAGAGTGAGTTCCAGGACAGCCAGGACTATACAGAGAAACCCTGTCTCAAACAAACAAACAAACAAACAAACAAACAAACCAAACAAACGAATAAAAGAGCAGCATGTCAATGTGTAATAACTCTCTGAAAAAAGAAACACATGAGAAAGACAAGTGAGAAGGATCAGAAAGAAACGATTCTACCTACTGCCATGCTGAGGGAAATAGCAAAGCTCTTATGGTTTAGAGACACACAAGTTCTTTGACTTGGCTTAATTGTTCTGCAAGTTTCTCTAAGTAGGTTTTATTCAGTATAACCTGTGATCACTTGGTATTTGAGTTTGGATTCAAGACCTCAGTGATACAAGACCCCTTCTTAAATTTTAGTCTGGCTTATTGTATAATATTTTTAATTAAACAGCCCATCTGTCAGCAGATTTGTGGCTTTAATCAGGCAAACCAAATAGAGCAATTAGTTACTAGTGCTTGGGGAAAAAAATAAGCCACAGTGTTCTCAACAGACATTGATCCTGTTTTTACGCTTTTAAATTCTGATACGTGGAATGGTAGTCATAAAAGACCCGCCGCGAAAGGAGAAGACAGCGATAACAAGGCTCAGACACACTGAAGCTAATTACCTGCAGTAAATGGTTTGAATGTGGGCCAATACGAGATCAGGGAGTAAGCATTTAAAGACACTGTAATAGAAGACATGAAATGAGACAAAAGAAATGAGGGATGGAAATGTACTGTGTGGAAGAAAATCATATGGGAGATTAAGAAAATTACATTGCTATTGTGTTTTATTCCAGCGCAGTGAATGACCTTCACTGACAATGGTTCATAAATTAAGCCTGAATGGCACACAGGTTAACTCCTCTTTGTTTCTCTTGTTTCTTCCCTTATCTCTTTTCCTTTTATGACTTGGATAATTAGCTACATTGCAGATACACAATCCATCTACATGAAACCTCAATGAACGGAGATGAAGCAGGCTGTGATTTTCTTAGCTGAAGACAGGAATTTTCCAGTGACATATCCTCTTTGTCAGCCACCTCACAGCTAGATGCGTATATTAATAACTATTTCGTTGATGAATACATGAATTGTCAGGGTGTTCTCTCATGTTTCAGTGAACCGCCTCACATGCATGTTATGTTCCTTTGTTGAGTGGGTATTTTTATGTGGGAACAAGGTCTTTCTTTTGTAATTACTCCAGCCTCATATACATATAAGTATCAATATAAGCTTCTTAATTTTTATGATAATACAGCACTGGACACAGGCGTTCATATGGGAAAATGAAAAGTAATTTGGCACTGCGCTGAGTCTGTGTTTCTTTTTCCTAGAAAAAGATGATTATCTTGGATTCATCCACATCTCAATGAGTAGTCAGTTAACTTGGAGAAGCTGAGCGGGAGCAAATGCCTTTCTATTCATGAAGTTAGGAAGAAGTGATGCACAGACTCAATGACTTAACTATAACCCTGAACAGTAGAATATCATTGCAAAGATTAAGCTCTGGCTCATGGGTTTAGTGCTCAGCTCACCTAGACACACAAAAAGGGTTGATATTTTGGCTTATTAACTAAATTAGTGTAAAATAAGGATATATTTAACCATGGAATTAAGAGTTATTTTAAATGGCACCACACACTGATTCCATTGATGTTAGATGTTTCCATATGGTTTTATTTGATGTATTGTATATTGATGAGCATTTTACTGTACTTACTTAAATTCAACACTAAGTACATTTCTTTTATTCTTTAAATGACCATGGCTCCTACTGCTTGCTCATGGCGGATCTTCTGCGGCTTCCCAAACTTTGGAATCATATTTGATGAACCCACCCTTTCTTCCAGTCCCAAGTTGATTTTCAGAGGTAATTGATATTATTAATTGATGATTCTAATTTATTATGAGACAGATTCGCCAGAGTGTTTATAGCCCTAACTACTTAAGCTCAGCCCCCCTCATCCCTCCTTGTCAGGCTAATTAAACAAAGTAATAATAGTGAAAACCAGAAAAAGATTATTCATTGTGGCCATGTTGGGAAGAGGAACAAAGAGGCCCTGCAGTCCCATCCCAAGTCTCTTTACTGTCTTGACATATAGTTTAGGTTTAAGTAGAGGGCCAGAGCTATCTGTACCTCTTTCTCATTTGTTTCTTAATAACTCCATACTAGCTCTGCTCACTTTTTAATCCATATTTCTGTATTCATGGCATTAGACAACCAATTTAGAATTCACTGGCTTGAGGTAGAATTGGTGCCTGTTGATGGTATGTTGCCATAACTCCCCGAGTTAAGGTCACCAAGACCCCAGTAAGATTCTGTTGATCTAAAAAAAAAAAATCATTGTCAATAGAATGAGATTTATGGAAGTGATGATCAGGTAGTCTCTTGGAGGTCATTACCTCAATAGTCTTAAAAGCCAAAAGGAGGAACACAGACTTTTCTTTGGAATATCTTCATTCCTAATGGGATGGGTATATCAGTGCCTTGCTATGTAGCCCACACTGGCTTTCAGTTTGCTATGTAGCCCTCAGTAGCTTTCAGTTTGCGAGGTAGCTCAGACTGGTTGTAATCTTCTCACCTCAGCCTCTAGCCTGTTGAAATGACAGGTGGGTTTCACCAAACACAGTTCCAGAAATTGCTTCTTCTTTTTATAAAGAGATTGCTAAGTACCAAACTCTATGGGCAACAATATCACCTAATATCATCTAAAGGAAGAGAGCAACTAAACGTAAGGAAAGACTTCCTTAAGTTGGCAGTTAATACAACACAATAGATCTCAGTGCTCTCTTTCCCTAAAAGACTTCTAAACCCTGCAGGCTCCTGTGAATTTGTAGCTGCATACTAGTATGTAATAAGACAAACAAAAATTCAGAACAACAAACTTTCCTGTTGAAACAATGGAAAAATGTCTTCTCTCTTCTTTTGGAAAATTTCTTTTAGAAAGTTTAGGATTATCTTTTCCAAAGATATGTATCTTTGAAAAGCTAGATAAGTGAATCCAGGAATTTCTTCCCTCCTCAAAAACATTGGAACCATCTCTTTGACATGAAATTATTAGGACAGAGAGAGCCATTGTCTTGGTCATTGTGCTATTGCTATGAAGACACATGACCATAGCAACTTTTATAAAAGAAAATAGTTATTTGGGGCGAGCTTACAGTTTGAGAAGTTTAGTCCATTATAATCATGGACTAATAGACTAATCATGGTGGGAAGCACAGCAGCACGCAGGCAGAGATGGTGCTGGAGAGGTAATTGAGAATTCTACATCTGATCCACAGGTAGCAGGGAGAAAGAGAGAGACAAGGAGCTTGGCTTGAGCATTTGCAAATAAGCCCACCCCAAGTGACACACTTTCTCCAACAAGGCCACATTAATCCTTGCCAAGTAGCACCACTCTCTAATGACTAAATATTCAAATATATGAGCCTGTGGGGGGCACTCCTATTCAATGCACTGCAGCCACTGTACCTGTTCTTATGAGAAGCCTAAACTGGTCAGGAGCTTGTTGCTCACAATATCTCCAGTTGTAAAATGAGAGTGCTCATTTTCCTGTGGGTTTTCTCACTTAACTGACATACATAATCACTCTGGTTTGGGAATACAAATTCTCATGGTCTACGTGATGCTGCTTCCTTGAGAAGTAAGTTTTGTTTTGCTGAGATCACAAAGGCAGTAGGTCCTATCTGCTTAGCTACATAAAAGACTGGGAATTCTTCCTGCTGCAGACTGCCTTTCGCAGACTGGGCATGGTGTTCTTCACAGTCTGGTTTTAGTATTTGTTTAATAACAAGATGGTTTTCGCTCCCTTCTTCCTTTGTAGAGAGTGTTTGTGTGTTTGTTTGTTTGTTGGAAGGAGACTGGTTTCAAGAACATTTTCCCAACCTATACTTTTATTTTTACACTGAGGAAAAGGAGTTCTAGGTTAAAACAAACAAACAAACAAACAAACAAACAAACAGAACAACATGTCAATAAAAGCAGGTTATAAATACATCACCACAAAGGTTGGCAAATAAAGAAACATAATTATATTTCTTGGCTTTGTAATCTTTGATGATCTAAATCATAAGTGAATGGAGACTGAGGAAAAGTATGATGTGTAGGTGAGTATAGAGCAAATATTTTAAGAGAATTATTTCTACTCACACAAATGAGGATATATTGAATAGATAATAGCTAGAAACAATAAACAAAATGTTATAAAGATGCATTAATTAGTGCTAGAACCTATCATAGGAAATGGATAATAGATGTGAGTGCTTGATTTCTGTTGCACAGATGGTGGCTGAGGATTAACATAAGAGGGAGATGGAGGCATTGGCTGGGAACTTTTGTCTTTATCAATAAAGATGCTTACTTTGAAATCCTTTGATATTTTATTTAGATAAATGATAAAGTTTAAAATCTCTAGATTCATAGAGGAAGATTGGATATTTTAAGATAAGAGCCTTGACTCATAAAGGAAAGTTTTTTGGATTTTGAGTGGAATGTCTTAAACACACCTTTAAATTTCATGAACTCGATGCTCCCTCCTTTGCTCGTTTTTTATTCTACTTCTCCCAGGAACTCTGGGAAATGATGCCCAGAAATGGATAGATCTCAAATTGAAGCATGCATTTTAAACATGTAGGCCAAAGTGTCAATTTGTGAGATTTGTGGCTTTCTAGATGTGGAATAGATGCTGACACCACGTCTGCACTCTGCATGGTGCTAAAATAATCAGCTCTGGAGGGACAGGTTCAGTCAGTTAGCTTTTGCCAACTTGTCTTTTTCTTTATTTCTGTCTTGTGCACATAAATTCAATGCCTTCTAGCACTAATACAAAAGTTTTGAAATTGGATGGACTATGGATCAATTACATGTCACAACTAAGCTTGGGTACACACATATACACCACTCTCATATGCATCTATTTACTCACAGACTGCTGAGATTGAGGACCCTTCCTTGACTACAGTAATAGAGACATGTAGGATCACTCTAATTCATTTTTAATTGTTTAACTTTATTCTTCTCTCATATATTACATTCTGAACACAGTTCTCCCCCACCTCTCTCCTCATCCTTCCTATTCCTCCTCTGTTTCACTTCAGAAAAGGGCAGGTCTCTCAGGGATATCAACAAAATAAGGCATTTCAGGTTGCAATAAGACTAGCTACCTCTCCTCCTGATAATGCTGGGTGCTGGATGATCCACCAAGTAGGAGAAAATGGGGTTCCAAAAGCAGGCCAAAAAGTCAGAGCAGCCCCCACTTCTTCTAGCAAACACCAAGCTACAAAATCACAGCATGTATGAAGAGGGATAGATCAGATCCATTCAGGGTCCCTGTTTGTCTCTTCAGCCTCTGTGTGCCCCTATGAGCCTAGGTTAGTATATTCTGTGGGTTTTCTTCTAGTGTCCTTGACTTCTCAATCTCCTACAATCCTTCCTCTCCCTCTTCGGGATTCCCCAAGCTTCTTATTCTCAGACCCACAATTCAAACAGAAGTTTGGATGAAAATTGAATAGTGGCATTTTATGTCATGAAAAGACTCAGGAGTTGTCAACAACAACAACAGCAACAGCAGCAAGAAGACAGGCTCTACAGTTTAGTTGTATGAGAAAAATTTTAGCTCAGTGTATGACTGAAGAATTATTTGCTTTATTTGACTTTACTAATCAAAAGCCAGTAGATAAATTGCTATAAAGCGCTCTGAAGGAAGTAATATAATCATTATTTTTCCATTGCTAAGTAACCTTAAGCTAAAAGTGACTGAAAAAATGAGATTTAATCTACTCAAATCATCATATTTGTTATTTGGATAGCAGAAGATTTGACATTAAACCACTAGAAGCAGATGAGTTCATTAACTTCCTTAGGTTCTATGATCAGAGGTAACAAACTCCAGGATCCAATACTCAAGAGTCTTTTGCCCATTTGTTCTATGACTATATGGTGGGTATGCTTTTACTGACTCATATTTTTTTGAGTCTCAGAGTTTTTGAGCACAGAGACCTGAGGAGGGAACCAATGAGGGAGAACATGCACAATCCCTGTAGTGCTTCCTGCTGCAGTGATGTCATCTCAGCATTTATCCGAGTTACGAAGAAATGGATATATGTATGTATGTGTATGTATATGTGTCTATGTGTATGGGTGTGTCTATGTCTATGTATGTGTATATGTATATGCTTATGTATAATATATATAAATGTACACACACTATAAATATGTATACACATACACATATACATTACATACACACACACATACACATACACATATATGCTTAAAAGTCATTTGGATGCAAGGATGATGTGATTATGCTGTATATATATATATATGTATATAGATATATCAATAAATATAATAAAAACAATCTTCAAAAAACACCTTGTCTTTTAATGGTTAAAGTTTTACTATCCATGTATTCTTTTTATATGTGATCTGTAACAATATAAGACTTACTGTCTCAGAAAGTTTCATGTATGCACAAAATACTGTCAGTTATTATTCCGTTGCTGTACGTGAGGTCTCCAGAATTAATTCACCTTTCAGAAATGAAACTTTGGACCCTTTCAGCATCTTTCAATTTCTTCCTTTTACCAATGCCTTGTAAATACCAATGTTCTCTTTATTTCTGAGTCTGTTTAAAACTTCACACATGACAGAGGTCATGTATTTGCCTTTCTCTGGCTTGTTGCTTAGCACATTATACTATGGGCTCTTCCATATTGTTGAAAATATCAGAATTATCATCATTAACAGTGTTTTAATAAGTTATTAAAATTAAGTTAAATTAAAGTTATTAAAATTAAGTAAAATTCAATGGAAAAAAAAAGAACAAATAATATTTTACTGTGTGTATTTGCATGGGATCATGTGCATGTGCTGGTAAATATGACTGTGCATGTGTGTGCATGCATGCATGTGTTTGCATTATAGTTGCTGCATTCATATATCTGTTGATGGACATTTAAGTTAACCCCATGTCTTGGCTATCATGATTAGTGTTAGCAGGGGTGAGGTGGTATCGTTCCTCCTTGCTCCCTTCTGTAGAAGCCGGAGGAGTTCCTTATTTGAGACTTTAATGCAGGTAAACCTGGATTCTTGGTTTTGCTGGGAAATAATATTTCAGTATGAGCTAGAATAAATGGAGCTTGAGTTTCTGTACTAAAAATTTATTATATACTGTGTGTGTATGCATGGATGATATAAAAATATTAATAATATCTAAATGTGTAGGTCATAGGACAGTTCACAGGAGTTAGCTTTTTCCTTCCACCATATGAATCTTGGGCACCCAAGTCAGGTCATGAGGTTGAAGGGCAAGTGCGTTTAACCACGGAGCAACCCAACTTGCCTGTGGAGCTTATTAAAGGATTACCTTGACATGGATCTTAAGTACTGGGGCTAATACAAGAGAAGTTTCCAAGGAAAGAATAAGACATACTTACTCACTCACGGGTATGGGGTTCTTCAGGAAGAATTGTGCATATTGTCTTTGCAATTGTTCTATATGATCCTTGGATTCTTATGTCAAATTGTTTGAAAAGTGTAATTTGTGATGATTTTAAGATTAAACATACAGAGATAAATTAAAAACTGAACTATCTGATAATATAGTGAAGAAAACTAAAATCTGATGAAGAAAAAAAGGAAAAAAAGAGAGATTAAGCAAATCTTTAAATTAAGTAAATTGTAAAATATGTAGGCTGGTATGCTTATTTCTATTATGTTAAACAAGTTCCCTTTGTAAATGAAATCATATTGTGGTACTATGAGGCTTGTTGCTTACATTTAGAGATGAGATCGACTGTTAATATAGTAAAATTCAAAGCTATAGTTAGACCTGAGATAAACATACTTGATGTGCTGTATTTCACATCATTATATGAGATTCTTGGAAAGTATTTTGAGTTTATCAGAGATGCTGAGGTTTCCTAACTTCCTCTTCAGAGGATGAATTAGGTTCTAAGGAGATGGGCTTCTTTCCCACCTCCTATCTCCTTAAATTTCTATCTTGCCACAAATACCACTGCAGTGAACTCAGAGATACACACATATATATCTCTAGGATACTGAGGTTATTAGATCATATGCCCACGTGCATTTTTTTTTTTAATTGTAGAGAATCCCTATACTATTTTCCATCATGATTGTAGCAATTCACATTTCTACCAGTTTGGTGCATTGATGTGATCAAAGAGTCCTTCCCCCCTTTGGGATTATGGCCAGCATTTATCATCTTTCTTTCTGGTAGTAACCATTCTAAATGATGTGAGATCAGATATCATTGCGGTTTGGATGGACATTTCCACGTGGTTGGTTACTGGTCACCTTTTCACAAACATCTTGGACACTAGTATATTCTTTAGGCAATTCTGCATTTTTATAAGCTTCATCATTTTTTTAAAATCATGTTATTCTTCTGTTAATGAGTTGTACATATTCTTGGTGTACATTTTCATGTGAGAACTTGTATGATAGTTGTTTCTTTTTCAATCACAGTGAAATTACCAGAAAAGTGATAAAACATGGGCTCAATTATTTAAATATACCTATTAGATTATTTTAGATATTTGACTCTACTCTTTCTGTATACCATAGTTACATGTAACCATGGGATCTATTTTTCCATTTTCCACAATAGCGAGACAGAACCTCTGTTCTCTGAATGAGGCTTTTCTTTCTTTCTAAAAATTAATTAATTAATTAATTACATCTCAAATGTTTTCCCCCCTCACAGAATTCTTCCCTCAATCCCTCCTCCCCTTTGCCTCTGAGAGGGCAGCCCCACTCTGGTATTCTCGAAACCCCCTTCTCCCATGCATCAAGTCTCTGCAGGATTAGGCACATCCTCTCCCACTGTGGCCAGATAGGTCAGCCCTCTGCTAAGTATGTGTGTGTGTGTTGGGGAGGAGGGCCAGGACCAGCCTGCATATGCTCATTGGTTGGCGAATTCGTCTCTGGGGCTCACAAGGGAGAGGGAGTCCAGGTTAGTTGACACTTTTGGTCTTCCTGTGTGGTTGTCATCTCTTTGAGGGCCTTCAATCCTTCCCCTAACTCTTCCACAGGGTGCTCTAACCTCTGTCCAATGTTTGTCTGTGGGTATCTGTATCCCTCTCAGGCAGCTGCTGCATCGAGCCTCTCAGAGGGCTGCTATTCTAGAGTCCTCTCTGTAAGCACAACATACCAGCATTAATATTATGAAGGATTGGTGCCTACCCATAGGCTGGATCTCAAAATGAGCCATTCCTTCAGTCTCTGCTCCATCTTTGTCCCTGCGTATTTTTCCCAGACAAGACCAATTTTCATGGCAATATTATGAAGTATATCAGGGGCTTTGCAAAAATTTGGCTGTGGCCAGAGTACTTAGGCTTCTGGGAAAGTTATGTCTTCATTGACTAAGACTTTTCAGAACTATGAATCAAAGACATTTCTAGCTCAAAAGTTCTGCAATATTTACAAACTTTTT
>CM052709.1:84576529-84625768 GCA_028551405.1 Uromys caudimaculatus | reverse complement strand
ATGGTTCGGACCACATATGTGGCAGAGGATGGCCTTGTTGGCCATCAGGGGGAGGAGAGGCCCTTGGGCCTGAGGGTGTTAGAGGCCCCAGTAAAGGGGAATGTCAAGGTGGGAATATGGGAATGGGTGGGCGGGTGGGTGGGAGGTGGAATTCCCTCATAATGGCGGGGAGGGGGAGGGGATAGGGGGTTTCCAAAGAGGAGACCTAGAAAAGGGGAAACATTGGAAATGTAAATAAAGTATCAAAAAAATAAATTAATTAATTAATTTAAAAAAAAAAAAAAGAATTACATGGAAGCCAGGCAGTGGTGGCGCATGCCTTTAATCCCAGCGCTTGGGAGGCAGAGGGAGGTAGATTTCTGAGTTGGAGGCCAGCCTGGTCTACAGAGTGAGTTCCAGGACAGCCAGGGCTACACAGAGAAACCCTGTCTTAAAAAAAAAAAAAATTACATGGATAGACTTTCTGGTTTCGTTCATACACTTCTGTGGTACAAAGACAGCATGAAGTATCATCAGGACATTTTGATTTAAATCCAGAACAAGGCTACTTCTCTTAGGGTTTCTATTGCTGTGATAAAGCACCATGACCAAAGGAAACTTGGGAAGGAAAGGATTTATTTCAACTTACAGTTCCATATCACTATCGATCACTGAGAGAAATCAGGGCAAGAACCTGGAGGCAGGGACTGCAGCAGAATCCATGCAGGAAAATGTCTTACTGGCTTTCTCTCTCCCGTGGCTTGCCTGGTTGACTTTGTAATATGACTCAGGACCACCTGCATGCAGTGCCACTGGTCCCAGTGTGCTCAGCTCTCCCATATCAATTGTTAAGGAATAAAATGGCCCACAAGCTTGTCCACAGGTAATCTGGTGGGGACATCTTATCAATCAATGTTCTTTCTTCCCCAATGACTCTAGCTTTTGTCAAATTGTTAAGGATCTAACCAGAACATTACCCACAGTGAAGAAGTTCCTTCACACAAAACACATTTTTTGACTGTCCATTCCTAGTATTCTCAGCTTTCATTTTATCATTAAATTGTACAAGTAGAAACTGTAGCATTAAAAGAAAGGGAGAGTATACCTATATTTATAAATAAAAGCTGTTATATAAATAGGTTTCTCTTTTTGAGGACAATTACATTGTTTGTTCAGTTTTCTCATTGCTTATGAGAAAGATATGAAGGTTATCAACCTTAACCTCTAAATTAATCTTAGGTTTAAATGAAAGAAATCACCTTGGGAAGGTTTTTCATCTTAGCTCGAAGGAGAGTATAGAATAGTTAGGTTAGGTGTTGGTTGGACTAACACATTTTCATGACTTTTTTTTTGTGGAGTTAAAAGTACCTTATGTAAAATCATATAGAAATTTATTTTTGGTTTGTCTTTGATAAGGCCAACTTTTCCTATCTTCCTATAATTTATCTCTTAAAGCCTTGAGTATGTGGGATTAAACAGAGTCCCTATTCTCCCACCTCTACCTTAGTATGTTAACTAACAATTCAGTGATCTCACTTGAATCCAAAAGTTTATGACATTTGTGTGGGGTCTCAATAATTATTCTCTGGGCAAAGGTCAATTTTTCAGGAGGGGTTTTTCTTTGGCATCAGCTCTTTGTCAAAATGGCTGCTGGAGATGTGAAGTGAGGTCTTTGCAAACTTGTGGTGCTATCAGGTCAAAGCTTGCGGAATCAAGTAACTATGCTATGGAGTGACTGGCTCTGGCTCTTCCTTTAGTACCTGACCTCTACAGAGATCAACAGATGCTAGAGACTGCCAACACTCACTACTCCACACCTGGCTTCCGCTTCTTGGCACCTATTGTATAGTTCCTAAACACAGCATTCATTGATATCCAAGCCACTTTTGCTTCTTATATTTCACAGAATTTTATTTATAAGAGTATAATAAAGCTGTTGACTCCCACAGTCTCTACAGTTGGAAAAGAGAAATAAAATGTCTGTCACCAGAAAGGCAAAATATGGAAAGAATTCTAGACTAAGCTCAGAACAGAAGACAGTGGAAGACAGTTTACAAGATAACAGAAGTTTTAAAAATTTAAACTCATTTTCTGATGAAGGAGTATATTTGGAATTGGAACAATGGTAGTGTAAACACTTGGAGGACGTAGCACCATTTATTAATTTGTAAGCTTCTGATGTTGCAGTATAACAATCTGAGATGGAAAGCGTGTGACTTGAGCAACATGATATTTCAATCTTTATCTTTTAGTCGAGTACAATATGAAAGGATGGCTAGGACTTAAGATAAATATCCCATGCACTATAGAATTTCACAGTTTAAGTGATTCAGCTGACAACACAGCGTTTTAAGGAGGATAGAACACTACATCTTGTATAGCGTTCCAGAAGGCAGGCTCCTGAGTCTAGCTGTGCCAAAGAAGACGTAATGGTGCAGAAAGAGTGCAACATTCATGTAATTTACACACAATCCACATGTTTATTAATAACCTTTTACTAGAGTAGTATTTTTATTCTGTATACTTAAATAGTAAATGAACAATGCATTTAGTTTATTAACTTAATAAAATTAATGTTTATACCGCATTGGGATACCTTTTATGATAAGCATTGCACTCAGTGTACTATCTCCCATTATGAAAACATTGAACATACCACGCTTTTTACCCTTGACAACAGTAGTTCAAACCCATTCTCTTTACATGGTCACACATTCACACCTACCAATATCACACATTCCGATTTCACACTTTTCAACTTACCTCTGTCCGCTCACCACAGAAAACAGTCCAGGTAATAAGAGGCACAACTCTCCATCCCTCAAACCTTGATGAGATTTTCTATTGCTGAGGTGAATCCTTCTGAAGTCTGGCCTCCAGCCATGCTGGAGAAATCAATGCAGGGAAGAATTTGAAATGCAAGGTCAGCTCTCTGTTCCTCCCAGGCAAATGTGTGGCAGAAGAGTGCTGTACTAGGAATCTGGCTCTTCTTTCAAACTTTACTACCTCCTATCATCTTAAATGATGTGTCTCAGTTTAAACTACTTTGCTTCTTATATGCTTTGCCATAACTTCCTAAAACCAGAGAGTGAGGTACCAGCATCAGTGAAATAAGCAAATGATGCAATACCAACTGGCATTTCAGGAGGCCTAGAAGATGGCTTATTAGCTAAAAAGCTTGCCACAGAAGGGCAGTGACTGGACTTTAGAGCTCCAGAACTCACTTTAAACGTTGGTGACTTGTATATAACCTCACAGCATGGGAGAAGTGTCTAAATCCCAGGATCAAACTGTCTTGTCAGAGTAGCCCAAAGCATGAGCTCCTGGTTCAGAGACAAACCTTCTGCAGTATGTAGGGTGATGGGTGACGAGAGAAGACCTCAGAGTCTTCCTGGACCTCCACACATGGTCACATGTGCACACACACCCCTACCTGGCAATGCATACTTATGTCCACACATACATAAAACAAACCAACAAGCAAAATCCCTAATTCACATAAGATGGTGTTTTCTCTATCATTGGGTAAAACAACAACATTGTTTGCCTTAAAAGCCATCTTAATAATTATCGCATTACAAAATTGTGTATATTCATTCTGCATATAATGAAACAGTATATATAGTTTACAGTAAATAAGCTATTTTGTCTTGCACCATTAAGCACACATGAAAAACTTTCTAGTAAAATAATTAATTCCTTTTTCAATGTGAAGATGCCTTTAAAATATAACGAGCTGTTTGGTAAACCTAGATTTCACTCTTTAGAGTTTAACAGACCAGTAAAGCCATCACAGCGTAATCAGTCCTTACACCATACAGACAATGAATGAGCAGAATTTGGCCTTTATCTTTGCTTATGTAGCTGGTTATTGACACAGTCTTTAGGAGTGTTAACAGTATGTGTCACACCTTGGTGTCTAGTTGAAAAGTAAAACAGGATTCTATCAGTAACACTGAAGGCCATTTTTAAGTTACGATTAGGATTTTTCCTCGGTAGAGTGTGGATGAAGCCGAACATCTCTACCATGGGATTCCTTCAATATTCCAAAAGCTTTGAGAACAATGACTGGAGTTTCTTGAAGATGCAGAAATTTGTCCTTATCTTGGCTATATAGAAACTGCTAGATTCTCTACTTGCTGCTCCTAAAGAGTTCTGAGTCACAGACCATCACAGTTCCAGGTTCCAATCCCTTTACATGAATCTTTCTCAGTGTATGTACTACTGCTCTGTCTATTTTTCTGAAGTGTCCCCCAAAGCCCCAGCTTGCTTTTTTTCCTATTTATTTATTTATTTATTTATTTATTTATTTATTTATTTATTCACTTTACATCCCAATATCATCATCATACCTTCCAGTCTCCTCCTCCCACATCTCTCCCCTCCAAAGTCCCTCAAACTACCAGAATAAATTTGTTGAGGTAGTTTTTAGATTGGCATTTAAAAATGACATTTGAAAAAGCAAAATGTGCTCAAACCAGAAGGCATGGAACAAGCGTGGGAGACAGGCAGGCAGGTCACGTGGCTTAAGAAATAGGAAGCACAGAGTATGAGCAGGAAGTGGGGGTGGGCTGTGAATCCCCAAGTCCTAGCCCAGTGACACCCCACCAAAGGCTCTTCATGTCAAGGGTTCCATAAAGTTCCCAAACAGCCCCACCAGCAGAAACCTAGTGTTTAAAGACAGGAACCTATTCAAACCACAACTCAGCCTCCCAAAAGGTCTCTCTCTCTCTCTTAGAAACCTTTCTCTGAACATTTGTTACCGTGAAGGCCTGATGCTTATTTGTGGGAGAAGAGTTGGGATCATACCTAAAAAGAAATGTCACTAAATTTCTCTCTCTCTCTCTTTCTCTCTCTCCTCTCCTCTCCTCTCCCTCTTTCTCTCCCCTCTCTCTGTCTCTCTGTCTCTCTCTATCTCTCTGTCTCTGTCTATCTCTGTCTCTATCTCTCTGTGTCTGTCTGTCTGTCACTCCCTCCTCTTTTTCTCTCTGTGTTTGTCTGGTCTGTTTCTCTCTCTGTCTGTCTCTGTCTCTGTCTGTCTCTGTCTCTCTCTCTGTCTATCTCTCTGTCTCTCTCTTTCTCTGTCTCTATCTCTCTGTGTCTGTCTGTCTGTCTCTCCCTCCTCTTTTTCTCTCTGTTTGTCTGGTCTGTCTATCTCTCTGTCTCTCTCTTTCCCTGTCTCTCTCTTTCTCTGTCTCTCTGTCTCTGTCTCTCTCTGTCTCTGTCTCTCTCTGTCTCTCTCTCTGTCTCTCTCTGTTTTTCCCTTCTTCCCTTCTTCCAGCCTCTTCCCAGCCTCTTTGAGGAGTTGCTTGCTTTCCATACGTATTTTCCTTCTCCTATTTCCAAACTGAGATGTCATCTAAACTGGAAATTCCTATGAGCATCTCTGGTCACATTTTCCCTAAGTCACCTAAATAAATGACCAAGTCTGCCATTTGCGTTATGAATCTATCCTTTTTCAGTTTAATTTGTGCCCTTCTGTGAAACACAAATACTGAGCAGGCAGTGAAGTTATTTCTCACTCCTGAGAGTGGCATGATTCTCTTCCCGTGTGTACCTTGTGTGAGCTAGAATGGCGGTCTTTGAAGTACTCACAAAGGGTTACTAAACAAAACATATTTTCTATAACTTTTTAAAAATTAAAGATTCATTGTATTTAAAAAATGATGATGCATGAGGTATTGCATCCTCCTAAAAAAAATAAAATAAAAAACCCACACCATCCAAAAGCTCACTCAATCCTGCTCCGTCTCAGAAACATCTAGTTTCTTCCTTGGAGAAACAATCAGTATGCCATATAAGTTCAGAAGCATTTTGTGTGTGTGTGTGTGTGTATATATATATATGTATGTATATATATATATATGTATATATATGTGTGTATATATATAAAACCAAGTGTGAATAATCATAAATATTTACATATACATTCATTATGGATACCATAGAGCTCTAAAATTAGAATAAGTTTTAGTGGTGGTAATGATTTCACTTGCTGTTCTTATAGTTTCTGGTTATGCTTTATTTACATTTTTAAGATTCATATTTATTGACTGTGTGTTGTATGTGTGTAAGTGGTGTGTGATATGTGTCTATGTGTGTATGTGTGCGTGTATATGTATGTCTGTGCACATATCCTTCAGCACCTATGCATAAGTCAAAAGACAACTGAGGGTTTGTTCTTTTCTCCCACCATGTTGGTCCCAGTAATTGGTCCCAAGTGGTCAAGTCTTGGGGGTCAGCACCTTTTACATGCTGAAATACCTCTCCAGTTGTTTTACTTTATGTTTGGTGATTTGATTTGATGTGGAAATTTTTATTTTCTTTAAGAACTCAGTGCTGTCATATGATGTTTTTCTGGGAGCTGTCTTCTGAGAGGGCACATGATATTTAGAAAGAATATAAATGGCACCCCACAAACAGTGAGAGAACACTCTTGCATTGCTACGTGCCGAGCAACACTTCGCTGGTCATCACTGGCCTTCATTCACTTTGTAGAGAGAAACATGGCAAAGAACTTCTTGTGGGGTTCTGGATCCTGTCAATTCAGCAGAGACTTGCTGTTTCTGCTGGATTGTGCAGATGCTATTGGTTCTTGTTTGGTGTTTGTTACTGAAGTGGACTGTTGGTATCCTGACAACAAAGAGTAGCATTGCTCCCAGAACTATGTCTAAACAGGTCCATAACACCCTTTTCCTATTAACCTTCTTTTCCCCGATCTCTGGTCAGTGGGTTAGAAGGGAGGTTGAAGAATTTAAGAACACTAAATAGAGTAGGTTTTGAAAAACTCTATGCCTGCAATCATTAGATTATTTAACTGAAAAGCAGTAGAGTGGACATAAAAATAAAATTTGAAAGATCATATTTCTTCTTTGAAAACATTTTATTGATACATTTGGAATATGTAAAAGTCAGGATTACATTTTTAGGATATTTTGAAGGAATAGCCCAGAGACAACTGTTCAGAAGGGCTGGGGGAATGGCTTAGTTGAGAGACCCCTGTGCAGGTCTGATGACTAGAATTTGATCCTTATATGCCATAAGATGTCAGTCAAGGAACCAACGTCAGAGTTACCTTCTGATGTCTACATATGGACTATATATCAAAGCACAGAGCACATATACAGGGACACACACACACACACACACACACACACACACACACACACATATACACACCTGCATAACTGCACACTCCTGTTTCATGTTCTAGGAAAAGAGGGCTTTACATGAAGAAAATTTAGGAACAAATCATTTTACAGTCTAAATAGGATTAGGAAAATTATCTGACGAAAATATCTGTTTAAGGACGGGACTGATGGTTCAGCTGGTAAAGTGTTTGCTGACCACATGTAAGGCTTGG
Organism: Uromys caudimaculatus; assembly: GCA_028551405.1. NCBI lineage: Eukaryota > Metazoa > Chordata > Mammalia > Rodentia > Muridae > Uromys > Uromys caudimaculatus. Next base: position 84,618,426 of record CM052709.1, on the reverse strand, counting down.
AGTTCAGAACCTCAGGACTCAGGTAAAATAAATGAACATCTCAGGTGGGCCTGGTAGCCTGCTTGTAATTCTAGCTCTAGAGGCTGGGACAGACTATCCCACAAGAAAGCTGGCTAGGCAGACTAATTTCTGAAACAGCAAACCACAGGTTCAATAAGAGCTGCTGAGAACCAACTCAATGTGAAAACTGCTCTTCAAGAACTTTTCTAACAGGATTTCTGATTTGGTCACAAATTTTAAGAATTACTTAGAGAGCTGACACAGCTCTTTTAGAATTCTTCTGGCTTTCTGATTTTGATTAGGGAACCATCCAGATAATTGTTAGACTTTTTACTAGCAGAGAGAGCTGTCTCAAACACAGCGTTTTTAGAATAGCAAGCAAAAGCTGTCTAGAGGAGAACACACACAGAGAGAGCAAGAGAGAGAGAGAGAGAGAGAGAGAGAGAGAGAGAGAGAGAGCTTGATCCTACTATTTGATCTCGGATCATTCTTTTGCACCCCTTCTTTCAGAACCCCCCTCCATGCGGAGGCTGGTCCCTGACAACATAGGATACAACAAGTTATTCCCCAATTGTCAGAGCAGCAAACTTTGACCTATGACTTTGCTCGTTTTCAGTTTAGGCAGAACATTGTTGAGACCCTTATGTCAGCTAGGAATCCTCGTCCATCTCAGGTCATTTATGCATTAACCAGGCAGTCTGTGTCTGAAGCTTTATCTATAAGCCCATAGACTTTAACTATTAATGTTTAATCTTATCCCAGACACATCCACCAAATGATGAGCAAATGGCAGGGGCAGGGATCCCTATGAGAAATCTGAGTTTCAAAATTACTCGAGGCACAAATCTAGCCTATAATTAAGAATAGAGTGTGGAGTGGGGTCGGATGGGGAGTACTAAGTTCAGATTGGAAGATTCACGATGTTTCATTGTGTAGACAGTGGATACCAGCTGGGTGATTATGTTAATGTCCGATCTTAGTTCTTAGGACTGTCCCAAAGTCCAGGTTAGCCTGGGCTACATAAGCAGGTTTGGGGCAGCAAGAGCTACATACCACAACACTGCCTGGAACAAAGAATGTAGTTGCAAAAGGGAGGAATAAGAAAATGGAGACAGTTGTAGAGATATCTTTCATCTTAGGCTTTGCCTCTTTTTATATTCGCTTGACATTCTGAAGATTTTATAAAAACTTTAATATTTAAAATATTTTCTCCTTATTAAGGCGATTTTGATACTAGCAAATAGTCTAAGGAGAAGGTGGGAATCCTATGATGATATGTTTAAAAGATCATTTTTCAGAGAATGGAAAGATTTTTCACATGGTGAAAAGGTAGGCATTTGAACTGTAAGACTAAATATTCATAAGCTGCTTGCAAAAGGTTCAGAGCACTCTTGATTTCCTTTGTGCATGATGAATAGAAGAATTAAGATAATTTAGCAACAGCTGCCTAATCGAGATAGAAGTAGAACAGTAAAAGGAGCAAGATGCTCATTGTTATGAGGGAGAAATAGAATATAAATGGGGATCAAGTGGAGTAACAGCTCCATATCCAGACTAAAGAGACGAACTCACAGGTCAGAGCCACAGCAAGCACAGGGAGGGTGAGGGAGAGCACTTCACGCCACAGTGTTCCTGCTTGCTGCTATCAAAATACACTTATTCCTTAAGGGCAAAATTGACAAGAAGGTACGTTGCACAAATGGTTCATTAGTGACATTTCAGGGCCAGTTCCATGCCCAGCGATAGATGATCAACACAACACAAAATAAAGTCAATGGTATTTTGTAAACTTTCCGTCTCATATCACCTTGAACATTTTTTTTTTCATTTTCATTTCTTACTGTTCTTTCTTTAAATCTTTTGTGTAATATGGTTTCCAATTTTGTGTTTTTATGGGTTTTGTGTATGTGTTCTGGTTCTTTTTTTTTTCCACTAAGAATTTCTGGTGCTTCTTTGTTTATTTATTTATTTATTTTTTACTGTTTTCTAAAGAGAAAGGATAGATGAAGTTGGATAGATGGATATGTGGTTAGGTAAGATCTGGAAGGAGTTGGGAGGATCGGAAACCACGATCAGAATATATACTATGAGAACATTCTGTTCATAATAAAAATATAAAATAAAAAAATACATTTCATATTATCAAACTTAGTTATTTTGAATTCAGCATGGGATATCTTATGAATTTCTGTGGAAATACTTAATAAAGCCATTCATTTTTGTAGTTGACTTTAGTAATGAATAGATAAATTTTTATTGATTATATAAATACAAATAATTTAAGAAGTATGTCAATAAATTATATTACAAGGTAATTGTCACATGAAAGCTGGAGTTCTGTGGCTTCCCAGGTATTGAATGTCAATAACAGGCCTTTAATGAGGACAGAACACCAGCAGCTTCCTTTCTTCCCATTATTGTTTCAGTAGATGTAGATGTATGTACTCTCATTATTTTCCATTTCTTTCATCTTGTATCTTCTTTTTCTTTATTTTTGTAAATGGTAGTTAAAAACAAGAAAGAAATATGAGATTATAGTGAATCTAATTGAAGAAATCCCATGAAAGTAATCAGAAAAAAGAACATTATTCAGTGTTCTGTATTCATAAACCAATTTTGATTTTTCATATCAATTGCAGTGTCAGATAAAACAAATAATTTTTCAGTGTCTGCACTTTGAGCTCAACTGATTGTTCCAAAATTAAGCTACATGATTTCAAATGAATACATATCACCAACAATGAAAACTCTGAAGTTTTAATGAACTTTGCAATTAAGCTGTTACACAAGGAAGATTAGAACATGAAAGACTAGCTCTGCTTCACCATCCTGACTCTTCTTGTAAAGTAGGTGACATGTATCTATATTGCTCATTTATAAAGCAGTGTTACATTTTACAGAGATAAAATTTCAAGCCAAAGAAATGACCTTATTAGCTTCCAGATTAGCTGATGGATGCTTCTGTAGGTTAGAAAGATTGAGTTGATCTTTGGGGTGAAGCAGTGTCTTCTGGACATTACAGGACCACTGCATTCATGAGTTCACAGTAACGGGTGGTTGTCTGCATAAGGCTCGTACAAGGTCAGAGTAGACAACATTCTAGCATGTACCAGAAGGGAGCTCATGAGCCTCTACCCCTAACTGAGGAGCTATGGGCAATTGTTTCTTGAAAAACAGAGAGTTTTCTGTAAGGGCATGACTACTGGGCGGTCTATTATGGTCCAGTTAACTCTATTCCTATGGTTATATGGTAAGCACAATCTGGATTAAATACATTTTCTTCTCTAATTTTTAAACAGGATACGGGAATGGGGGTTGATAGAGAGGTGAAATAAGTTTGTGAGGAGTTTGGGGGAATGATGAAGGTGAATGTACTTCAAATATATTGTATGAAAGTCTCAAAAATTAATAAAAATATTCTTATTAAAGACAGAAGCCTTGATCTTCATTAAACTGTCATATTACTCAGTAAGGGGAGGAAGATGAATCAGGAGATAAGAAGTGCTGATCAATCTGCAGTTACTGTGTAAACACCCACCTTATGCTTCTACATTAGAGGCCTTTCCAAGATGAATGACAGGTATATGTCATTCATTGCTGTAGTTATCCACTGAAGACAATACTATCATTGTTTTAGGACCAGGAGTCTAGTATCCACAGAGCTGTATTTCAGAACAGTGAGTGCTGGGTACTTAGTAGAATGGAAAAGAAAGCTGATTTATGACTCAAGCTCATATTTTCTAACCCAAGGGCTAGAACAAAGTCCACCATGTTATAAAGTTTGTTCAATCGTATTTGCTCACTGCAATGTCCAGCACCAGCTCAACCTCCTCTGGGTGAATGAACTGAGACTCCACACCTCAGCTGATCACCTGTCTACAAACAGGTGTTCATCTCCTCTAGCACACATCAGACAGGTCAGAGTAACGTTGGTTCTCAGCCTGAACAGAAGGCAAGGAGGAGCTCCATCTATGACACACAGTGACAGAAATTTGCACATCTGCATCTTAATGTTTAACTCAAACTGGCATTTTGCCAATTTGTAATACAAATGTTTCAAACCTGGTGCTCTCACTTTCCAGAATTTGTTCCTTTGACATACTAAACAGGAAAGATGTCAGTTAAAATGGAAGCTAGTATTTCACCTTTCCAGAATGGTGAAATACTCTTTATAGACTGTTCTCTATTTTCCTAAACCAGAAATTCCTGTAATAATACTTGGCAGTATAAGAATCATCTAAACAGAAGCTTTTTAGAGGGGTCGTATTTGAGATACATGGAATTCTGCCTTCCATTGAAATTAGTTCTTTGAATCATCACTTCTATTTCAAGAGCAGGTCAGTTTCATAAATGTTTCCATTAACCTGTGTCAAGTACATGCCCTAACCATCAAACTGTAGACCGCTATCTAGAGTGAGTGATGGAGGATGAATCAGGTAAGTGGGTATCCATGTGAAGAAGCCTGGTGAAGTTCTCTAAGGTATGGTTTTAACCATTTCTCTCAAAGGGGAGTCATAAATACAGAAAATGAAAACCATTTCCTCCAACAAAGGTATGGATGTGGTTTTGGTAGTGCAATTTTATGTGATAACTTTTTTTTTGTTTTTGTTTTTTTAATCCCAGCATGCTCCCAAATAAATGATACAGAGAATATAGTATTTATTTAATCAAGGTTTATGGCACAATAGCTTAGCAATATTAATCTATTTTATTCCTCTAAACTAATCTGGCTACCTCTCCACCAAAATCTCCAAGATACTTGCATTTTAGTATTGATCTGTCTCTCTCAATGCTTGAGGTATGTTCCTATGGTGTCTCCTTGACCCTGTCCTCATGGCAAAAATCTCTCTCTGTCTCTCTCTGTCTCTGTCTCTCTCTCTCTCTGTCTCTGTCTCTGTCTCTGTCTCTGTCTCTCTCTCTGTCTCTCTGTGTCTCTCTCTGTCTCTGTCTCTCTCCGTCTGTCTCTCTCCCTCTGTGTCTCTGTCTCTGTTTCTCTCTCTCTGTCTCTGTCTCTCTCTCTCTGTCTGTCTGTCTCTCTGTGTCTCTCTCTGTCTCTGTCTCTGTTTCTCTCTCTCTGTCTGTCTGTCTCTCTGTGTCTCTCTCTGTCTCTGTCTCTGTTTCTCTCTCTCTCTCTGTCTGTCTCTCTCCCTCCCCCCCATCCCTGGCTGGGTTCAGAAGTCTAGTCTTTTCCTCTCCTCTGCTCAGCCATTGGCTGATCAGCTTTTATTGACAAATTAGAGAGTAAATGGGGAGCAATGTTTATATAACATTGAGACAGGAGAGAGTTAAACATTACAAGGCCATGTCTGGATTGCAACCAGATATGGGGGCAGAGAAGTCAGCATTTGAATAAAACAGGGATAATCTTTACACAGTGTACAATAACATCATGTCTACATATTTCCTGTTGTTTTTCAATATATATATATATATATATTTCCTACAACTTGATGGATAATATCTTAACCACATAGCAAGAGCTTATTAGTCAGTTGAATTCTCTCATGATGAATATGGTTTTGGAAAAAAATTCAACATATCCTGGAGAACTTACATGCAGACATAAACAACCACATACTCTGTAGAATCTGAGCCTCTTCAGCTTCATGTGGTTCAGTTTCTTAGGGACTTCCTCTTACTCTGTTATTTTCTTTTCTCAATGTCATGGACACTGACAGGGCTGAGATTACAATCTTAAGCTAAGATAGGACATTCAGGTTTTCTGATTCTGTTACCTTGATTTAAAGGTCTTTGGTTCCCACTTGCTTCCTTCTAGACTTCCTGCAATTTTTCTCCTTCTCTTCAGCTATACCAATGGAAGCTACTTTGTCACTTGGTGACATCATCTTTCAATTAAAAATTATCCTGCTCTGGAATAATTTTTTTAAAACTAATTTATGGGTAAAGGTAGAGTCACAGAAATTAAGTGGGTGACCAACTAATGATTGGGCCATCTTGAGACCCATGCCATGAGAGGGAGCCTACTTGTGATACTGCCTGAAGTGCTAGGAACCAGAGTCTAGGTAGCTCAGAGGCCAAAACCAAAGACTCCCAGAGAAAGAGAGAGAGAGAGAGAGAGAGAGAGAGAGAGAGAGAGAGAGAGACAGAGACAGAGACAGAGACAGAGACAGAGGAAAGATGGAAGGAAAAAATGATTCCTAATGATATTTTGCTCTACTTCTAGACAGGAATCATAATCATTATTAGAGAGGCTCAGTTTAGCAACTGATGAAAGTAGATGCAGAGATCCCCAGCTAAACGTTAGGTGAGTCCTATAGAAGAGGGGTAGGAAGGATTGTAGCAGCCAGAGGGTTCAAGGGAACTACAAGAAAACTCAAAGTATCAACTAGCTGGGGCTCATACTGGCTCACAGACACTGAATCAACAATCATCGAGCCTGCATGGATCTGACCTAGACCCTTTGCATATGCTATGCTTATGTAGCATGTCTTTTAGGACTCCTGAAAGAGTTAGTCAGGGATACCACTGACATTTTGGCCTGCTTTTGGGCTATTTTCTTCCTACTGGGTTGCATCATTCAGCCTTAATATGAGGGTGTCTAGTCTTACTGCAACTTGATATGCTGTGTTTATTGATATCCATGAGAGGACTGCCATTTTTTGAAGAGAAATGGAGGAGGGGTGGATGGGAGTAGGGGGTCAGAGTAGAGGTGGGGGAGAGGGACTCAGGGGAAAAGAGGGAGGGGAACCTACAATTAGTATTTGTCCCTGGGAAGGTTTCTGTGCAACCCCTGCTTCAGCCAGGCAGTAGAGTATGCTTTATGTAGACTGGCCTCTGTTTTTAACCTGATTGGAAGCTATCTGGGTTGTGTATCTGCAAAGCTTCTATGCTATTAGGAACATATCTTCTGTGAGTGTTAAATTAGAGAAAATAGTAAAGGTGCCAAGGCAGATTTTGACATTGTGGTCCTTTTTCAGAGCATATGCAGTGCTTGATAGCAAGACAATCCCAGCTTTCAACATAGCTGCGTCCTCTCTGCTTAATTTAGAATGTGACATTTCCTACCAAGCAACCACAAAACCCCGTTATATGGAAGTTTCCTTCCTGCATGGTATCCCATAACTTCTCAGAGCCTGGGTGGCCTCTGCCAGGCAGGCTGGGTGACATCATGCAGCAGGAGAAGCTTCAGTGCCTCTCAGACCCTGCTTCCTGTTCCATCAACTGTAGCCACAAGATGTCAGTGCGACAACTTGAATAAAACCCGAGGTTAGAAAGCTTTGGTTTTTTAATGTTTTAAACAAGTGGAAGCCACATTAGGCAAATACTATACCTGAACTGGGAACTGCATCCCACAAACATTAATATGTTTATGCTGTGGTTAAGGAGATGGGTGACCTCTAGTTAGAGTGATTCAGGCTGGACAAAATATAACCACACATCTAGCCTTGTCTCCTTTCTAAAGTGCTCCATCCAGTGTAATGGTTGTGAGAAGTAACGAGAACGTTTTATGTGTCATTGACTGGCATTGGAGGACAAAGACAGACACTTTGGTTTTATTTTTTTTCCCATGTGAAATGCAGAGAGCAAAATTTCACCAAGAAATTTCCTTTCATAAGGCAATAAATCCTATGTATTTACAGCTGGGTCACTTAACAATTCCTGCAAAGCTCATTGTTTGACTCTGTGGGTGAATGTATGATTAGATTTGCATTATGGAAAATTTATTACTTAGCTACTTGAATCTGTGTTGTGGAATATAGAAGGGTTCATTATAAAGAAAACTTTCATATATTTGAAATTTGCAGATATGTGCTTGCTTTTACTAAGTGTAGACATGGTTTCCTCCTTAGGACCCAGAATTGGGTGTTGGTACATGCATACACACATGCACACATATAGTAACTACTGAAGAGAAGAGTTGCATTAATTATGGGAATATTTTTTTTTTCAAACACGGGGCTTAGATTTCAAATAACACACAGCTATTATAATATTGTTTTTGCTATGCTCATATCAAGTGCTACACTGGCACTTACAACTGGAAGGAATTATCTTGTCCATGTCTTAGAGCCATAGTTAATTGTTTCTTTACCCAATTTTCTGTTTTGGAAATGCAAAGATAAACATATTAACAATTACTTTGCATTGACTGAAACTTTAAAGTTTGTGTTTTACATGACGGAATGAACATGTAATTCTCTGAATAATAGGAGACAGATAGCTAATATATACATATATAATGTATGTATATGCTATATGTAAACTATGTTTACCTGAATTATACCTCTAGTATTTATACTGAATCTGATCCTTGAAGACAATGAGTGTTTCCTACAGTTTCCATCTTGCTAACTTTTTAATGACCCTTGTCATTCTGTCTTCACTTTTGTTAAGACTATCAAACATTTCCCCTCTAATATATGAGTGTTCTTGCTATTACTAATTTCAGTGTTTGGGATGGACTTTAATGCTAAGCTCACTCCACTTTATTCCTTAATGCAGGTTTTCTGTGAATTTTTGAATATATCCATAGACTGCTCTGAAATCATAACCACTCTGGAAATCAGTCTGACGGTTCCTCAGAAAATTGGATATAGTATTTTATGAGGTCTCAGATACACCACTCCTGGGCATATATCCAAAAGATGATCCAACATATAACAAGGACACATGTTCCACTATGTTCATAGCAGCCTTATTTATAATGGCCAGAAGCTGCAAAGAACCCAGATGTCCCTCAACAGAGGAATGGATACTGAAAATGTGGTACATTTACACAACAGAGTACTACTCAGCTATTAAAAGCAATAACTTCATGAAATTTTTAGGCAAATGGATGGAAAGGGGATAACATTTGAAATGTAAATAAAGAAAATATCCACTAAAAAAATAATATGCCATATGACATTTCATAACAGTTTCACTGGTGTTCCCTGTGTCTCGGCCATTCTCTTATTTCTTATTGTCTTATAAGCTTTTGTTCTAAACTGAAAAAGTTCAGTAACATCCTATAGAAACATTAAATACCAACCCACTCACCTTCTGTTTTCTCAGTCTCTCTTTGCTTCTTTACTCTATGTCTTTCTCACTCTGAATCCTCTGGGATAGCTAGAGGAAATACACTGGAGAAGCGAGTGCTTAGTCATCTTATGATGGCCACAGTTCTTGCAAAATCGGATGCAACATTTTTTTTCTTACAGCAAACTTCCTCATTGGTATCAACTCTGGATGTTAGTCTCCTGTAACATCAGCTTGTTCTGTTCTTGGCAATGGCCTGGACATAAACTCCTCCATCCTTGTTACGGATCCTTTGCTTTTTATGAATTTTGGACATCATTCTCCCAAAGCTTCTTCTGTTTAGGGAAGTTATTCACTGGCTTACCTTGTTCTCACAGAGATGTTAGCCTCTGCTTACTTGCTTTCTAAGCAGCTCTTCAGTGGACCCTCATATGTGTGCCTCTTACATTCCTCTTCAAATTATTTCAGTTGGAAATTCTGTGCACGTTCCCTAACTCTTAGCGAAACTTAGACTAATGTCTCCAAAGTTGGATACATGTGTGATCATCCAACTTTGCACGTACCGCTTGGGGCAGATGTGGCTGCCTCTGTTTCCCTGCTTTTCCCTCCATACAGAACCTCCATCCTATGACTGCACTGGAACTAGGGCTTTGACGCTCTACTCTTTTTATGCTGCTATCCTAACCTAGATGTTTGTGTTTTCTTTCCTTCTCCAATTCAAGTGCTGAGCTTTTCACCTTAAATGTCAAGGAATTGGTAGCTAGAGCCTTTGAGAAGTGATTAGGTCATGTGTATAGAGTCATTATAAATGGGAATAAATAGGCAGTCCATTGGGACCCCTCACTTCTTGTGTTTTCTCTGGCTTAGGTAAGATGCCTGAAACTAATGGCACAAATGCCTTTTGGTTTTATCTACCCACAGAAGGGGTGATAGCCTCTTTAGATTGTGGTGGATGTTGGTCCAGGAACAATGGGAAATATATTCTGACAATTTTTGACCTATTTGATGATGGTCTTACCAGTCATCATATTTTGTTACTATAGTCTTTCTATTCATATTATAACTAATCCTTGATTTGTAATTTGTAGAAAGGAATTATTTAATTAAATGAAAAAGGTATAAAACAATCTATCTCTTAAAGTATTATTCTAGCTAACTCTCTCGAGAAGTTGGGTTTGATAGTTTGAGGGGAAAATGGAGTTGGGTATATATATTTTAATACCAGAAGGAGTATTTCTTTTGTTGAACTTAGACTCATTGGCTTTTTATAATAGTTATAATTTCTTTTTCAAATTTAGTTTTAATCTGAGTAATAAAGGTATAGGTCTTCACTATGTATAACATGGTGTTTTGAAATTTAAATGCTCTGTAAAATCGTCAAGCAACACAATTCGTGCTACCATTTTAATATGGAGGTACTTTGGTTGCTAATGTTTAATATATATCTTTTGTCATAATCATAATGGTCCCACCTTTATTCCTTATGATCACCAATAAGACACCAATGAAGAGCCCTTAGGATTTGCCTTCTAATCATCAGTCTATAACCCACCTGGGAAATAGTAAAGAAAGACAAAGAGTTTGTTTTCTATGTTAAAACAAATTACCATCTGCTTATCAGTTTAGACTTGTTTTATTTTTATTCATGTATATTTGCCTATAGATATGCACACATGAGTACATCATGCACATGGATCAGAAGAAGGCATTGGGTTTGTTGGTGCTGATATTGTGAGCCACCCCTTGTGAGTGCTAGGAATCGAACTCAGGTCTTCTGCAAAAGCATTATGTACTCTTAACTGTTGAGCCATCTTCTCCATCCCCTTGACTTAACACTTTAAACAGTAGATTTTTTTTTCTTAGCTTTAGAGGATTGGAGTTTAAAATCTGAATTAGTGGAACAAATTCCAGGGCTATGAGCCCTGTGTGGTTAATAAAGGAATCTGTTCTTCACTTCTGATTATTTCTGATGGCTCCAGCATCCTCCTGTGGCTGTGTCACATACTTTGTCACCAAGATCACATTTTCTCTTCCTCTTCTATGTGTATATGTCCTTTCTTTTTCTCTAAGGACAGAGACTGAATGATTGCACTCAAGCCTGACACACATAATTCCTGAAAACTGGTCTAAATCGAGATACTTAATCATACCTGCAAACACTTCTTTTCTTACTATTGCCATTTGTAAACTCTAGAAATCAAGGAAATTTAACCCAATAAGATTGATGTCATAATGGAATGGTTGGCAGAGAGAACAGAGTATTAGAAAGCCAAACAAAGGCCTTACTGCAAACCAAGCTTGTTAGAACTTGAATGGCTAGGCTTCACTGCTGCAGAATACATTTCTGTCACTTCTGCAAGCCTAGTCTGTGGTGCTTTGTCTGAAAACACAAATCAATGCACCAATTTCTCAGGGCTATTTTTCCTACAAACTAACAGTTACAGTGATTCTAGCCAATAACAGAAGTCTAACCACAAGGCCCTGTTTCTAGTGGAATGTGAATTTGAACCATGTGCCCAAATAAAACCCTAGAGCCAGCAGAGGCGGTGGTGGGAAATTGGGGGATAACAGCATTAGAGTGTAGAGGAGGGTGAGAATGAACACCAGGTATGGCTTTCCAGAAGCAATTTGTATCTCTTTCCTCCAGTTAAGCAAAACTCTGGACTCTAGAAGATGCTGTGGACTTCACATACATTCTGAGATGTGTCTCAGTGGTGCTAAGTGATCTGAATGACTACAAATACAAATCTTCAATAAAATCAAATTTCAGCTGATCAGAGAGACCACCTGCATCTTCTTAGCCAAAGGCATACCCTTCAGGTTCAGTTTACAGCTGCTGGAGTGGTGCAAACAGCAGTGTTAAGGCCCATGTGCTTGTCCCAAGGGAGAACAAATCTGAAGTGTTCTTTCCCTCTCAGAAACATCTTGTTCACTTTCTGTCTCTGAGGCTACTTCCCTGAAAGAATGACCTGCATCTTTCACTAACAATTGGTTTGATGTTACTCATGGGGAGAGGACTTAGAACCACTGGCTTGTATTTGGGGACCAAGGAACCAATTTCACATCAAAACTCTAAAATACAAGAAATGATTTGTTTCACTAAAATCAATTACCTTTTAGCTTACGTTTGTAAGTTTGCTTCTACTCACGGTGTTCTTAATGTGCCTGATCATCTGGGAACTCACACATGACGATATGAGCCTGTGTTTCAGTAAAGATTGTACTGACAAGACCATGAATTTGTTTTCTTCTTTTCATGGAAGGTTATAACTGCTGGAGGCAGTCGGGAATAGGCCATGATAATAGAGATGAGAAATATTGAGTTTTCCCTTCACGGTTGATATATAACCAGGTACAATCATATAATCTTTGTATTAAAACTGTGCTAAGCCTACAGTCACTATAATTGATATTAAAGTAGGGTGAAACAAATGGACCAGGGTATGTGTGATCTGTTTACTGTGGGACTCCACATTCATCCTGCATGGACAGCCCATACTTCTGAGAGCGGTGTGCAGCAGTAACAGAAGTCCCCATGTTCAGTTTGGAAAGCACATAGAGAATATCACACATGCACTGCACCTCACCAATATGAACTGTTGGGTAGTTCCTATAATGTGATTTTTTTTTATATTAAATCGCTTAATTCCATAGAGCTTTGTTGGGGGTTAGTGGTATTCATCTTCGGAAGTTGGTTTATATGTGTATGTTTACACACAGACACACAAAGCCAGAGACAGACAGACAGAAACACACACAGGAAGGGGAAAGGAAGGAGGAGGGAGATGGAGAGGGAGAGAGAGAGAGAGAGAGAGAGAGAGAGAGAGAGAGAGAGAGAGAGAGAAATTTAAAAACTTTATTGGCTCTTTGTGAATTTCACACCATTCACCCCAACCACAGTCATCTCCAATTCCTCTGATACCGACCCTCTACCCCTGCACCACAAATTGCCTGGTGATAGTTACACACTTGCTTTTTTCAGGGAATGTAAGTTACTTAACATTCAGAAGAATGATTGTAGACATAGCATCTCTCCTCTCTGTCACCTACAGAAGCACTTGTGACACAGCAGCCACACCTACAACACTGCTAGGGGTTCTGACATTTTATGGGCTTATTTTTATGTCCTACATCTCCAAGTTTGTGAAATCATTATGACTTCAGTTGTTTACTAATGTGTATGCTGTTCGCTTTCCTGAGCTCAGAAACCATCATTTCATGGTTATTCGTGATGCTATATGAATCTCTGTTTCCTTATCTCAACAATTAGTCTCCATTCTGTTGGCAATGGCATGTGATTTCTTTGAAAAGAATTATGCCTCTTCCTTTGTCAAATTTTCAGTAAGAGATTATATCCAGATGCCACACATATGATTAATGGGCACAGAAAAAATGTAAGTGGAGACACCACTTTCCAGTGGTGGCAGTCTGCACAGAAGTGTTCAGTAGAAGCAGAGGCAGTGGAAGTATCTTTGACCTTCACAACATCTCCACCTCTGCTCTGATACTAAATTGGGAGCCCAAAACTCTCTGCAAACTTTCTGATAAATTTTCTTCCTAATATGTCAGCGCATCATTTTATGTTGATAGCAATAAAAATACAATGTCTGATTCAGAGCTTTAAGAGCACATAAGATATTAAACGCATGATTTCTATTGGGACGATGAAAGAAAGTTCTATAGATTCACAGTGTAATAAAGACAAAGGAACCTGGTGTGGTGGCTCATGCCTTCAATCCTAGCATTTGGGAGGTAAAGACAAAAGGATACTGAATTCAAAGTCATCATAACCCTGTCTAGAGGTGTATACTCTGGTGATCCGAATTGCAGTCGAATTGTCAATGCAGATTTTCTCTTGTTGTGTCATTGATAAAGGAAAGTGGGAAGTCAAAGGTATAAATAAAGATAGAGAAGTTATGGGGATCAAGTCAGTGACTCACCTTACTGCAGGTAATATATGAATCCTACATATATTTTGTACAAACCATATGGTGAGGAGAGGGGCCAGCTTCAGAGAAGTTGTGTTTTGTTTTGTTTTTCTTTTTCTCACTGAGATGTAAATGACTTCTAAATTTGTTTGCTTAGTTTTGGGATTGTAAGTTAATTTTCTCTTTCCCCTTTCCTCCCCCCAAACCCTCCAGCCCCGACGGCTCACTTTCAAATTCACAGCCTCATTTTTCATTTGTTATTGGACACATATATGTGTTTGAATATAAAGATATATTAATAAATATAACCTGCTGAGTCCATATCGTGTGACTTGTATGTATGTCTTCAGGGCTGACCATTTGGCACTGGAGATCCAATTGGTGTGCTCTTCCCTTGTGAAGACACCTTCTCCCAACTTTCCACCTTTGCCTATGGTTCTCTGTAAAAGGTTGGTTGAGTCACTATGGTCTTATCTAGTTTGGTGTCATCCGTGTTCAGCTCATGTTTGTGAGATTTTATGGGTGTAGCTTCTGATGTTACTAGGAGACACAATCTCACAGCAGAGTCTCTCATGCACGATCTCTTTGATCTTCCCTCTCCCTCTTCTGCAATGTCCCCTGAGCCTTCGGTGCAGAAGTATTTTATGAATATATCTATCAGGACTGTGCTTTACAACTCTGTATTTTGACTGGTATGGTTTTTGGTAGTGGTCTCTGCTGGTCCTAAAGGGAGGTTTCCTTGATGAGGGCTGAGGACTACATTAATGAAGGTAGACTTTGGAGGAGAATAGGGGAACCTGAGTATCAATTATCGTTAATATGATATGACTCTTCATAAAGAGAGCTGGAGAATAAATAGCACAGTTAAACTCATTGCTTTGCTCCATGCTTCTGAGAGACCAGATCAACTCCATCTCGGGTTCAGATTCCATTTTAGAGAACCTGACCTAAGGTTGGACCAACAAGCTACCCAACAAGCCTGCATCTAGCACCAGTTTCCAGGTTACTCCCAAACAAGCCTGCACCCAGCACTAGTTTGCAGGTTTCTTTAACAAGCCTGCACCTAGCACCAGTTTTCAGGTTACTCTCTAACAAGCCTACTCCTGGCACTTTACTCCCTAACAGTCACCAATCAGGAGGAAAGCAGCAGTTAAGTTTACTGCTTGGCTCCCAGCACCAGCCAATTACTTTAAAGGGCAACAAAATTCCGAAATAGCCTCCCAACCAGATGTGTGCCAGGCTAGAAACCTCCTTACTTGTTTTCTAGCCTCTATAAATGTTTGCTTAAAACTAGGCACAGGCCTTCACCCTTCTACCCTGCTGCATCAGGTTAGGGGGTGAGCCCAAGCTTGAGGTTGAATAAAGAAGACTCTAGTGCAATTGCATCAGAATGACTCTTTGGGAGTCTTTTGGGCTCCCAAATGCTTAAAGGGCACAGCACTTCCTTTTCCCATGCTACTTCTACAGGGCACTCAGTTGGCTCAAACAAACAAGAGCAGGCAAAGATGTTTTAAGATATTTTCTGTTCATGTTCCCATCCTAGAGCAAACAGATATACAGTAGAAAACCGAAGAGTTGATTAGAAGGAAAGCACCCCAAATGGCCTGCTTGTTAAGCAGCATAAACCTTCCAGGAATTTGGGGAGTTGGATGTTTGCATAGTTTTTTTCTGTCAAAGCTACACCTAACATTAGTTACAATTTGACTTCAGCTATAAGAAATGAGGGCCGAAGAGAGAATGCTTAAGAGAGTGTGGTTTCCTTTTGTTCCACCTGGAAGTGAGCTGGACGTCATTTCTTCTTTAAGGTAGCCTTGCTTGCAAGTAGGTAGATTCCTTTAAAAAAATATTTAGCTCATTTGCTGAGAATGTAATAGTACATTGTAATGATACCATGTACATTTTTATCATATCTATTTCCATTTTCCTTTCCACCTTCTTTGAGGCCATTTCCCCCTCACACTCTTCTGATTCCTCCTCCTCCTCCTCCTCCTCCTCCTCCTCCTCCTCCTCCTCCTCCTCCTCCTCCTCCTCCTCCTCTGTCTTCTTCAAATAACCCATTAAGTACAATTACCTATGTCCATATGTGCATGGGCATAGTAGTCATCCATTAGTTCTTGGGCAACCTATCAGGGATCATAGCTCTGAAAATATTGATTTTTCCTCCTCCAGAATAGTTCCTGAGCTAGAGGTGTGGCCTTTTGATACCCTCTTTCCCCCCTCTGTGTTGCAATGTTGAATGGCTTGCTTTTGTGTTAGGTTTTGAGTGTAGACAACCACAGTCAGTCTTGTAGGCACTGCTTTAAAGGATTTCTCAGTGCTTAAAATTGTCTGCTTCCTCTGCAGCGATGTTCTCTGAGCCTTGAGTGGAGGGGCTATTACATGGGTGTATCTGTCACTCAGGGCTAAATACACCATTGCCATGTATTCTTCACGCACCGACTAGTTATCACTGTAATAACTGCTAGCCACTGTACAAAGAGACCTCTCTGATAAGGAATAGCAGATGAACTTGTCTATGGCTACAAGGATAAATCTTATAAAGTTTGTAAAAGTCAAGTTTAAATTTGAATATCACTTTATGTTTTTAAAATAATAGTTTTTTATTTTTGAGATTATAATCACACCTGTTTATTTCCCTTCATTACTTTCAAATGCATTATTAAATATATATTTGTATATTTCCCGTGTTTATAAAAGAATCTGTCCATTGTAAACCAATTGAATAGGTATTTATGTATTTAACAATGCATGTAAAGGATTATGTAAATGGAAATATGTTTATCTGGTTTAAAAAAATCTCTTACTTAAGGTAAATTTGATCCTGTGGAACAGCATGGAAATGGAAAATGACATGAATACACAGACATTGCTTTCTTTTGTTCTGGCATCTGTGCCTATGTGTGATTTTTTTGGTATTTTTGCTTTCTGCCGTGTCTTGGGTTTGCAATAATAAAAAGCTTCAATGTAAGGTCTGTAAAAATATACTGCCCTCTATTACTTTTTCCTATATGAAAAGAAGGTGACAATAGCAGCTTTTGTCAGTGGCAATTTCAAATCTGTTATTTTGAATAGAACTGCCATTCAGGTTCTTAGTGGATAAGTGACAAAGTAAAAGATGTAAAGATGACAGGCAGAGTAAATTCACCTTCGTAGAGGAAAGCGCTGCTGTGTATTTGATTGTGATATTGTCACAAACAAATCTTCATATCGTGGTGAGAGTTCTCAGGATTCGGAAATGAGAGGCTTAGATTATGCAATCTTCACTAGTTGTTTCAAGTCACTTGCAGCAGACCATCATTAATATGTTTTGATAAGAGGAAGGAGGTGGAGCCTGATTAACTAACGATTCAGGTATTTGCCTCTCCGTTACTTGTGAGCATATTATATTTTTAGTTCTTTACAATAGAGGTGTTTAGAAGAAATATCACCCCTCTGCCTTCGATAGCTCATATTTACAAGGATTGATCACCAACATTTATAAACAGAGAACAACCATGTTCTTTAAAAATAGCAAGGGAGCTTGGCTTGGTGGCTCATGCCTTGTATCCCAGTACTTGGGCGGCAAAGGCAGGTGGATCTCTGTGAGTTCAAGGCCAGCCTGGTTTACAGAGTGAGTCTAGGACAGTCCAGGTTACACAGAGAAACCAAAAACCAAACCAAACTAAAACAACTCCCCTCCCCCACCAAGTTACCAGAGTTAGATATGAGACAAAAGAGCAGTTTTACTCAGTCACCACGACAAGACCTGAAAGCTAAGAATGATAGTGTGGCCTTTTGGGTGTATGGGTTAGTTTTATGCTAATTTGACACAAGCTAGAGTCATTTGGAAAGAAGGAACTGAGAAAACGCCACCAATAGAAGTTCGTGCTTTTTCTTGATTGATTCTTGACATGAGAGCATCCCACACATGGTGGGTTACGACACCTCTGGTCTGCTGCTCCTAGATGCTATGGGAAAGCACATTGAGCCAGCCAGAAATCAACATTCCTCCATTTCCTCTGTATCAGTTCCTACTCCTTGTTCCTGCCATGCATTCCTGCCTGTTTTGCCTTGGAAAACTGAATAAAAACTGTAAGGTGTAACAAAACTTTCTCTTACCCACTTGCTTATGGTCACTATGTTTTATCACAGAACTAGAAAACTGTTCAAGACTCTGGGGCCAAGGAATCTAGATGTAGGCTGTACTGTATGCTTTAGAGAGTACGAATGAAACAGGAATGCTGATAAAACCACAGTCCAACTGAATCTAGCCTGTATCTCGGGAATGCCAAAGACTATTATCCTCAAAGTGTCCCCAAAAGATGTTGATACTCACATTTCTATTCATACTGCAGAGAAAATCACACAATGTCAGGAAGACAGAGTTTGAACAAATTTCAGATTGTTTTGACAACTGCTACTGAGTCTAGCAAAGATCTCAAGGAGAAATGAGGAAACAGATTTTACTTTTTCCTCGATCCATTATAGGTTGTGAATAATGGGCCAGGCTAACATGAAGGAGGAAAATTTGGGATTGAGAATAGATTAAAGCTTTAGTTTAGAATGGATGAAGATTTTAGTACTGTCTATTTCGCTTTCTGAAAGAGGGAACTGATTGTTGAAGGTGGCTTGTCAATCATGATATGAATGAAGTATGGCCAAAGGGGTAGAAATAATGATGCAGAAGGCTGTTTGCAGGCAGGATTTCAAGAAAAATCAAAGCTACCTTCTGTGAGCAACTGAAGGCATTACTGTAGAATTTTTTTGAGAATTCTATACTTTCTAATTTTCTTTTTACTTTTTGGCAGTGTTAAATTAAAAAGTTGCGACCAGTGATTTGTAAAGATACATGTAAACATACATGAATCCCCTCGTGTATGATGAGTTAATGTCTTGGTCCATGATTCCACTCTTTTCTTTCACCTGCCTATCCAGCTTCTAGAACAGCTTCACCTTAGCCTGACTCCAAGAAGCCACAAGGATGAGAGTGGCTTATCTTCACTGACGGTCCGATTGGCTTAGAATCACTAAGGAGACACAACACTAGGATTGTCTGTAGAAAACACTGCTTCACAGGCTGGAGTCCATGACTGAATAAAAACAAAAAGGGAAGCCATCTGGGTGCAAGCATTTATTTCTACACATGGAATAAACAAGCAGCCATCTGCTCCTGGTCTTGCAACTGCTAGTTTGATCCTGATGTACCTGATGATGGACAAACTGTGAACCCAATGAAGTCCATTTCCTCAAAGTTGGTTTTTGTGCAGTGTCTGTTTGCAGAAATGGTAGTAGTGACTAACATAACAACATTTCATCCCATTTCCAAAGGTTGCAAGTTTTAAATGAAATATGCAGACAAGGCAGGTGATTGCTAATCCATGCAGTTGGGGTTTATAAACTGGAAAAGAAGTTTAATTTTTGATAAATGAAAAGAACAGCATATATACATTAGGCAAGGGTGATTATTGAATATTCACTGGGAAACATAAAGAGGATACTAGGATCTGATAAAAGGAATTTCATCACAGTGGGGGTGGGTGGGTGGGAAAGAAAATGACTGTTACAGGTTATTTGAGCCTGTTTCTAATTAGGATGTGGTTCAGCTCTTAGCACGCATCTTTAATCCCTCTGGTGGAAATCCAGACACACTTTTAGTAGATACCTTTAATTCGAAACAAAGAAAGTAAAGTTAATTTGTAGAAAGAAACACCCACGTTTGAAAGTGATGACTAATTGAGTGGTAGAAAAAATGACAAATCAGAGTAAGATTTGGCAGAATGGATATGCCCGACTCTCATACAAAGAGAGAAGAAAGGGATGCTATTTAAGGGGGGAGACAGACTGTACAGGAGGAAGACTGTACAGTAGAGGAATTCAGTAGAGTTCCTGGAGAGCATTACAGTTGAGTTGAGAGGGAGAGTAGAATGGCACAGAGTGGGGAAGAAGGCAGTTTTATTGGAAGATTTTTAAAGAGACAAATGGAAGAGAGAACAAGCTAGACACCGATAAAGACAGAATGAACAAGAGAAGCCGGAAGATTAGAAGAGATTGCTAGAGTTAGTTTGAGGCCAAGCAGAACAGTTCAGAGGTAGAGAGAAAGGCCAGGTGGAATAAGTTAGCTGGGAGAGGAGTTTGAACCAGAACAGCTGAGTTGAATCAGCCTACTAGAACTCAGAAACAACAAGAAAGGGTGAGCTTATTCAGCAGTAAATCTCAGAGACTGAAAACATTCCAGGCCTAGATGAAATTTTACAGAGGCTAGAAGCTTCCAGGACTAGGCCTACGTTAGCAGACAGTAAGACTTGGAGACAACAATTACTACCCGAGAATTAAAGGTACTTTTACAAATGGCAAGCAAGGAACTAAGGAATGAAAGGAGAAAAATAAAAAAGGAGAAGGGCCATATATCTTATACGTGTAACTTTATACCTGTGGTTCTCAACCTTCCTTGAATACAGTTCCGTATGTTGTGGTGACTGTATACAGGTGCATACAGGTGATTCCACTGTCCTACCCTGGGGACCGAGCAGCTGCTTACGTCACAACCTGTAACAGTGGTTGCTAGGTGTGCCAGGTATGTGCATGATGAAAGGGTCCAAAGCCATCCTAGATCTGTCTATTCCCTTGCACATTTCTGCCTGCCCCTGCAATACCTGCCTCATGGCTCTTTCACTGCCTCTACTCTTTCCTGAGATCCTCACTCCCCCCCCCAATAAACCCCATTTATACCATTTCATGGGTGCACCTTGGTTCACACGTCAAAGGTATTCCCTCCCTGCACTGTATTTCATAACAGTGACTCTAACCATAAAATTATTTTTGTTGCTATTTCACAACTGTAATTTTGCCTCTGTTTGTAATCATAATGTAAATATACGATATTCCAATGGCCTTGGGTGACCCCTGTGAAAGAGTCATTTGACTCCCAAAGGGTTCTCAACCCATATTTTGAGAACCACTGCTTTATAAACTTCAAAACTGAAACTCTAGATCCTGGGACCCAGCTAATTGACAGATAAGATGAACAACATGAGCCAGACACTGGAAACTATTCAAAGTTTGTCTTTTAATTTTATTAGTATGAATTATGTCATCTTATGTACACTATTGCACAATCCTAGACAGTAAAAATGTTCCCTATGTATTTTTCAAGTTTCAGTGCTATTTTAATTTAAAACATACATTTTCTCATGTTCTTGATGAGTAGACAGGATGTTCATTTTCTCTGATGATTCAAATTGCCCATTTACCACAAAATCTGGCCAATTCATAGTGAATTGGAACTTCATAGTGAATACTTATGAGTTTCCGCTCTAGACCTTATCACAGAAAGTTTCAGTCAAAGCATGGCCACGATCCCAATTTCAGGTGTGTTGAATGATTTCAGAAATATGACCATGTCTTTCCATGCTGTGTCTGCATATCTTACATCACTTTTTATGGTTTTCCTTCCTGGTCTTCTGAGATTTCAGTCATTATCTTCCCCAGTAGGTTTTCTAATAGGGCCCTAAGTAGTTGTGGATAATCCTGGTCTGTGACCTAGTGTGGAGCTCAGGGAACCAATTACTTTGTGTTTCAATGATGGTGATATCACTGCATTGATGCTTGATGTCCATTACATTTTTAGATTATTTAAAAGATGTTTTTATTTTCCTAGAGGGAGACATTATTTCTTTTAATGGTTGGGTTGTGAAATCTATAAGTGATATTCTACCAAGCAAAATAACAAAGGGACCCAATTACATCTTGAGAACAATTCATAAGATACTGATAATTGTGCATTAGCATATATAGGAAAATTATTTTATTAGAAATTGAATTACCACATTATATTTTTCTTATTTTATGCTTGGAAACACTGAACTTTAATTACTCATGATAGAGGACAGGTAATCAGTAATTTTCTTGAACAGTAATTCAGAGTTTATATATATATATATATATATATATATATATATATATATATATATATATATATATTCCTGTAATTTTTACAAGCTTCATGCAGTCTTAATTCTGTATCTCATTATGCTCTGTGGCACCCAAAGTAAAATGCTGGTGTATAAATCAATGGTGAAATTAGCTTAAACTGTATAATAAATTATATGACTATTAAGAGTCTTGAAAATCTTCATTAACCATACTTTGTAACTTCACTTATTGCATAAAAGGAAAATTCAGTTTTATACTTTTATATATGGTTATCTGCATACAGAAAATGTGTCTAATCATCTGTAGAGTTTATTTGTTATATACATATATATATATATATATATATATATATATATATATATATATTCATTCAGATGCATGCTTGTCTATGATATAGAATCCTGGAAACATTTGTCCCTCAGCAAAACACATATACATGTTAAAAGTGTTAAGATTTATGACCTCTTTAGGGTACTTTACAAAAAGGTGAAGTAACAAGACAAACAAGTTACCAGATATTATATCAATGTATATTGTTGCAAAAATAAGACCTTCTAAAGAGTTTAAACTTTATATCACAGCAGAGGCTCAAAACCTTGGGAAACTCTGTGTTTGTGAGTACTCAAGTGCATTTTGTAACCAAAGGCTATTCCTAAAAGCTACATATGGGCATCAATAAGAAAATTACTCCTGTCCCACTGTGTGCTCAGCCTTAGGTTCTCTCCATGAATATCCATGGTATACCAGAAATATTAAGGTGATGATAGCAGGATAAGTAAAAAAAGTATCTCTGTGTGGTATTTTTAAGAATAAGAGGGCTAGCCATTATTGTTTAAATGATTCTCTGCTATTGTGGGGCTTTGGGGGGCCATGCTTATGGTTTAATAATAAGACAGAGACATCTGTACAAGGCCGTTGGCCTGTTTGCTGGGGCAGTCTCAGCTAGCTCATATCACTTAAGCCATTGCGTCTCTTTATGTGGCTCTTGGCTCTCCATCTCTGCTTAGTTCATGTCTCTGGTCTACCTTCTGTGTCTGTCTCTCTGCTGGTCCTTCTGCCTCAGCTCCAGCTACCAGATCTTTATTATGCAAACAGCCACACCCCTTATCCATCCAGTTGGCATTGGGGTCATGTGACCTTCCAGATAGCAACAAACATTTACATATCCTACTATCCTGGTGCCAGGGGCACAGAAAGTAACAATTGAGAACATAGGGATTACTTATAAGATGGATTGGGTTATCCCACCACTTTGCAGGTACACTTTGTCTATAATAGATCCATTAAAAAGAAACCTATTTTAGAATAAAGACACAGATTGAAAGTGAATAGGTGGAATATATTCTGTCATTCTAAGACCTATGAGAAGAAAGTTGGAGTAGTTATATGTAGTTTTACACATAGGACTTCAAGACAAGAAAGCTATCAGTGATAGCGAAGGCAGGCCTTGAAATGGGCAGTTCTTTATTAACCCAAATCAACTCTTAATGGTACAATTAAACAATAAAGTATCAGGTTATACTATTGCTCTGAGGCAAATACTAATAGAACTGTAAGGAGAAGCCTGTCTGACTTTGTGTCATATGTCTGTTTGTCTGTCTGTCTATCTTCTATCTATCATCTATCAAACATCTATGTATCATCTATCGATCAATCTCTATCATCTATGTATGTATGTATCATCTATCATCTATCTATCTATCATCTATCTATACCTGTCTATTTATCTACCTATCATCTGTTTTTCATCATCACCACTACTCTCTCCTGTGTGTATATGTGTATGTATGTGTCTGTGTGTGTGTGTGTGTCTGTGTGTGTGTGTGTGTGTGTGTGTGTGTGTGTGTGTGTGTGTGTGTCAGAGAGAGAGAGAGAGAGAGAGAGAGAGAGGAGGGAGGGAGAGAAATCATTCAGGTGATGATCTGATTTCAGTTCCAAGTCCCCACATAGTGGAAGGAGAGAACTAATTCCTACAAGTTATTCTCTGACCTCCACATGTGTACCATGGCATGAATGTGTGGCCTGTCCCAAATAAAAAAATATGAGAAAAATGTAAGTTTCTTAGCTAAAAGTGCTTTGTTATAGTAAGAGAAACATGTTGATATAGAGTACATCAATAGAAGTATATATGTATCTTTGTTTCTATATACATACATGATTAATCATATATACATACATGAATGCATACATGTATACATACATACATACATATATACATTCTCTATGCTCTCTTACCATCTTCCCTGAGAGTGAATGTGAACAGATTCATAACCACCAGCAAATAACAATGGGATGATCTTAATTGTCCAAGCATCTATCACCAGTAAAGGGGCCTACAGTGCCATTAACAAATGCAACGTCTGATATTGAGAATGTACTAGATGTGGCTAGAGGCACAAAAAAAAGTGTTGAGGAAAAAATGAAGAGACAGTGTTAAGTACTTTAAAACAGTTTTCATGAGGTTTCCAAGATTCATACCTGGAAAAGTTTGAGCCTTAAATTCAGGAACTGCAGCAGTAAATATGATCCACTGAATGATACATGTATTTTTATACTCAAGAAAAATGAATGTTTGATTAGAAATTGCATTTTAAGTCAGTGTATTTGTATTTACCTTTTAGCTCATTGACTTCTTATGTGTTGTAGTATACCACCACAGCAATAGCACAGAACGCTACAGGGGTCCTGATTATAGCTGACTTTGTTTGTTGTTCATTATTAAATGAACACTGGAAGAAGAAAGAGGGGGGGAAGGAAAGGAGGAGGAGGAGGAAGAAGGAGGAGGAGGAAGAAGGAGAAGAAGAAGAAGGAGAAGGAGAAGGAGAAGGAGAAGGAGAAATGGCATATTTAAAAGTGACTGAACAGATGCCCCCACTATTCTTTCTGGCATTGCACAAATGTACATGCATGTATAGACACCCCCCCACAGACACACATATACATAAAGTTATACACACACTCAAAGTACACACCAAAAAAAACCCAAAACATTTTTATTCAAAATAACTAAAAAAGGACACCAGAAACTAGCAAAAGATTAGAACTCCTATAGTGTATAGGTATTCAAGATAGCTTCATAGAGAAGGGCAGGGAATAACTTTCTTCTGCTACCTTTTAGTTCTCATTACATTAACTCAGAACCAAGACTTTTCTGCAGGAGCATGGTAAGAAATAGGACCTATGCAGCCCCAGTTGCCACCATATATGTCTTTAGTAGCCATGATTGGAGACACTTGCTTGTCATTTTTCCTGCAGTTCCCACACTAATCTGCCATCAGAGAAGTTATTTCTCTCTTAATTCTAGAATTGAAACCACTCATAGAGCGCATCCTATCTTTTAAACACTGAATGCCCCTATTCTGAGACTCAACTGCCATTATATCTTGTCTACATAGTACTGAGAAGAACAGTGCTAGGCCCTACTTTATGTGGCTGAGATTCCACAGAGTCTCTCTGTCTCAATGCCAAACTGAAGTAATGATACTCTTTCTTTTGAGACCCCAGTCCTTAAAGGATCATGCTGAAAGCATTCCAAGACAGCATGTCATCCCTTGGACATTTTATTTATTATTAATTTTATTTATTATTACTATTTTTAGAAGCTTGTTTGCATTCTAATTAAAGAGAGAAAGAAAGAGTGAGGTATGGGAGAAGATCTAGGAGGATTTGGGGAAGGGGGAAATGGAACTAGAATATATTGTATAGAACAAACCTTTTTTTCAAGAAATAAAACAGAGTTGCACTTGATATTTCATAGACGAGATAGAAAGAATTTCTAGGTGAAATTATCTAAACACAAGGATAAAAATATCTATCTTATTGGTATGTAGAGTTTGAAGATGAAACACAAAGATGGATAACATATCATGGTCCCCTGGGTAGGTGGCCAGGAACAGACAGTAGATTGGAAGATGCACAGTGACAGATGTGCAGTGTCAACATTTAAGCAGAATCAAGTGGATCTCTGTGAGTTTGGGAACAGATGGCTCTATGTAATAAGTTTGGGGCCAAACTGGTCTACATAGAGTGACTGTGTCTGTGTGTGTGTGTGTGTGTGTGTGTGTGTGTGTGTGTGTGAGAGAGAGAGAGAGAGAGAGAGAGAGAGAGAGAGAGAGAGAGAGAGAGAGAGAGAGAGAGAGAGAGAGAGAGAGAGAGAGAGAGAGAGAGAATGGGCAGTTAGTATAAATACTTGATTATTTTTTAGAGCTGTTTTCATAAAGCTGGTTTGTTTTTAATTAACAAAAGAGGAATAATGTGCTAAGCACAGTGATTAATTTTCAAGTTATAACAATAGACATGTGCAGATTAAAAAAGAAACTCTTTTAAGAACAGATTATTGAGCCTAAAGAGATCATAACTGGAGACCTTAATAATAATAAAAACTCCCATAAAATGTGTTTATACATATTCTTTGCCTTCAATTGGAACAGCAGGCTCAGCAAACACAATTGCTAGAGTGAGTATTTCTTCCTAACAACCAGAAAGAGCTACCTCTTTGTAGCTAATGACAAGACACATTCTTGTCTGGATAGTACAAGTCAATCAGATTAAAGACACAAACCTGAGGAAAGAGAAATGGCTAATCAATGTTCTTGTGCATCTCAAAAATTCTTCCTGTTCTCAGTGGTTTCAACTTTGTACACAATTAACAAGCAGCTACTGTCTTAATTACTTTATTACTGTTGTGACTAAACACCATGACCAAGGGAACTTAGATAATACAGCATTTAATTTGGAGCTCACAGTGTAATGGGGTACCTACCTGAGGAAAAGAACTCTCAAGATCCCTAAATAAGTCATAGAGTCTTTATTTATGGCAGGTTGGACTGTCCAAGGAAGAAGCAGCATGCAGTCCTAATCTCGAATTTGTTTGAGTTAATAAAAGCAAAAACCACAATTGTGACTTATATACAGAAAGGCATCTCTGGATACCTGCAGCAAGCAAACATTGTTTACAGAAGTGGAGAGACAGCAGTTAAGTGCTTAGGCAGTTATTACAACCTTGAGGTCAGGGACACATTGTACAGAAGTTTATGGATGGTCCAGAGACCAGTTTACTCTAGGAATTTATGATGAAATTATGGCTAGGCTAAGTGAGCAGACACTAGCATCACTCATGACAGTTTTAGCAATTAAAATATAGCCCACTATAACAGTTCCATAACGTTAGAGTCCCTGACCATCAATGACAAGGGAGCTTGGCATCCGGCAAGCAGGCAGACATGACAATAGAGCAGAGGCTGGGAACTTAGGCTTGTCTTACAAACATGAGACAGAAAGATAGCTAACTGGAAAGATACCATGGGCTCTTGAAATTTCTAAGTCCATACATAGTGACATACATTTTGTATCAAAGCTACCTCTCCCAATCCTCCCCAAATAGTTCCACCAACTAGAGACCATGATTTCAGATACAGGAGCCTATAGCACCCATTCTTATTCAAGCCACTATATTCAATTCCCCAGGACCTCATCAGCTAGTGGCCATATTCTAATGCAAAATTCCTTCAGTCTAGATTTAAAAGTCTCCAAAGATCTTCAAGATTGTTTAAATCTCCAAAGCCTCTTCTCAGACTCAAGACATTCTCCTAATTGTAATCCCCTGCAAAATCAAAATGCAAATTACGCAATCCAGTATTCAATGGAACAAAATATATATTACAATTCCAAATGTGAGGAGAGGAGTAGTGAGAAAATCTGGACCCAAAGCACTACCGAAACCCAGCAGGGTGGACTCCAAATCCTGTAGCTTTATGTTCAATGTCAAAGTGTTAGATGGATCCATCTTTTAAGATTTGCTCACTGCAACACACTTCTGACTCTTGGGATCATTCTACTCCTCATCTGCAGCTCTCCTAGCTAAGTAGTCTGTTGTGGCATCTTTAACATCTATGGCTCTCAAATACAGTCCAGGCTTCACTTTCACAGATTCATACAATGACCGCTCAGTGCCTTTGTGCAGACACTGCCGTGCCATGTGCCTGGCCTTAGTGGCTCTCCTTAATCATGGATGAAGATTCTACAACTCCTTTACTTCTATATCCAGATGGCTGTTGCTGCCAAGTTCTGCTGCCTGCTTTTGTTTGAACATCTAATAACTTGAGTATAAAACATGGCTCTAATATTGCATTTCTTGGTGTTCTTTTCCTCATGAGTTTTTACATTTTATGTTTCTTTTTACATGAATGCTCCAAGGTATGGTCAAGGAAAAGGTTTATTGTAGATATGAAGGAGAAAACAGGTAAAAGGTGGAAGGGTTTAGACTAAATGTGGCCAGAAGACTGAATCAGGCCATGAGGGGGGAAGAATCTTAGGAGAAGACAGAGTAGAGCCAGTCAGGTACCAAGAGCAAATAGACTCTCAGTCCAAAATGGCTGAGTTATATAGAGGTCAGAGGTTGGGGAAAAAGAAACCCAGCTGCTCAGCTGAAGAGGCTTAGGGTAGGGAGTGGGGGAGAGAAGTTCAGGGAGGAGCTATAGCTCCCAAGTCAGACTTATTCCAGGTTTCTTTGAGACCTAACGGACCTGTATAGGAGGAACCACCAATAACCGTAAGGCTAACTGGAAGTCACCCTGCCAATGAAATTAGTACAAATCTCTTCAATTTAGTCTTAAGTAGATTCCTAGAACAAGGGGGAAATTAGCCCAGACTGCAAAAATATCACAGAACTGTTTCTCCTTCAGTTGCTAATACTGTTTCCCTCTGAAACTGCTTTAGCCAGGCTTCCTTAGTCACTACTCCTCTCAGCTTGTCATACAAGCTACTCCTAGAATGGCCAGTTAAGCACCCATATACAGCATTCAACCACATTGCTAGTCCAAACCCACAAAGTCTTCCATATTCCTCTAAAACCAGAACAGCCGGGTTTATTATGAAAATTGTCTAGTCCCTGATAACAAATTCTGTCTTAGTTACTTTTCTATGGTTATGACAAAACAGCATGATAAAGGCAACTTATAAAAGAGAACATTTAATTTGGGAGTCACAGCTTCTCTTAGTTTGGGTTTTATTACTATGAAGAGACACCATGACTAAGGGAACTCTTATAAAGGCAAACATTTAATTGGTGTTAGCTTATGGTTTCAGAGGTTCAGCCCATTATTATCATGGTGGAAAGCATGGCAGCAGGCAGGCAGACATTGTGTTAGCAGAGCAGTGAGTTCTACATCTTGATCCAAAGGCAACCAGGAAAAGATGATCTTCTGCAAGTAGCCTGAAGGAGCGCCTCTTCCATACTGGGTGGAGCTTGAGCAGAGGATCTTCAAAGCTCAACCCCATAGTGACACACTTCTCCCAATAAGGCCACAACTCCTCCAACAAGACCGTTCTTCCTAACAGTGCCACTCCTTGAATATTCAGACCACCACACAGTTCCAGAAAGTTAGAGGGCTAGGTAGTGAATCAGACATGCATGGTGATGGAGCAGTATCTGGAAGCTTACATCTATCTGCTCCACAAGAATGAGGTGGATAAATAGTTAGCTAGGAATGACATGACATTATGAGATTTCCAAGTCAGCCTTCAGTGACATACCTCCGCCAGTCATCCACACCTCCTAATTCTTCCCTAATCCTAACTTTAACTCTTAACTGGGAACCAGGCATTCAAATACATGAGCCTGTGGCGCCATTCTCATTCAAACCGCCACAGATGCTCAAGTTAGTTTAAAATCAAGATTGGCTATTATTTAATTACATATTATGTATAAATTATATGTAAAATTAATTTTGTTTATTTAATATTTAATATTTATCTTTGCATATAATGTAGTTTTGGCTCAAATCTACCCAAATCTCATCAACTCTGTGTGTTTGTTGGGGGGGGAGCGAGGAGCGGGGCAACTTGTGTACATGCATGATGTCAGGAACCTTCCTTATCACTTTCCACTTTGTTTTTTGAGACAGTGTTTGTCACTAAATCTAGAGTTTCCAATTCGTGTCAAATGAGCTTCAGGGGTCTGTCTCCTTGTCTTGGCTTCATTCCAGCTCTGAGTTTATGTGGTGATAAATTTCTCTGAAAGTATCGTTTGATCCAAAGAGACTGAACTTTTGCTGTAAAGTTAGTAATCTGCCTAGATAGTATTTCATCCCATGTATTTAACTGCTATCCTACTGTAAACTCAGCTATTTAAGTTTCACTTGCCTTTAAGAGAACAATGGAAGCAACCTGACTGTATCTTGCATTTCCCAAGTAATCAACTTTTAATAACAAACTTAAATGCATAGTGTTAATCTTAAATGATGTACTCTTCTATGCTCCTGAATGCACGAATTGTGATAATCATTTATTGAAAACAGCTAACAGTATGGAAACAACTTTAAGCAAAAGAAATATCTGTCATAAATCTTGACCATGACACGTGGAAAAGATCAATAAAATCTGTTTGCTACTGTTGATTATTCTGGATCAGTTGGAGCCACTGAAATAATTTCCTCCATACAAAACTGCTAAAGATTTCTATAAACAATCTCATTTCTTTTCCATATCATATTTTCTATGCCACTGAATAAATATAAAGACCTCTGTTAGAGACAGACACAACCCAAACTCATTAAGTGCGCTTGTGCGTGAACACACACACACACACACACACACACACACACACCAGCCAGATTATAGCTAGGCCAGTAATCACAAACTACAGGCAGATGAAAGGTATAGAGCAAAGTGGAGAATTCAAATTTGTGCTCATTCTTAGTGAAAGTAATCAAGAGGAAATGACTCTGTTTTCACTCCTTAGTGTGACATTGACACACCCTCTGAAATTTAATACATCAACCAACACACAGGTATAAATACAACTTGATTTTCTTGGTGTTTTAATTACAAATTAATGTATTTGTGTTTGGTGTAAATGTCCTAATTTTTTTGTAGTGTATCACAGGTGTGTCTGTCTCCCACTTCCATCTTCTAGCTCCTCTAGCCTCCCTCTAACGTGTAGACCATTTCCCTCCAGCTCAAAACATCTATAAAGCTAAACTATTACGTTCATTTAGTGCTGCCCATATGTGCATGGATATAAAGCACTCAATTAGACATGAACAACTGCCTCAGTTAGGGTTTTATTGCTGTGAAGAGACATCATGACCACAGCAATTCTTACAAAGGAAAAGATGGACTTGGCCTTGTCTTAAGGTTCAGAGGTTTACCGCGTCATCATCAAGGGAAGCATGGTAGCATGCAGACAGACATGGTGCTAGAGAAGGAGCTGAGAGTCTACCACTAGATCTTAGAATAGCAGAAAGTGACTGAGGCACACTTCCTCCAACAAGGCCACACCTCTTTTTTATTGATAGATGCAGTTTTGTAATTCAAATTAATGTGACTTACCAACAAGTTTATATTTGATTCTAATCTGATAGGCAAAATTACAGCTATTTTTAAATTAGAAAGGTCCCTACTTACTTTTATGAGTTCTAGAAATAATCATGGCATTCTTTTTATGCCTTTTTAAAGAAAAGATTTATTCATCTTTTTATATATGCGAATTCACTGTCACTGTCTTCAGAAACACCAGAAAAGGGCATCACATCACATTATAGATGATTGTGAGCCACCATGTGTTTGCTGGGAATTGAACTCAGGACCTCTGGAAGAACAGTCAATACTCTTAACCACTGAGCCATCATCTCTCCAGCCCCGTTATGCCTTAATAGGACAGCACTATAGGATAAACCATTCAAAGAAACTTTGAATCAAATTTAATGTCACACAAGATTGTGACAATTAAATTTCAATTCCTGTAGTTTAAGCTTCAAACTCTTATCACATAAAGACAGTATTCAGAGATCATGAAATTAAGACTCACAATGGTTAAATAACCTAGAGAAGAGCTTATGTTTGCTACAAAAACAAATGATTAAAAGGTAAAAGACTTGGATTATGCTAAATAGAGCTAAGCTAAGAAATACCCATCACAGAATACTGTCTTCATGTGATCCGGCCTCACCCAATCTTTATGGGCCTATGGGGGCCATTTTTATTCAAATAACCACAGCAACTTACCAATGACTGTCATCCCTCCCACCAAAGCAAAGTAACTTTCCCAGAAGCTATAAACTGTCATTACTCTTCAGCAAAGGAATCCTCTTTCTGGACATTTTAACTCTCTTGATCTTGAGGAAATCTTTTTTGGGTGACAACAGCTGTCTTGAGTTCCTGCATGTGGTAGCTACATCATGTCCATAGCTCCTGCTGCTCTTATATTCTTTCAGTCCCTCTTTCCTTGATGCTCCCTGAGCCTGAGAGTAGGGGCTGATATAGATGTTCTACTTATTGTTGGGAATTGGTGTCCTTATTCTCAGCATTTTGAATAATGAGTCTCTGGAGTAACTACTGGCCTCTGCAACAACATGCTTCTCTGACTAAGAATGAGAACATCCCAGGTCTTTGGATATAAACACAAATATTGAGGAGGTAGTTTGGTGACATAGTTATTTAGAGAAACAACATCAAATCAATAGATTCTCTTTTAGGGCATATTGCTTCCCTTGTCATAGATTTTGACTGTGGTTATGACTAAGTACTAGGATATATTTACTTCCATAGAGCAGACCTCAGCTGCAATCAAGGAAGAATTGTTACTCCCGTAAACCATGTAAACTTTACTGCATATGTGGTTATGTCTTTCTTGAAAGGTCATTAATGTAACAGGCAATATCCAGTACTGTGTAAGAACACTGAATGAATTTTCTTCTCTATGAAAAGTAGTCATCAGGAAGAGAATATCCTGATAAGTTCACAATTGATTTATCTATACCCTTCAAGTAAAGTGTAATGTTTTCAGCAACAGAGTCTTACCATGTAACTAGGTCAACAACTAAGGACAAGGACAATAGCTTGCTTGTTTTGGGTGCCTCTGAGTCCTCACAGGCAAAAACAAATCATAAGAAGGTAACTTATGCCTGGCACTGAGATTTTCCATTAATAACTCATGTCTTCTGGGAGTAGCACTGTTCATTAATGTATTAATCAGGGTTCTCTAGAATCACAGAACTTATAGGTAGTCTATAATAAGGGAATTTGTTAATGACTTACAGTCTGTAGTCAAACTCCCCAACAATGGTCAGCAGCAGCTGTGAATGAAAACCCGAGGATCTAGCAGTCTTGCTTAGTCCCACAAGGCTCACAGGCAAAGAAGATTGAATCTTCCTCCTTCCAATGTCCTTATATAGGTCTCCAGCAGCAGGTGTGGCCCAGATTAGAGGTGTGTGTACCACCACACCTGAAACTTGTGTCTTCCAGACGCAAGATCTCGATCACAGGTGAGCCTTCTAATTCTGGATTGTAGTTCACTCCAGATATAGTCAAGTTGACAATCAGAAATAGCAACTACAATTCACCCCTTGTCAACTTGACACAAATAATATCTCATATCCACATGAAACAGTAACAAGGTCATAAATACACTTAACATGATATAATTATTCCTTGTACAATTGAAAACACATTTATAAACTTACAATGGTGCAATGTCCCTTGGGAACATTCCTTTAGTATCTCAACTTAAATACCAACTGATGTTAAAGAAATTGGAAGACAAATGTGTTCTTAACAAAATACAACAGAAGCATTCATATTACTTATAGTCCTCATTTCTGCAGCTGGTTAGATGGTCTTAGCTGGTAATTTATAATTACCTTCCTCTACTAACCATTCTGTATTTCCTCCACCCTCTGCAAGCATCTCAGCAGGTCTTGGCTCTTTTCCTGGAGGAGTGACCCACACTTTCATTCCTGATGGGTCTGCATCCTTTGTCATCCTGCTTGAATTAGACTGTTGTAGTTTCCCATTGACCTTAATCACAGGACATGGTAGTACTGAGAGACGCCCTAAGGGATCTCCTGCACTCCAGACATAATCCTTCTTACCTCTGTTGTGGAGAGGCAATCCAATTTCTCCATGGTAGTCTGGATCTATCCCCCCTCCTAACACTTATTCCTTCCTTAGCCTGTTGGTTTAAGGGCATTAGAAGCCCAAAATGACAGGGGGAAGTCTGACCTTCCAGTTCAATGAAATGTTTGTTGTAGCTCCTGGTAGGAGCACTCCCCCCAACTGGAACCAAAACTTTTAGGCCAGCAGAACCTAGAGTTGTGGGGATAGGAAGCAAAAATTTTCCTAGAGGGTCACAAGGAGTGATAGTGCTTAGTCAGGGTTTCTATTCCTGCACAAACATCATGACCAAGATGCAAGTTGGAGAGGAAAGGGTTTATTTGGCTTACACTTCCATGCTGCTGTTCATCATGAATGGAAGTCAGGACTGGAACTCAAGCAGGTCAAGAAGTAGGAGCTGATGCAGAGGCCATGGAGGAATGCTGCTTACTGGCTTGCTTCTCCTGGCTTGCTCAGCAGGCTTTCTTATAGAGCCCAAGACTACCAGCCCACAGATGGTACTACTCACAAGGGGCCCTCCCCCCTTGATCACTAATTGAGAAAATGCCTTACCACTGAATCTCATGGAGGCATTTTCTCAACTGAAACTCCTTTCTCGGTGAATAACTTCAGCTTGTGTCAAGTTGACACACAAAACTAGCCAGTACAGATAGTGAGTGTAACTCTTCCGTTTTCCAGCCCTTGATTCCTGGACCCATGGATCCTGGCTATGGGAGAAACTGTACCATATATTGGACACTGATTCAAAACATATACTGCCTCCTGAAGAACTCTGCCCCAACCCTAAGGTCTGGTACAAGGAAAAAGGCAAGAACAAAATTCTTCAAATGTGCTGCTGCCCCCTTAACCAGTTTGCATCTTATAGGATTGGTGAAGGGCATATCTTCTGGGCCTTCCCATTGTGGAGAATTAGGTTTTATGCAAAGTATCCACTCTAGCATTGCAATTTCCCTGAGCCTTAAAATCCCTTCATTAACACCAAGCCAAGGGATATCAGGAATCTCCAACTCCTTTTCAGTAGGCCATCTTTTGATAAACGCTTTAGCCAACCATTCAAACAAACTTCTGACACCTTTTTTAACTGTACGAGCTTCCATATTAAACATTGAATCTCCACTCAGAGGACCCATGTCAATAAACTCAGCCTGATCTAGTTTTATGTTCCTTCCACCATTATCCCACACCCTTAAAATCCATTCCCACACATATTCTCCAGACTTCTGCTTGAATGAATTAGCAAACTCATTAAGCTTCTTAGTAGTGTAGCGCACTTCCTCATGAACTATGCTCACTTTCTATCTCCCCTCTAGGAGCCTGTTTTGCCTTGAATCTGGTTATAGGTCAAGAAGAAACTATCGGTGGGCCTTGAGAAACATCAATATTATCTTGTCTGGCATTTTCTTCAGCGAAAGTCACCGCTGGCCCATCAGACTCTGAGGGATTAACTTCCTCATGTGGAGAAGGCATTATTTCAAGGGGTGGGGCTGAGGATACTACTTCCTCAGGTGGGGTAAACCATTGAGAATCTGAAGATTCAGAAATCTCAGCTTCAACAGGGTCCTCCCACACATCCCCATGCCAAGTTATAGGATCCCATTCTTTGCCAATTAATGCCCTTACTTTAACTGCTGACACCCTCTGAGGCTGAGACCTGAACTTTCACTGCAATTCAGCCAACCTTATAATGAGGGCTTCGGTTTGATTTTCTGCAACTTGAGCTCTATGGCTCCTGGAGAGAAGATTTTCTTCAAGGACACACTTAGAAACTTTTAGATTGGTCACTTGCATCTGGATCTGTTCAACTTTATTACACATCTCCTTCTTTTCCTTCATCATCTTTTCCAGAGATACTAAGAGCAACTGGCCAGTAAAGTTATTTTCAAATTTTTTTCCATATTGCAAAAAGTTTTGAGCACACAATCACCCAATTTATCAAGATTCTCAATGGCATTAGCTTCTTTAAGTTTAAAATATATTTCCAACCATGGGTCTTCAATATCCTCCTAGCTCCCAGAAAAGAGTGTATCTGGAGAGGCTTCAGCAGTTGAAGGTGCTGGTGAATTATTAAACCAACTCCAGATTGTTAAAAGATTCATCCTTATTCTGCTTTCTGCTCCTCTAGAGCCACTCCCAGTACCAACTTCTGTATTAGTCTGGGTTCTCTAGAGTCACAGAACTTATAGGTGGTCTCTATATAGTAAGGGAATTTGTCAATGACTTACAGTCTGTAGCCAAACTCTCCAACAATGGTCAGCAGTAGCTGTGAATGAAGACCCAAGGATCTAGCAGTCTCACTTAGTCCCACAAGACTCGCAGGTGAAGAAGATTGAATCTTCCTCCTTCCAATGTCCTTATGTAGATCTCCAGCAGCGGGTGTGGCCCAGATTAGAGGTGCGCGTACCACCACACCTGAAACTTGTGTCTTCCAGACTCAAGATCTAGATCACAGGTGAGCCTTCTAATTCTGGATTGTAATTCACTCCAGATATAGTCAAGTTGACAATCAGAAATAGCCACTGCAACTAATATAGTGACCTCTATTCAAACTCCTATTTTGTTATTTTTTTTTAAAATTATGTTCTATGTAGTTTATGATTGAGTGGGGTTTTATAAGGTTTTATCATATATCATTTGTCTTAGTTAACCTATCACTTACCTCTCATTTCTTTCCATCCCACGATCCTTATTCCTGTTTAAATGTTTACCTCACACTATTATTTTTCTCTCTATTCTTTTATCTCATTGAATTTTCAATTGGGTTAGAAGATCACGTTCCTATGTTGGTCACTCTTGCACACTTCATCTTGACTAGACTTTCCCCTTCTTCCTCATTTTGTTGTCTTTTAACGCCATTACCTGATTGAACGTTATTGTTTCTTATATTTCTCCATCTCTATTGTTATTTATTTTACGTATGTTAGTACACTGTGGCTGTCTTCAGACACATCAGAAGAGGGCATCAGATCCCATTACAGATGGTTGTGAGCCACCATATGGTTGCTGGCATGTGAACTCAGGACCTCTGGAAGAGCAGTCAGTGCTCTTAACCGTTGAGCCATCTCTCCAGCCCGGATTATTTTTCTCCATCTCTATTTTTAATCTCACTTATCCTCTGCTATCTCTACTCCTTAAAGGAATCTCCTATCCACTGGACTGCGGTTAGTTTCATGGTTTCTACATGTGATTCTGAATAAATATCCCAAACAGAAAATTAGAGATAGCATGCAACATTTTGGAGGTTGGATGACCTCGTTATACATATTTTCCAAGTTCTGCCCATTTACTGAAAAATTCATAATCTCATTTTCTTTACATCTGAATAATAGTTTCATCTGCTTATGTATGACATGCCTATTAATTATTTATAAGTTGATAGATGTCTGGGTTGATTTCATTTCCTAACTATTCTGAATAGAATGACAATGAACATACCTCGATATCTGTAATTATAAATTATACCTGTAGCATGATATAATTTCTTTTGGGTATATGCCTAGAAGTATAGCTAAGTCACCTAGAAAATCTATTTATATGCATTTTGATAAACTTCCAGACTAATTTCCTCACCACCACCACCCCTCCCCTTCCCCATGTTGGTTATTTACATCCTCAGTTCTTTTATTTTGTTTCCTTTTCTTTTTTTATTTTTTTATTAGCTATTTTCTTCATTTACATTTCACATGTTTTCCCCTTTCCAGGTCTCCCCTTTGGAAACCCTCTATCCCATCCCCCCATCCCCCTGCCAGTATGAGGATGCTCCCCCACCCCATCCCCTCCTGTCTTCCCGCCCTGGCTTTCCCCTACACTGGGACATCAAAACCCCTCAGGCCCAAGGGCCTTTCCTTCCAGGGATGTCCAACAAGGCCCTTCTCTGCCACATATGCAGCCAGTGCCATGGGCCCCTCAATGTGTATTCTTTGGTTGGTGGTCCACTCCCCGGGAGCTCCGGGGAGTCTGGAATGATAACACTGTTGTTCCCTCCTTTGGGCTGCAAACCTCCTCAGCTCCTTCAGTCCCTTTTTCTACTCCTCCATCAGGGACCCTGCGTTCAGTCCAATGGTTGGCTGCAAGCATTTGCCTCTGTATTTGTCAGGCTCTGGCAGAGCCTCTCAGGAGACAGCCAAATCAGGCTTCCATCAGCAAGCACTTCCTGGAATCCACAATAGTGTCTGGGTTTGGTGACTGTATATGGGATGGATCCCCAGGTGAGACAGTCTCTGGATGGCCTTTCCTTCAGTCTCTGCTCCATACTTTGTCTCCATATTTCCTCTTGTGAGTATTTAGTTCACCCTTCTAAGAAGCACTGAAACATCCACATTTTGGTCTTCCTTCTTCTTAGGCTTCATATGGTCTGTGAACTGAATCTTGGGTATTCTAAACTTTTGGACTAATATCCACTTATCGGTGAGTACATACTATGTGTGTTCTTTTGTAACTGAGTTACCTCACTCAGGATGATATTTTCAAGTTTCTTCCTTTTGCCTGTAAATTTCATGATGTCGTTGTTGTTTGTAATAGCTGAGTTTTATTCCATTCTGTAAATGTACCACATATTCTGTATCCATTCCTCTATTAAGAGGCATCTGGGTTGCTTCCAGCTTCTGGCAATTATAATATGGCTGCTATGAACAAAGTGGAGCATATGTCCATATTACATGTTGGAGCATCTGCTGGGTATATGCCCAGGAGTAGTATAGCTGGATCCTCAGGTAGTACTATGTCCAATTTCCTGAGGAACTGCCAGACTCATTTCCAGAGTGGTTATATCAGCTTGCAATCCCACCAGCAATGGAGGAGTGTTCCTCTTTCTCCACATCCTTGCCAGCATCTGCTGTCACCTGAGTTTTTTGATCTTAGCCATTCTGTCTGGTGTGAGGTGAAATCTCAGACTTGTTTTGATTTGCATTTCCCTGATAACTAAGGATGTTGAACATTTCTTTAGGTGCTTCTCAGACCTATGAACTTCCTCAGTTGAGAATTCTCTGTTTATCTCTGTTCCCCATTTTTTTGCTAGGGTTATTTGGTTTTCTGGAGTATAACTTCTTGAGTTCTTTGTATATATTGGATATTAGCCCTCTATCGGATGTAGGATTGGTTAAGATCTTGCCCCAATCTGTTGGTTGCCATTTTGTCCTATTGACAAAGTTCTTTGCCTTACAGAAACTTTGCAATTTTGTAAGGTCCCATTTGTCAATTCTTAATCTTAGAGCATAAGCCAATGGTATTCTGCTCAGGAACTTTTCCCTGTGCCCATGTGTTCGAGACTTTTACCCACTTTCTCTTCTATTAGATTCAGTGTATCTGGTTTTATGTGGAGGACCTTGATCCACTTGTGGCTGCAGTCTTATAATTATTATAGAGGAGTTCCTCTTTTATCACATCCATGCCAGAGTTTTCATTTTTCCCCCATGTTAAGCATGAGATAGAATTTTAAAGTAGCTTTAATCTTCATTTCATTAATATCTAAGGATATTAGACACTTAAAAAAGCTTCCGTTGGCCACTCATATTTCTTCTCATGCAAACTTTCTGTCAAGATCTGTATATCGTTTAAATGAGTTGCTTTTTCTATGTTTATGTTTTTGGTTCTTTGGGTGTTCTGAACACTAATATTATGTCAAATACTGTTGACCAAGATTTTCTCCCATTCTGTTGGCTCCTCCCTTGCTTGGTTGACATTCTTTGTCACTGTACAGACCTTTTAAGTTTTGTGAAATCTGCTTCCTCAATTGTAGGCCTTCCTGTGCTACTGTAGTCCAATTAAAAATATCCTCACCAGAGAATATTAAGTGCAATCATTTTTAGCATATCAAGTCTTAAATTGAGTCCTTGATCCATTACAGCTGAACTTTGGGCAGATATAGATGTCAAGATTTAGCTTCATTTTTCTACAGGTTAAAATCCATGTTTTCCAGCATCATGTACTGTAGTTGTTTTTTTTTTTTTTTTCCAAATTACATTTTGACATATTTTTCAAAGATTGCGTTTACTTCACTTTTTCTATGTGTATTGGGGATTCAAGTTTGGGTCCTCATCATTTTGCAGCAGACATGTTACCCATAGGGTCATCTTTCTAGTCGCTGCTTCTTGATTGTAATTTGACAGATGTTTACATATTTGAAAGACAATAACTGAATATTTTACAACCAAATAAAATTTAAATGCATATTATGAAGCTTGTTAATGACTAAATTCAAGAACAATGAAGGCACTAATAGAGATGATACTTTCTAATTTTTTCTGAACTACAATTGATATTGACTTATGTCTATGTTAAATGTAAGTTTAGGGGGCTGGAGAGATGGCTTAGTGGTTAAGAGCACTGACTGCTCTTCTAGAGGTCCTGAGTTCAATTCCCAGTAACCACATGGTGGCTCACAACCATCTGTAATGGTATCCGATGCCCTCTTTTGGTGTGTCTGAAGACAGCGACAGTGTACTCATACTACATAAAATAAATAAATCTTTAAAAAAGAAAAAGTAGGTGAGTTTAAAAATCCAAGAAGTTTTCTTTCTAAGATTAGTTTACATAGTATTTGGACTCGGAATTATAGTCTTCTAACAGTTCTGTATGAGATAGCTCATTGTTTAAGAAAACATGTTTTTCTAACAGAAGACCAAAGTTTATTTTCAGCACCCAAGTTGGGTGGTTTCCAATTGCCTGCAAACTGGACTCTGATGCCCTCTTATAACTTAATAGGTCACTCCCATACACGTGTTCACACATGCACAGAGATACAATTAAATACAAATAAAAAATTAATTCTTTAAAAATAACATTTTATTTTTTAAGAATATAGTATATTACATTGTTTTCCCTTGCCATTTCCTTGATCCCCCAAGCCTCTCATGTACTTGCCTTGCTTTCTTTCAAATTCATGACCTCTATTTTTTAATTGTTGCTACATACATAAATACAACCAGTTCATTTGTATACTGTTACTTGTATCTGTGTGTTCAAGAATGGCCAACTACACTTCTAGTCTGAGCCGGTGCCCTGAGCAGACCTTGGATGCATACTCCTCAGCCAGTCCCACAACACCCAGAGGAAGCTCTACTCCCAGGTGCTCTAACACGCCCAGATCATAGGATCAGAGGGGAGGAGGACTCAACATCTGTCCCAACACTGGGAGTAACTGGGACCAGCGGTATCCAGGAATCCAGGAACCCCTCTGGTCCAGTGACATGGGTTCCTTCCAATCTGGGCCAGTACCCTGAGCAGATCTTAGGCAAGAACTCCTTAGCCAATCCCACAACACCCAGAGGAAGCTCAACTCCCAGGTTCTCTAACATGCCCAGGATCCCAGGATCCCAGGAGCTTGGTCACACCAGGATCTCAAGGTCACAGAGGCAGCTTGACTCCCAGAATCTCTGTCACACTCAGGATCTCAGGATCCCAGGATCCCAGAATCACAGGATCCCAGAGACAGCTGGTTTCTGAGGAGTTCTGACACAACCAGGATCACAGGAAGGATGGGATCCAGTCATATAAAGAGAGGACAGGTAGCACTAGACATAACCAGATGGGAGGAGGCAAGTGCAAGAACATAAACAACAGAAACCAAGGTTACCTGGCATCATTAGAACCCAATTCTCCCATCATAACAAATCCTGGATACACCATCACATCAGAAAAGCAAGATTCGGATCTAAAATCACTTCCCATAACGACAATAGAGGACTTTAAAAAGGTCATAATTAATAGTATAATAATAATAATAATAATAATAATAATAATAATAACAATATAATTATATTTCCTATTAAGGAAATATAGAAGAACACAGGTGACAGCTAATCAGCGCCAGGACAAAGATCCCTCGCAGGAGATCGCAAGACCCAGCAGAGGGCCAAAGACACGCCCCACAGCTCACCAGGAACGCAGAAAAGCTCATAGCAGGGGCAACGCGTCCCCAGAGCTCACTGACTCTGCCCGCTTTCTGCGGGCCACAGAGACTGACGGCCAGCAGCTTCCGGCGACGGCCAGAAACCTCAGCTTGGGCCACAGGGCCCCACAGCTAATCAGCGCCGGGACAAAGATCCCTTGCAGGAGATCGCAAGACCCAGCAGAGGGCCAAAGACATGCCCCACAGCTCACCAGGTACTGCCCCGAACCCGCGAGACACAGGTACCGAGGTAGGCGGGCCTAGAAACCCCCCTGGATCCCAAAAGCGGGCAGCTGTGGCAG
>CM052709.1:84559244-84576029 GCA_028551405.1 Uromys caudimaculatus | reverse complement strand
CAGACCACTAACTAAAGAATACACATCTATTGACCCATGATTTGGACTACATATGAGGCAGAAGAATCACCTCGATGGCCACCAGGGAGAAAGGAGAGGACTTTGGGCCTGAGGGTGCTAGTGGCCCCAGTAAAAGGGAATGTCAAGGTGGGAATATGGGAATGGGTGGGCGGGTAGGTGGGAGGAGGAATTCCCTCACCTAGGCAGGGAGGGGGAGGGGACATGGGGTTTCCAAAGAAAAGGGAAATCATCGGAAATGTAAATAAAATAAAATAAAATAAAATAAAAAAAATGTAAAAAAAAAGAAAAAAAGAACACAGGTAAACAGCTAGAATCCCTTAAAGAGGGAACACAAAAATCCCTTAAAGAATTACAGGAAAACACAACCAAACAGGTGAAGGAATTGAACAAAAATATCCAGGATCTAAAAATGGAAACAGAAACAATAAATAAATCACAAAGGGAGACAACTCTGGTGATTGAAAACCTAGGAAAGATATCAGGAATCATAGATGCAAACATCACGAACAAAATAAAAGAGATAGAAGAGAGAATCTCAGGTGTAGAAGATACCATAGAAAACATTGACACAACAGTCAAAGAAAACTCAAAACGCAAAAATTCTCCTAACACAAAACATCCAGGAAATCCAGGACAAACTGAGAAGACAAAATCTAAGGATAATAGGTATAGAAGAGTGGGAAGATTGCCAACTTAAAGGGCCAGTAAATATCTTCAAAAAATTTATAGAAGAAAACTTTCCTAACCTGAAGAAAGAAATGCCCATGAACATACAGGAAACCTACAGAACTCCAAATAGACTGGACCAGAAAAGAAATTCTTCCCGTCACATAATAATCAAAACAGCAAATGCATTAAACAAAGAAAGAATATTAAAAGCAGTAAGGGAAAAAGGTCAAGTAACATATACTATCAAAATTATACCAGACTTCTCACCAGAGATGTTGAAAGCTAGAAGATCCTAGGCAGATGTCATACAGACCCTAAGAGAACACAAATGCCAGCCCAGGTGACTATACCCAGCAAAACTCTCAGTTACCATAGTTGAAGAAAACAAGATACTACGTGACAAAACCAAATTTACACAATATCTTTCCACAAATCCAGCCCTACAAAGGATAATAGATCGAAAACACCAACACATAGAGGGAAACTATACCCTAGAAAAAGCAAGAAAGTAGTTTTCTTTCAACAAACCCAAAAGAAGATAGTCACATAAACATAAAAATAACATTAAAAATAACAGGATGCAACAATCACTTTTTCTTAATATCTATTGACATCAGTGGACTCAATTCCCCAATAAAAAGCCATAGACTAAAAGACTGGGTATATTAACAGGACCCAGCATTTTGCTGCATACAGGAAATGCACGTCAGTGTCAAAGACAGACAGGATCTCAGAGTAAAAGGTTGGAAAACAATTTTCCAAGCAAATGGTCTCAAAAATCTGGAGTAGCCATTCTAATATCAAATAAAATCAACTTTCAACCAAAAGTTATCAAAAAAGATAAAGAAGGACACATCATGCTGGTCAAATAGAAATATTTAAGGGGTAACTTCAGCAAGTGTTATAGGTATCTGATGAATCTCAGTGTAAAGTCCTTGGGAAATGCAAAGGAATGTTTCTTTTTGCTCAGAGTGAAGCTAACATATCTTCAAGGGAGAATATTGAAGATAATTGAATTTTATGGTCACATTAGGGAGGTGAGTCCTGTATATTTTAGAAGACTAATATTTATTTTCTCTGAGTTTAGTCAGGAGTTGTCAACCTATTTCTAGTTGAGTGTGACATTAGTAAGGTTTTCAAAACCTACTGAATACAAGGAACATTTAACGTGTGCTTCATGAGATTAGGTTGTGTGCTAGTTGTCATTTCAAAGGAGAAAAAAATGAATGGCCTATAAAACTGTAAGAGCTGATCTGTCAGAAATAATTTCCAATTGCATAATTTTTGACAAAGTAAGTTAATTTATTTTAATCATATTTATAATGTGAAATTATAAGATGATGATAATATTGGCTTCTAAAGTTTTAGCCTAGAAAATAGCATTTTAATTATTATAGAAATGTCTACAAGTAATTTCATAATTTATTACTTCTGTATTTAATTTTGACATGTTTCTCATAATTCACCATTGTATATAATACTGTGATAGATATCCCACAGTACATGCATATTTCTATCAACATAAATTCCTAGAAATAAGTTTACTAGGTAAAATTTTATGCACAATTTAAAAAAAATAGATAAGCTTACCAACCTTATTCATAACTTCAACTCTTCCCATTGATACCCCATAATCACAAAGACAACTGAGAGTTTACCAATCTTTGGTTAGAGAGTATCAACCAGTGAAAAGTTATCAATTTGTTAACAGGAATGTAATTATCATTAGACTACATTAAGCAAAAATTTTTTAGTATTTTATGTTTAACAGATTATATTCTAAACTCAGACAACTGGATGAAGAAAAAAACGTTCACAATAAGCTGAGATCTAGTTCAAAGGTCACTGAAAGGTTTTTTTGTTGTTGTTGCTCTGGGTTGTTTTTTTTTGTTTGTTTGGTTGTTCTTTTTGTTTTTGTTTTTGTTTTGTTTTTGCTAAACCTAATGGATAGTTTTCACCTGACTTCAATAAAGCTACTCTGTGAAGAAAAAAAAATGACCAATTGCTATTTTAGTCTGTTCTCTACTGCTGCATTTATCTCCCTCAGCCATGGATAATTAAAGCCCTCTTCCATTTTTGAAAATTTAAAAGCGCTATAACAAAGTAGAACAAATTTAATAGGTCAGCACAGCATACATTTATTTTCTTATCTTTTTGAGAGTTAGTATTAAAATATGAATTACACGGGGCTAAAA
This sequence comes from Uromys caudimaculatus, assembly GCA_028551405.1. Taxonomy (NCBI): domain Eukaryota; kingdom Metazoa; phylum Chordata; class Mammalia; order Rodentia; family Muridae; genus Uromys; species Uromys caudimaculatus. The sequence continues at coordinate 84,573,144 of CM052709.1, read as the reverse complement.
TTAAGACACTAGCAGATCTCTCCCTATGGAGGCTTGAGGAGGGACTTGCATTCTGCGGCTTGTGTTCTCTTTTCCCACCTCAAGAGACTTCAGTGCCTCAGTTTTCTGACACAAGCAGAGTTCTCTGCTTATAAAGCTATGTGTAATTACATTGAGAGTTCCTGGATGATCCATTATAACCTTTCATAGTCTGTACTTATAACCACATTGGCAAAGTGAATACATAAGGTACATACTGTCCTTATCCTGGGGTTGGATATGGACATCTCCAGGAGATGTTATTTTCTTTTATATGCAGTGTGAAGCAATTGCCATCATAAATCTGAGGAAAGCAATGAAGATAACATTTTTTTTCTCATTAGAATCAGTATTTCTAAGAAGAAAAGAAAGTATGGTTCTGAGTTTTAATGACAGGTATCCTAGTGTTTCTATTCTCAACTAATAATCTCAACCAACTTTACCAGGTAAGACTGCCATATTTTTTACATATATATGTATGTATATGCATATATATATGTGTGTGTATATATATATACACATATATATGTATGTATTTTTTTCTTTATTTAAGCTAAATTAAAATGAAAGTCAAAGAAAGACAAAGAAATAAGAGATTGACTACCCAGATTGCTGGCTGCAGAACTTGCAGAACTGGACAGAGCGGACCTTGCACCTTGCCTCTGCAGCACAGTAGAGCTGTCTCTGGTGATGAAGGCATGGGTGAGTCAGTCCCAAGGGCGAGAGTGAAGGAAAGCTGGTCCTCCACTCCTCTGCTGTAAGGTGGAATGGGCACTGAGTGATGCCCTTCCCCTGTCTTGCCCCTTGCCGCCTGTGGTAGTCAGTAGAGCTGGCCCCAAGTTCATGAAATTGGAAGAGTTATCCCTGCCAGCCACTGGCTTTATCACTCTGGAGAGCAGGTCCTGTATCTCTTCTATGTCAACAATGGAGCTGGCTCTGATAGCAAAAGCATGGGTGAGCTAGTCCCAAGGACATGAGATCAGGAGAGCTGGTCCACCCACTCACAGTCTGTAGCACTTGTGAAGGTGGGACTGGTGCTTCGACTGAGCAGTACAGTGGACCTGGCTCTGGAGGCATGGGTGTGAGTGACTGGCCTCAATGGCACAAGAGCTGGAGAGCTGACACTGCCTCCTGCCTTTGGTTTCATTGGGTAGCCTAGATTGAGCAGTGCTGGAGACCTTTCCCTGGTGACGTGGGTGAGAAAAAGCTGATAGGCTGACCAGCTCAGATACTACCCAGGCCCAGATCCAGGGCTCAGAGTTGGCCCACCCCAACATCTAGCTCATCTGTGAACTATTGGGGCATGTGAAAGGGCAGGTTGTGCTGATCCAAAGCTGCAGGACCTCCATGACAGAAGGCAAGAATAGGATAAACCAGATGTAGTCCTGGTGAAGATCAAATATCGATGGTGTCACAGAAGCCAGCTACCTGAGCCAGACCAATGACTCATTGCAATGAGCATTTCCAAGTGAAGGTGTGTGGACAGAGGGGTATATTGTGGGACATACTGTGACACAACATAGCTTCCGGGACAAGATGGTTTGTTTTCTATGCTTTATTTTGTTTTGTTTGTTTGTTGTTTGCTTGTTTGCTTGTGTGTTTTTTATTGAGAAGGTTGCAAGGGCAGAGAGGGGATAGAAAGATGAATGGGACTGAGAGGCACGATGTGGAACTCACAAAGGATGAATGAGGTGTTTTGTTTTGATTTTAAAAGAGATGGAGAAAAAGCAAGAAAATAAGAATTCCAATAGAAGAACTGTTCTTTCCATTTGGCGAGAGACACTGTGGAGTGGTTAAGAGAAAGAGTCAATTAACTGTCACTATGACTTTAGACATTATTATAGATAGATAGATAGATAGATAGATAGATAGATAGATAGATAGATAGATGAGCACTGTGTACACCACACAGCTTGAACTCTGTTTAAAACGATTCTGAAAACAATTAGACATCTTTCTTTATTAAGGGCACACACTCCTGAGTCATGGAACTCTTCAGAGACAGACTGGAAAAATTATCACACTATATACTCAGGAAGACTGGCAGTTTCTTTTTCCTAATAAACTAATTTTTCTTTAGATAATGGACTGTGTCTGACAACTGATATTGGTATAGAAAGTGGGAAGAATACCCTTTTGGAGAAACTTTTTAAGGCTACTAGTCATGTGTCATTTATTTCATTTAATGATGCAGGTAGATTTGTACCCTTGTTGAATCATTATTTTACTTATTTATTTTTGTGACATCAGATTTTATTAAACATCTTTAGGATAGAACCTTCACTCTCTTACCATACTGTTCACTATAAAACTGAGTCCAGTTTTTATAAGATGCAAGAGACACCACCACTCTATTATTTCAATATTATATCACTTCTATATTTAGATCTCTGTCAATCATTCAAATTCTTGATTTCGGTCTACAGGATAATATTGTGAAGTTGTCATGAGTGGCACCTCTTAACTCAGTATTTTGACACTTTTTTGAAAATCTAAAGTCATTCATACATAAAATGAAGTCATTAAAATGGAGTGCTAATTATTATTATACTATTTTTATTGTTATATTTACATTGATTAAAGGTTTTGTATATAAGAATTCATTAACATGCATACTCTGTAATTACCTTGCATATAATGAACCATAATTTATACTATCCTAATGTTTGAAATTATTTTATTTTAATTATTCTCTTGTATATTACATCCCAACCACAGTTTTCCCTCCTACCTCTCCTCTCAATCCCTTCCCCCAATGTTCTCCCTCCCTATCCTCTCCTCTTCCACTTCCCTTCAGTGCAGGGATAGCCTGGAACTGAGAAGTGGTTGAAGCATGCCTAAAACCCAGGATTTCCTAATGCTGAGAGCATCAGGAATTTGGCTGCTCCCCAGAGGGAGCATTATAATGGCCCAGGATTATGGAGAAAGTTGCAGGAGCTTCCACCCCAGATACCTCAAAGCTTAGGACAGCAGTAGTTGGCTACTTCCCTCCTCCCAACTCTGCACCATGAAGCCTACTACCTTACCATCATCCCTAGCAGGAATTTATTACCTTCACAGTTATTAATCTTCACTCTTTGTTATACCTTATAGGTTCCCCCCTTTAAAGTCTCTGAGTGTGTACATGGAGTACCTTCCAACACCCATGGCATCGTCAATGGTACATGGCCACAGGAACCTTACCTGCAGAGACCCTGGTTATCTGCACAGGGGCATAAATACCCCCTTTCCCTCCTAACAAAACTGAACCAGGTCCCTAAACCTATTCTTGTATGTGGTCTTTCTCCATTCACTCCTCACCCACTGAGATCCTAAACTGTACCCACCTGTGGCCAACTATGCTTCACTCCCTCCAGTCTAGATCCCTGCTCAATGGGCATCACTACCCCAAGAGAGAAGCAGATTTGGGGTGGTACTTCTCCAGTTGCTCTGGCATCAACAGTTCTCCACAGATAGGCTTCTCTTGGTGAGAACATGCCCCTATGAATGTAGCAACTGATAAGCTCCTAAGTGCAGGGTTATCAGGGCTAGTTTTCACTGAGCCTGAAACATCCCAAGCTGGACTACCTTTCTATATGACCTTAAGAGATTCCTTCCCCTGGCTCCTGCTGCTCCCGAGTATGCAAATAAATCATCCTCAATGTTCTTTCCCCAGCCAATAACATGACCACATGGGCCCAACTGGTCATTCTCCCTAGAGTATAAATTTCCCCTGCCCCCTCCCCCTAATAAATGAGCTGTTTTCTGACACAGTCTCCCAGGTGTTCTTTCCTGACATATTCAGCATTGCTCAGAATTCTCAGATTCCCCTTCAACCCTTTGCCATGCCTGAATTCATTTTCTCCCTACGACTGGACTAGTGCTTAATAGTCTCATCATTTTGGAGAAAAAGCTGGACTTAGCCGCCTGGCACTTGAGCAAAGAGCAGGACTCCTCCGTATATCAGGCAAAGATGGCATATCAAGTTGCAATAACATTACAGACCTCCCTTCATATTAAGACTGGAAAAGGCAACCCAGTAAGAGGACATGGGTCTGCAAAGCAAGCAAAAGGATCAGAAACAACCCCTGCTTCCTCTGTTAGGATTCTCACAGAAAATATCAAGCTGCATAATTATAACATATATGCAGAGGTTAGACCCATGCAGGTTCCCTGATTGTTGATTCAATCTCAGTGAGTCCATATAGGTCCAGGTTTGTTTACTCTGTGTGTTTTATTGTGGTGTTTTTGAACCCCCTGGCTCCTACAATCTTTCCTGCCCCTCTTCATCAGGATTCCCAGAACTCTACCTAATGTTTGACTGTGTGTCTCTGCAGGTTTCCACCAGCTGCTGAATGCAGCCTCTCTGATCAAAATTGGGTTAGGCACCAATCTATGGTATAGCAGAATGTTATTAGGCATCATTTCATTGATTTTTTAAAAAGAAAGTAGTACAGAAAACAAGTTACCACTTGTCTAAGGAGTATACTTAACATTTTATGATTCTTCTATTTTTACATAAGCTGTAGGATACTTGCACATTAAGCAAAAACAAAGACTTATAATAGTAAATGTAGAAAATGAAATCGAACTCCAATTTGTCTGAAGAAAATAAAACCATTTGTCACATTCACTCTTATACAAAAAACCTCTAGCTGGCTCCCAAATGTACTTCCAATCAAGAAGAAATATGAGTGATTTAAGTGAGAGTATGAGATTCTGTGACCCTTAAAGTCACTCAGTAGAGTCTGAGATGGTGAGAAGAGGGTTGGAAAAAAAAAACAGAAACTGACAGAAGGCAATGAGGTAGAGAGAGAGAGAGAAAGAGAGAGAGAGAGAGAGAGAGAGAGAGAGAGAGAGAGAGAGCAATCTCCAGCATTGCACTTTTATTTACCTGTCATGTGCTCTGATTGTCACAGGCTTCTCTTCATCACTCAAGTCTATCAGAACATGGTATTTCTACCCAAACAGCTGAAGTCGTTATAGTCAAGTGTGCACTAGACCATGCTAATCTTATTCCAGGGAATTTTCTATCTATCTAATATGGATAACTAGGCACATGCCTAAAAATTAGAAACAGAAATTCCTGTTTAACTACAAAATATTTATTTAATACAATAGGTTCTTAAATCAGTTCTCTCTTTTCCATATTTTAGAACATATAACTTTAATCCTTAAGTGTCATGCTCCTGAATTAAGAGCTACTATGTTTCTCTGAGCTATATAATATGCTTAGAAAAATCATTTTTCTGGGCCTTCCCCCATTTTCTTCATTACTTCTTAATATAGACTGCCCCCAGCCCCCTTTATGTCAGCCTTTTAGCATGAGGTGTTAGAATCTAACTATACTTTTGTTTTTTTGTTTTTGTATCTCTAAAGCCTGTAGCAAAAATCTCAGTACTCCTGTAGATGGTTATTAACTAGGCCAATACTTACATATTGTAAATTGATTATTAGTTATATTGGAACAAACTTAAGTAATACCAAATTTAACCTTTCTTTTAAAGGATGGAAGGAGTCTATATCAGGGTACTGTGAGTTCATGTTCCTCCAGTTTTAGTCTCTCAAGTGCTGGGATTAAGGACATGCACCACCACACCCAACTCAGACTTTTTCATTCTTAATCACTTTATTTCATTATTATCTATGTTTCTTTCCTGTCATTCAAGATTCTTGCATTCACATGTTCGAAATAGAGTGAAGTGGTATGATGAGTACCATTTTCTAATTTCTCATTTATTGCAAGTCATTGTGAGAAGCTTTAAGTTTATGGTGAGAATATTGATCCCATGGAAATTAGGCAATGATATTTGTAATCCAATAATTCTAGCACAGACTACAGGTAGTGTTTAAAAGCAGCCAGTTTTCTTTAAGAAGGAAAACCGTTTGCTTTGTCAATGTGAAGGTTAGGAACAGATTTATGTTCTTACAATTTTTATTGCTTCAGATTTAGAAAAAAAATATTTGATGAGAAAACAGTGTAAAGTCCTTCAAACATTGTTAGGGTATTTGAATGACCTATTCTACTAGTCTAAGCTGGTTTCTCACAGATATCAAGCTGGTACTGACCAGCAAACCTTTTTTCCAGCTGGGGTGCCAATTTAGGCTGCTGAGAAAGGAAAGTAATGAATAGTTTTACTCAGCCATGAACTCTGTCAGTTGCAATAAAGAATAGCACAGCAAAAATATTCCATGGTTGCACAAATGTTTTTAGAGTAACCAACTTGTTTCTGATTGGATTTAAGACCAAAGGAACTGAACATCTAGTCCTATAAACATGACCAAGAACCCACGGCATGGAGGCTTATAGGCCCCAGGCATGAAACTCCTACTACCATTGGTCTGAATGGACAAATGGCCCTCTGAAGACTTCTATGTTCACCTGCAAAATAGTGAAGTTTTCAATCCTCATCAGAGAAGCTTCTTTGTGCAGTGGGTGGTGGCTAATACAGAAAATTCTAACCAGTCAAAAGTTCAGAGTATGAGTGTCTCTAGAGTACTTAGCGCTACGTGGGATGTGTATGCTTATACTTAGTGAACAACTCCGAAGAGGGTAGTGAAAAGTTAGAAAACACAGAGGTCAGCAAGGACTAGGAATAAACAAAGCAGGATTGATGTACTCATGAATTCAGCTGTGGCTGATTGCACAAAACCTCAACAAAATCAAGGCAGTGAATGTTTCAGCATGGAGAGAGGAATTCAGAAGCCCATACATCTATCTAAACTTCTAGTGAAGAGTTGATGGCAGCAAAGGGAGGAAGAATGAATTTTCTTTAGAGGTGTGGTCCCTAGCAGAACAACCATACTCTAGTCAATGGCTCCTCAGCCATGCACAGGTTGGTACAAATTTGACTCAGTAGGGCACAAGTACACACAAACACGCAAACACACATATACACACACTCTCAAACACAAAACATAAAGTTGGGAGTTTAGGTTAATAGGGGGTTGACTGGATCTGGGAGGAGTTCAGGGAGGGGCAGGTGTTAATGTGATAAAATGCAATGTTTGTGTGGATAAAATACTCAAAGATTAATAAAAATGTTTTAGAAAGAAAAAGTCAATAAAATTATTTTTACTGACATTCTTCTTTTTTAAATTTTTTTTGATACTTTATTTACATTTCAAATGTTTTCCCCTTTCCAGGTCTCCCCTTTGGAAACTCCAGATCCCATACCCCCTCCGCTGCCTCTATGAGGGTATTCCCCGACCCACCCACCCACTACCATCTTCCCTCTCTGGCATTCCCCTATACTGGGGCATCTAACACCCTCAGGCCCAAGGGCCTCTCCTCCCACTGATGGCCAACAAGGCCCTCCTCTGCTACAAATGTGGCCAGCATCATAGGTCCCTCCATGTGTATTCATTGGTTCCTCCATTGCTGGCGGGATTGCAAGCTGGTACAACCACTCTGGAAATCAGTTGGTGGACCCTCAGAAAAATGGACATAATACTACCTGAGGACCCAGCTATACCACTCCTGGGCATATACCCAGAAGATACTCCAAATGTAATAAGGACACAGACTCCACTATGTACTGACATTCCTCTATACTCGTAGATCAGTGCTTAGCTCAGTTGTCATCAGGGAGGCATCTTCCAACACCTGATGGGAGCAGATGCAGCAACACACAGCCAAACATGAGGTGAAGCTGCAGGAACTTCTCAGAAGAGAGGGAGGAAGGATTGAAGGAGCCAGAGAAGTCAAGGACACCCCAAAAATATGATCCGCAGAATCAACTAAGCAGGGCTCATAGGGGCTCACAGAGACTGAAGCAACAATTACATACCTTGTTTGGTTCCAAGCTAGGAGCTTTGCATATAAGTTATACTTGGTGTTCCTGTGGGACTCATAACAGTGGGCGTGGCATGGCATCTCTGACTCTTTTCTATACTTGGAAGCTTTTCACTCTTACTGTGTCACTGCATAGAGCCTTGATATGAAGGTTTGTGACTAGTCTTACTGTAATATGGTATGTTGTGTTTTGCTGATATCTTTGGAAGGTCTGCTCATTCTTTTATGGCAAAGGGGGAAGAGTGGATCTGGGAGAGAGGCCACATGGGGCAGAACTGGAAGAAGTAGAGGTAGCAGAAACTGCAGTTGGGATGTAATGTGTGGAAAGAATAAAAATAAAAGGAAGAAAAATTAAAAAAATAAAAATAGCTTTTCATAGACAAAGCAGAATTAATTTTCTCCTGCTATAATGAATCTAATGAGGTCTTCAAAATTCTACTGAGATTTTAGGATTTATCATAAATTACTCTAGACCACTGCATTTCAGATAAAGTTTTCATTTTCATAGAATCTCAAAAATATTTATTGTGTGATATTTTCTAGAGACATAATTGTTTAACTACACTTGAATTCTTATCTCCCTAATGAAATCTTCTAATACCTAATTCTTTCAGTTAAAAATTAAATGTGCAGGTATATGTATATCTTACTCAATATGCAACCCTCTAAACCTTGGAATCATCATCCTGGTATTTTTCTACCATATCCACAATTTTATTATTTGAAACAGATACAGAGCAAATTACTAAGTTTAAACTGTCTATTTATTTCCTTACAACTTGTATTGATAGTACTTGCATTAAATACCCAGCTTCAAAATGAGCTACAGAGATAATAATTCTACAAGTGTGTAGAGGGCACAGGTATGTGTACCTCTCAACCCTCTCCAATGACGTTTCTTTTGCAGCAAACAATCTATCACAAATATCATCAACTGGTTAAGTGCAGAGAACAAATGACTGAGGAGTGCTTAGCCCTTTTGGTACCTTTGATATACAAGTTCTATATGTCTAAGACACAGAAAGCACTGTGGGAGAATGAGCAGAAAGACTGTAAGAACCAACGACCAGGCCATCTGCTGCAAGATAGTGTCATCATCCTCCAGTCTTCTTTAGATAACAAGGAAATAACATCTGTGAAATCCTAACAACATGGTCTCCTAAACAAGATATGTAGAATTAATTGACTGTAGCCTTCAGGGCAGAGCCTAGGGTAGGATCTTGTGAGATTTCTTACAACCATATTAAACAACACCCAATGTAGATATAGAGAGATCTCATAAAACCCTGCCCTAGAGGAAGTCCTGTAGGCAATCAATGGCTGCTAAGAGTGGGAGAATCAGTCTTCTCCAGAGGCAAGTACCATGATAGGCTACCTGTCTCAAGTGGAAATCTCTCAAAACATATAACCTATACACAATACTGAATAAACTTATTTTGGTTCACATGCATACATGCACACACACAATCAGATATATGTAACAATAATAGTTAAAGAGGAGTCCAGGAATTTGAGAGAGTGGGACGGGAGAGGTTGAGGTGAAATGATATAAATGCATTACTCCTGTATGAAATTGTAAAAAAAAATAATTGTGAAAGAAAAGAAAATGTCTCAAGTAACAAAGAAACAACACTAAACAAAAAGTAGAGATAAAATACTTGTCCTGGGAAGCAATTTACAGAGGTATTCTTCAAAGTGAGGAGTTAGCACTGAATGTTGCATCATTAAATTGCTTTGTACAGGAATTATGTTAACACAATTTTGAAGCAATTTTCCATTAGGAAACCAATTTCCACTTAAGTGAGGAAATCAAGCCCCAGCTTGATTGTTATAGAGAGAAGGATTAGCCTGTCAAATCAGATGGATCTGTGTGAATGTGGTAGTTTTGCTCAGCCAAATACTGAAATTATTTGAGTGTAAAAGAACCCCACAAAAATAAAGTTGTATTCTCAAAGAAGCATCAAAGGAGACTTGGCTCCCCTCTTTCATCAAAATAGAGTTTGTAATGATTGTCTTAATCTGTTTTAGAAAACACTATCCGACAGCATCTAATTCACCCTGTCGACTCGAAAATTATCTTTTGATTATACTGAATGAACAACAACCACTTATTGTCGATGTTGGCTTGTACAGACTGTTTTTCACGATGCTTGTCCACACCTTTCAATATTACATGGGTTTATCTCCACAGCCTTAGTTTGATTTGATACTTTCATAGTTTGTAGGTAATTTTAGGAAACCAGTTGTACTCATGAGGTATGGTTTTATTCTTGGGTTGTTTTCATAAACACAGCTCACTTTTCCAGCCTCTTATTTCCTGTGTTAGTCTCCAGCTCTGTGTCAAAGTAAAGATTCAATACATATCTGCAAAGTCAGTGAATGGTTTTTGGTCCATGAAGTTTAAAAGTTTCCTGTTTGTGAACTGTACAGATGAGAACACAATGATTTAGTAGCTGAGTATAACAGTTTATTGAAATTGAAGTTGTCAATGGTTAGGTAGGTAATTTGAAGGGAATATAGTAATAAGCCTATTACCCGAGTTCCCAGATAATGACATTTTGTACTACCAGTATGAGATGTTTTGTACTCAGATGACATAAATTGGCAATTCTTAAAACCTAGAGATTTTAATTAAGCATCAAAGGCGTGGAAATGCATTGAGGTTAATTATACTGATATACTGATATCGTATATATCACTGACATATGCGTATATATGATTCTGTGATATCATTACTAGCACTCAAATGGCATGAGACACATTTATATTATATTAAATTGATATCCTGAGTGCTGTGGGCTGAAAGCCCGAGCACCTTTGGCTCCAGGATATCTGGCAGTAGGGCCTTTGGTGTTAATTAGACTATAAAGTAGGGCTCTTATGGGACAAACTAATGCCCTCATAAAAGGAGGCTGAAACATGAGGTCTATGTGACATGAGAGAGATAGTCACTGGTAAATTAGAAAGTGGAGCTTCGTTTATCCAATCTATAACATTTGTTTCATAGCTGCCAGAACTAGCAAAGACTGGAATATGTCCCTTGCACACATTCGCCAGGTTCACTTGGAATCTGACAGGTCTGGAACACATACTTCAGAAACTGTGTCTTACTATAGACTCAGAGCCAGAAGTTTGGTCTTAAGTCCAAAAGCCAAGTGCACTGAAGGTGGGGCTATGGTTCTTAAACATCTAGCTTTCCTGCTGTGCCTACAAAACCATTGCCATTCAATATGTGACTATGTCATAGAGTGCCCAGATACCTTACTCTCTCTTTCGTGATGGCTATTCCCCCTCTGTCTGTCTGTCTCTGTCTCTCTTGCCCTCCCCTACTCTGTGTGTGTGCTCTCCTGTCTCTCTCTCTTTCTCTCTCTCCCTTCCTCTCTCTCCCTAACCAAAACCCCTGGTCTCTGTCTCAGTCTCTGCCTCTGCCTCTGCCTCTCTGTCTCTGTCTCTCTGTCTCTCTCTATCTCTCTCTGTCTCTGTCTCTGTCTGTCTCTGTCTCTGTCTCTGCCTCTCTCTCTCTCTCTCTCTCTGTGTGTGTGTGTATGTGTGTGTGTGCGGAACAGCAGCAATATCTACTTCTAGGAAGGAATGTGTAGACTATAGATGTCCTGCTGTATTTCCTTGAGCTCAGTAAGAAATGCCATTTCTTTTTCTTTTGCAGGGATTTTCAAGATTGAATTCTTAGTGCAGTATAAAGCCTAGAAAGCAAAAACTACAATTTTAAAAGGAATAAGTGTAAGCATCAAAAAATAATCATTGTAGGGCTGAGTAAATAGATTTTCAAAGAAATATATTATCATACTAAAAAGCAAAGGTTAGAGATCAGGAAACTTCAGCTGTAGTAGCAGAACTGCCAATTGCTACTATTTTGATTATACTGAGTTTGTTCATCAGGACAATAAAACTCATAGAAAACTAAGGACCATTACAGTCACACATTGTATAATTCTACCATGTCCTTCACCACTCCGATGTTTAAAAGATGGATCCAAACCTAGGTTGAACTGTCCACATTTAGTATTGTACTTGCTTTAAAATATTTTGCTAGTACTTTAGAAATGAAGTGTAGTGCATGCATACCTTTCTACAGCCACCAGACTTTATATCAACTCACTCTTGATAGTGTTATATCCAGAGTACCACATATGTCAAAGGGATGGACCTCTCTGTAACTCTTGACATATTTCACACTATCACAGCAATGCATTTCCAGTTGCTTATGCCAATGCTAAGGTGCTAGTCAAGGTTTTACAGTGTCTGTTTTTCTTAAGTGAAATGGAGTTTTCTGTGCTTTTAAACATGTATTAGCAAATATATATCTTACAGTAAAAATTGTGGGTAGGTGACTTCAGTCAGTAATGAGAAATGCATTCTGCAGGTCATTGAAATCAGAGACCTGACTGTGTCTCTTTAAGTACAATTAATTAAAAGCTTTTAAAAGTTTGTGTGGCTCAGAAGCAAAGGCAGACCAATGCTTGGCACTGTATAGATGATGCAGTGATTTATTACAATGCCCAGCAGAACATCAAAGACCGCTGCTAAGGATTACTAATTAAAGGGTTTACTGAAGTATGTATGCTTTATGAATTGTAGTCAGAATTAAACACTATTGGTGCCAGTAAATGTGCTAGTCCCGTAGTGACATTGTTGCTCCTGAAGTGATTAATAAACTTTGCTGGTATCTAGTTAGCCAAATACAGATGTGTCTGATTTATTATGAAAGAATAATGTATAATCTTGGCATAGAAGTATTTATTGATCTTTGAATGGCAACCTCAAGTTCATTTTCTCTTCAATCAATGAAAACAGTTAAGGATTGAAGTGTAGCTGCAGTGTGATGTGTGCAACAACTTGAACAAATCCTGAAAACATTATGTAAACAATAGAAAGAAATTCTATGCTGTGCCTTGTCAATGCATGTAAATAAGGGCCTTAGTCTGTAAAAGGATGGAAGTAGGGGGCATGGATGGCTTCAAGGGGGCAGGCGACAAAAAGGTTCAGGGTGATAGCAGTGATTTGCATCTTCTTTTGTATGTTAGATGTACAGATATAATGTACTGTCAAAATTCAATGATTGTCAACTTTATAGTATAGACATTGCACTTTAATAAAGTGGTGTGAAAAGAGCATCCTGAAGGTTTATATTCAGGTTCAAACACAGTTGCCAGACTTTATGTTAAAATGAGGGGATCTTCAGGGTTTGTGATGAGATCTTAAAGAAGTCCTCTCACCAGCTTCCTAATGATTTGATTAGAACAAATAATACTATCTGGGAAATCACTGTTACCCAGATCATAATGATTGGCACCTAAAAATCAAAACAAAGGGCTGGAGAGATATCTTAATGGTTCAATGCACTGGCTACTCCTCCAGAGAACAACACTTCAACCATTCCCAGTAATCCACATAGTAGTGCAAAGACATGCATGCAGACAAAACAACAATTTACATAAATTAGAATCTTTTTTTTTCAATTTTTATTATTTTATTATTTTTTGATAGAGACAGTGTTTCTCAACACAATTTTATTATCGTATGCCTTCACTCTGTCCCTAAATTTAAGAAAATATGCAAGAATAGTAGGCTTCAGAGAATAAAGTGAGATAAGAGATAATATGAAAGAGATTGACTTCCAAAGTGATTCTCTGGCACATCTCATGAAGAAGAACACAGCTACAAAGACGTTCAGATGAATTGTTCATGGGAATGACTGCCAGAGATCCAATCAATGCACTCATTGAAAATATGTCAGAAGACAGGGCCCCACAGCTAATCAGCACCGGGACAAAGATCCCTCGCCGGAGATTGCAAGACCCAGCAGAGGGCCAAAGACATGCCCCACAGCTCACCAGGCCACAGAGACTGACCGCCAGCAGCTTCCGACGACAGCCGGAGACCTCAGCTTGGGCCACAGGGCCCCACACCTAATCAGCGCCGGGACAAAGATCCCTCGCCGGAGATCACAAGACCCAGCAGAGGGCCAAGGACACGCCCCACAGCTCACCAGGAACGCAGAAAAGCTCAACCCGCTTTCTGCGGGCCACAGAGACTGACCGCCAGCAGTTTCCGGCGACAGCCGGAAACCTCAGCTTGGGCCACAGGGCC
>CM052709.1:84527041-84558744 GCA_028551405.1 Uromys caudimaculatus | reverse complement strand
AAAGCAATCTACAAATTCAACGTAATCCCCATCAAAATTCCAACTCAATTCTTCATAGACTTAGAAAGAGCAATTCTCAAATTCATTTGGAACAACAAAAAACCCAGGATAGCAAAAGCTATCCTTAACAACAAAAGAACCTCTGGCTTTTCCTCTTAAGGTTGAAAACTGCAGAACATAGTGAAATCATTTTTTAAGTGACCAGGAAACTATCTGCTAGCTAGAATTCATAGTGCTTCAAGGTACTGTGAAGACTTCTGGGGAGCAAATAATATCAGTAGTCTTACCTAGTGCTTGACCCTGCATGCTACAGATATGACCTACTGGGAAGGCAAGACTGTTTATGGCAGTAACCAATTATTCTCTTGATTGGATTTAAGGCCTATTTCACAGTAGAGAATCGATATCAGTTACATTTAAAAAATAGATTTCTATCTTCCTCTTTCTAACTCCACAGAGTTGAGTGGTTTTATGTACCTATGTCTTTTAAATTACATTCGGCTCAACAATTCTAACAAATTTTATCTTCCCATATATCCACCTATATCCTGTATCCAAGAGAAAAACAAAAATAGTTTAAAAATTCTCAACACTATACCCAGCTGTAATTAAAAGCATATGTTAACCATACATTGAGAATAGGGAAGTTGCCTTGGTCCTTGGGTGAGGTAACCACATGTTAGAATTGCCAGACAAGAACAACCTACTAAACAAAGATCCAAAGAGAGACCAGAAGGAAGTTTAAGAAAACTTTTATTCAAAAAAGGGTTCAGGGAAAAATGCATGTCTTGGAAGATACAGAGGCAGGAGAATACAACCAACCAGGCACCTGGAGCTGTTATCTATCAAGTCTTTTAGGGTGTGGGCAGGAAATCTACATTCTGCCTAGAACCTCATAAGATATGGACGTGAAAACTGCATTTGAGTGGCACAAACCTACGGTGGGAGCAGCAATAAAATGTAGTTTATTGAAGTTGACTTAATTTTGAAGTCAGTGTGCATGCAGTTCAAACTCATGATGGATAATTGTCATAGTATAGGCATAGATGTTTTTCAAAGCCTATTTTATTTAGGGTTTTTGAACAGTTCAACTTCCTTTCTAGTCCACCAACCAGTGGTAGGAGAATAAGGAGGCTAATAGATAAAGGGGTAGTTCCTTGGTGGCGATTTTACTCTTTGTCGTCAGGATACCAGCAGTCCAGTCCAATAGCAAAGAGCAAATACTAATCAGTAGCAGTGGTTCTATCCAGCAGGATCTGCAAGGTTCTGCCAAATTAGTGCGAGTCAGTGGGAGCAGCAAGAGTCAACTGGAGTACCAGGAGAAGATCTTTGGCATGTCTCTCCTCAAGAAGTGAAGAATAGTGAAGAACAGTAAAGACCGGTGAAGACCAGCAAAGCATTGCAAGGTGTAGCAAGGCAAGAGCATCCTTGTTCTTCATGTGTGGCTTTCTCCTTCGTTAATTTTTATAAGAGTTTTCTCAAAGAGTGTTTGTCATCCCAGCAAGACTCAATGTATGTAACTCTGTTCTGAAACTCATGCTAAAGTTCTGAAATAAAAAAAAAGAAAAACCTGCACTCATCTGTTTTCTTCAGCATTGATTTAGGAACAGAGGCTGAATGCATAGGCAGTTAAGGTTTTCCCTCCCTTCATCCATCACTTACTACATCAGCTCTCTCCTAACAGCCTATATTTTGGTTTCCACTAAGAGAGAAGAGCTCCCTGGCCTTAAAGCACTGAAGCAATCCTTCTTCTTCAGGGAATGCCCTTCTGAGTCACAGGAAACTGCCAATTATCTGTTGTCAAGAGCAGCTGCTCCTAAGGTTAGCAAACAAGGTTAAGGTGCAAAGTGAGGGAAAACTTCTCTTGGAGAAAATGTATTTTGTTTTCTAGAAGGAATAGTTGCTATTAGAACGCAATGAGAAAAGTCTTGCCTGAAAGCCCTGCAGGGCTCAATGTTGACACAAGTTCATCAATTCTATCCACTTATTTTTTGTACCCATATTGTTCTGAATATTCATTATAGAACGCTTTTTTTAAAATTCAACAAGCGATCCCACTGTCACACAGGTGATCTTAGTTATTATAAGAAAGAAGCCACATACACCAGTCAGTATCAATAGGATAATGTTTCATTTCAAAGAAATCTTTTATTTATATCCTCAAAACTCTTTAGTAATCTGTATATATAACATTGCTTCTAAAACGTGTAGCAGTTAATGACCTTTTCATATGGAACAGGGAGAAATTATAGGTATTATTAAAGAAAAGAAAAAAAATATTTGAAAAACCTTTTATCTTATTTTGTTCTGACACATACACTTTCAAATACCGAAAAGGCATTTGATGTAAGAATAATACAGAAGTACGTCCTATTATCTCGGGGAAGGTTTTTTGTCAGAATGAAGGCATCTCCCAGAAAATCTGATGGTAAACTTACTCTCTAGCACAATGGACACTAAAGATTCTGTTAGAAATACCAAAACCACTAATTAAATCACAAACATTATACATGTTATAAAAGAAATGTTAATTTCACACTCAACTTTATTTCAAAACTGCATCTCAAGAAGAATAAATTTGATTCACAAAGCAGCAAAGTATATTCCTCTATACAGGATTTTAGCCCAACCTTAAAGAACAATGACTTCTGCTCTCTAAGCAGCACCCAGAAATGGCATATGTTGATGTTAATGGATTAAATTAAACATATTTTAGAAACCTTTTACATCATGATGACATTAATGTCGAGTTAATATACAAAATATATGTGTGTATACAATACATTATATATATCAGACAAAGCTATTATTAGAGGTGTATTCTCTGGAAAACATAAAATTAGACTTAAACAGGAGCTAGAAATAATAAATTCACTTGAAAATTAACTAATTTACTATTACGTCAGCATTTCTTGAATATTTATTTGTATTTTTCTCCTCTGATCTTTATCTTAATGTTCCATCTTGATCACTCTCAAAGTACCCACATTCTTATTTGCCCTCAAGTGCCTTACAGTGAGACAGGAGCTTTAATGATAGACTATTTACAAAATTGTATAAGCACTTAAAACATATATACCCCTGCCCCAAAAAACAAGAAAGAAAGGGAAAGGAAAGGAAAGGAAAAAAACAAATCTTCAAGAATTCAAGTTATTATTATAAATTAATAGACATTACAGGAGTTTTCAGAGACACAGGAAGAGACACTGGAGATGAGGTTGAAAAAACCCAGAGGCAAGACCACATAATAGAAGTCTTGTAAAGGTGTCTTCCTTTCATTCACAGAGGCCACTAAGGCCATTTAGGGCATCAGTTGGGGCATAGAAGACTTGGCTTCTGCATACTTAAAGGTACTGAATAGAATGAAAGCATCAAAGAGGAGAGTTGGGATTCTCATTCCATAGCCTAAAAGCCATGGAGGTCTTAGAGAATTGTGTCATATTGAAATAAACAAAACATAAGTGAAAATGAATTACAAATATGTTTCCCCCAAATTACATGCATATGAACCTAGGGGGTATAAGGTAGGGAAACAAACATACCAAGTAACTAAGAGTTCAGGGCAATTGTGACTTCAGTTATAAATTTATACAGTACTTCATTGTCTCATTGGTTAGTTAACACTGATAATTTAAATTAAAATGAATAATACAGAGCTGCGGGGATGGTTCTCTTAGTAAAATGCTCACTCCACAAGCATAATGATCTGAACCCATGCAACTATGGAGAAACCTCAGTTTGTTGGCACCAAGTGTGTGGTAGAGGCAGAAGGATCCCTGGAACTTACCAGGCAGCCACTCTACCCAATCAGTGAGCCCAATGACCAATGAGACTTGATAGAGGAGATGCCTGTTATCAACACCCAGTCTCAACACACATGTACACATATGTGTACATGGACACACAAACATATGCACACATATCCCACATTAAAAGATTGATGTTAAATCGATAAATAAGTAAATAACATGTGTATTATTCACTATGAATATCAGTTGTAGGAACTGGTCAGTCACTCCTCCTAAGTGGGAGTTATTGTTCCACCACAAAAATTCAATTCTTATTAGATCAACAAAGCAATAGAATAGGGGAAAAGATGCCATTATTTTTCACCTTTTAAAATAATAATAAGTTTATTTAGAAATTACCAACATAAATATGTTTTAAACTTTTCCACATATTATATTTAGACTGTATATGCTAATGTAAGATCCACTAAAATATTCCACTTGGGTAAAAAGATAATAATATTTTTTCAATCCATCATTCCAAGGACAAAAATTGCATTTAAAGGAGAAAAAAGGGCAGCTAAATGTAAAGGCCACTTTATATTTTCCTATCTTTTCTTCCATCATGTAGAAATCATTTAAATAATCCACATCTGTAATGGAAACTGCCAATCAGGGTTAAAGTAATTTCACCATCAAATTACAAAAATTTATAAACTAACAACTGACGCTAAATATCTAGTTTAAGGGAATTCAAGTTGTCTTGAGCTCTAATTGAGAAAATGTCAGTGTTATCTACTGAGGAATGAAAAGGGAATGAACTCAGTTAAACATGGTTTATATAGGTTTATAAAATATTGAAGCAAAATGAATGGAAACATTCCCATTTTCTTATCGAAGTAGAAATTTATGGTTTACTAGTTTAAATTTTGTATATCAAATTGACTCCAGCAGGAACAACTGAAGCAAATGCTCAGGTGCTTTTAGTGAGACTTTTCTTAAGCAGGTATCAAATGTTCTAAGTACAATGATCCCAGCATTAAACAATAAATAGTATGAGGAGCAAAGAAAAGGTGAAACAAGGAACACATGTTTCTGTGTATACCTCTATTGGTTTTAATTTTTCAGATATAAAAAAGGAATACAGGTTTTATAACAGATTTGTTTATTTTAGGAATTTTACAACTCAAAAGAAAGCCAGTTAGGTTTTGAGACAGCATCAGAACAATGACTATATCTTATCCTTTCTATAAAACAGCTGCTGAATTCATAACTGAAGCTTCACACAGAAAAATCCTCTGTCAATATGATACAAACAACTCATGTACTGGGGTATTCAGTAGGAGATAAAAGTCAGAAGTTTCTTTCTTGTATGAAAAGAAGCAATTTAGAGAACAGGCGAGGTGATGCAGACCGGAAGAGGTAGAAACACCAATTAATTAAAGAAACAAAGCAGTCAGGATTGAACTACAGGATGAAATCTGAAGTTGCATGTTTCATGGTTCCTTGCCCAACAATTAAACATGGTTATCAAGTAGTTGCCGTCCCAATGGGTAAGATCTTAGGTGGTTCTTTGACAGTTAAGTAGAAAACATCGAATACACAGTGCTGTTTATCACATCACAATATAGGAATGCCAGCACAATTCCTGTACCCATTTAATAAAGGTTAATAGAGGCACCCATTTCTCTCTGATATGGTGGGGTTTGAGTGAGTCTCTCACTTGCGTGGCCAGTAGATACAGTAAAGAGCATGTATAGTAGCATGTAGACCAATATTACAGCTCTTTCTCCCATCACCTACAAACGCGCGATGCAACAATGTACTCAGCCTCCACCAGCCCGACATCAGCTGTCCCAAAGGCTATTCCTTCTGAATTACCTCCATTAGCCTGCAAATTAAAACAATGCTTTCAGTCCAAGCATCTTACGTTGTCCTCTAGGACATGAACATTTAAGTAAGAATGGCTACAACAATGTGAGCATGATTCTTGTTAGGTTCCAGTGAAGAAAAAGGTTTTATGTGATGCCACCATAGAATCAACATGTATCCAAAGATTTTATTTTAAACTCAGGATTGTCTCAGGTCAAGTCCAGAGATATTAAGGAAAAGTATACATAAGTTACCATGGTCAAGTTGCATTTATATCAGAATGGGTAAGAAATGGCATCATTAAAAACTGTCACCAAATACATAATAAAATGCTAAACTCTATAAAAAATAAAAAAATAATGAAGACTTTAATGTTTTCACTTGCTTGGGAAAATTTTCCATTAGAAGGTAAGATGAGAAGAAACCGAAGAAAACATCTACATTTACTACTTCCCCTAAACAAAACAGAGATAGAATTAGCCATTCTGTTATATCCTGCTTTATTTAAAATCATTTTTTATCCTATGTGAGCAAGCAAGGAAGCACATACATATGAGAACTGAACTCTATATTCTTCTAGATAAAACTTGACAGACTTTGAAGGAACATACTCTCCAACCCCCTTCTTTGTTTAAGGAGAACATTCAAGATGATTTGCTTTTTTTTGACAAATATCTTCATCTCTGTTATTTATCCCTTATTCTACCAGGGGAAGAAAGACTGGATATCTTCTGTAAGAAACCTACTGTGAATTCTAATGCTTTTCTTCATGCAATAACTTTGCTTCTTATATATTCTTGCTATTACATTTAAAATAATTTGACACATAGTTATTACTAGCCCTATTTATTTCTGTAAAACTGAAGGACGAAGATATTCCTATCCACAATAAGGCCTTTTCTCCTGTACTCCAAAGTCTATGCTCTTCACACTGTCTCATGTATTTTAATTTTAAAGAACATAACACTTAGGAGGTAATATTTTCACAAGTATACTATCCACTTGAGATAGAAAAGAAAAGAGCCAAGGAATATGCTATTTCCATGAGGACTGATTCTTGTATGAAACTCCCCTTCAGATATTTGCTCCTCATAGCACACAAGATCAGATATTCAAGCATTTCCAGCATTTATTGGATATGAGAATTGCCCTTACTTCCCAAGTATACACTGCTATGTGTTCTGAGTAAATTACTCACAAATGTTCTACATAAAAACTTGTTGCATATTGACATAATTTTAATGAAAATTGTTTATGATCTCTAATGTCAATGTGTGCTGTGGGTCTATGATAATGACTATATATAATTCTTTTAAAATGTGGTGGGATATGGAGGATAACATATTTTCTGAATCTAGAGAAAATAGTGGTGTTTGCTGAAAATCGTCAGGATGATATAGTCCTGTAAGAATGATTGAAAAGTTTGGATGCTGATTCTTAAGAAACCAGTAAAACCTGACCCCCGAAAAGAATCCAATAAATGGAATAAATATGAAACCAATTGTGTGAAGTGAATTGTATTTTTATATATTGGAAGGAATTAGCCCCATTCAGGCTTGTTTCATAGCATACAAAACTACTGGCTATATAAATAGCTGAAGCAGATGGAATGATGGTAGAACCACACAGGTTTCTGCTACATATTAGTGAAAGTAGAAGCTACTAGAATAATCATTAGTGGGTGGATGGAATGAATGAAATACCTGCAAATTCAAAGTCATGTCTGCGAGGATGAGAAAGACCACATGAGAGACTTTGCAAAAATCGGACAGGGGAGTAGCAGACTTAATTGCCATTGAAAGGAGATTCTGCACAAGGGCCAGGTTCCACAACAATTCCCAAGAAAGCAGTGTTTGGACATAAGCCTGACTGCTATGCGTTGCAATGAGTACCAGAGAAGGCAGTGGATGAAGTGAACACCACTGGATCTATGCTTAAGAGATCAACCCTCTCCTAAAGGATTCCAGAACTGTGCTCCTCTGGACAGCCTGGCACCATTATATCCCTGGGCAATATTTCAATCCTAATTAAATAGATGTCTTCTGGTGTCAGCAGAGCTTAGTTCAATGCTATATCATCACTTTTATGAATATTACTGCCACAAAGATGGGAATAAAGATGTGTGTTCTACATACTGGCTTCATTTCCTTTTAATATATGCCTAGGAGTGTGTTGGGGGTCTATGTGATAGCTCTATATTGTAGAAGTTTTTGAAAGACCTATATATGACTTTCTGCAATGATTGTACTAATTTTCATTCTCACCAAAAATTTGTAACATATTTTTCTCCATATCTTAAACAGAACTCATTAACTCTCATCTCTTTGATAATAGGCATTCTTTTTATGTAATAGGCATTCTTTACCAATTAAGGAATGCATATGTTGTATTGAGTTACATTTGTGTTTTCCTGATGATCAATAAGATTGAAAATTATTCATCTACCTATGTGCAATTAGCATTTTTAAGAAACTCAATTCATTTGTGATATTTTAATTAAATAAAGGTTTCAAGCCACACTTATCACCATTTCCTGAATATAATCAAATCCATATGTATCTTGCCTAATTTTGATATCTCCTGGAATAGAAATGAGCATAGTCTTACTCTGGTTTGTTTCTCACAGGTCAATAATTTTAGACATTAGAAATCATTGCAGAGCTACAATAAAGGCTTTATCCTCTTGTTTAATTTACAAGTGTAACAACTGAAAACTGAAAAACAAAATTAAAGAGCTGGAAAGCAGACTATTTTTAATTTGTCTTCAGTTTGCAAAGTAGTAACTCAATACAATTTTTATTATTTCTGATAAATGTTACTTTACCTTGTTGCATGTAAATAAATTAGTAAGTTCGTTGTCAAAAGTACATATAAAAGAATATTCAAAGCCAGAAAGATTTTCCTGCAATCACATAGATTTTTATTACAGTTCTAGAGTTTTGAGATGTCTGACATGTGATAGGTACATTTGCATAGTTTACATTCTCTTTAATCGTGTCTTTTGTTCTATATTGTTTTTCATAATAAAGCAATTATGATTTGATTTAAAACTTAAAATGTACGTTTAAGGAAACTTCACTGTCCTGTTACCTTTGTAGTACCCAAATTTTACCATTAGTTGTAGTAAAGCTGAGAAATTACTATTCCAAATTGCTATCAATTTTAAAAATAAGTGAATAATTTTCTCTGAGAGTATATGAGATTTTTACCCTATCTAGGTCTGTTCACTCCTGGCTGTTACTTCATTAATCTTCAGATTCTTAAGGAAAAATGTAGCAACTTGCTCCTTAGAGGCAATTACCAGTGAATTGCAATCAAATGCAAGAAACAAAATTATTTGTGGCATATTTCCAACCATACTTTACTGGGAATGGCCTTGAAGTATATTGTTTCCAAATCCCTTAAATTACACAAACTATTTGAAAAGA
Source organism: Uromys caudimaculatus (assembly GCA_028551405.1). Lineage (NCBI taxonomy): Eukaryota > Metazoa > Chordata > Mammalia > Rodentia > Muridae > Uromys > Uromys caudimaculatus. Next base: position 84,549,716 of record CM052709.1, on the reverse strand, counting down.
GCAGAGATCTGTCCAGTGAAAACAAAGGCTCATAGAAATGTGTTGGGAGAAAATGAAGGGCAATAATTTACACAAGAAAAATTCAACAATTAAACTATAAAATGTGTTAAACATAGCTGTCTTTTTTTTTTTTTTACATATTAAGACATTTGACCATCTAGATATTTTCACGTATGTGTGTGTGTGTGTGTATGTGCATGCACATTGTGTGTATGTTATACATGTTTATATTTGTGTTTATGTATGTGTGTGTTCTTTGAGAATTCTGTAGAATATATCATGATCATATTCACCAGCAACTCCTCCCAGATCTAGTTCCTCTTCCAGCCCCATTTAAATGTGTGTTCTCTTGTTTTAAACTGAACACATCAAGTCCCATTTGCACTGTTCATGGATTATTGGATATTTGGCCTTCTTCTGAAGCAGGGTGAACTTATCAGAGGCTACACTCTTATAGAAAATGCCTCTCTGTCTCCTAACCACTAACGATTCCCAATAGCTCTCTGGCTAGAGGTGGATTTAACGTCCTGATACAGTCTCAATGCTGAGATCCAGTCAGTCTTGAACTTGCAAAGGTTTTGTTCATGCTATCTCAAGTACTATGAATTCACGTGTTCAGCTGCCTGTTGTGTCCAAAAGACACTGGTTCCTTGCCATCACCCGCTCTTTCTAACTTTTACATTTGTCCTTCTCCTCTTCCACAATGGTCTCTGAGCCTTGCAGGGAAGTGATCCAGTATACATGTTTCATTTGGGGCTGGATATTTTGCAATTCATTTAACAGAAGAAGAAGAATAGATTATACTCTACAATCTATGCTTTTTCTATAAAGATGTTCTTGGCCGGGCAGTGGTGGCGCATGCCTTTAATCCCAGCACTTGGGAGGCAGAGGCAGGAGGATTTCTGAGTTTGAGGCCAGCCTGGTCTACAGAGTGAGTTCCAGGACAGTCAGGGCTACACAGGGAAACCAAAAAAAAAAGGATGTTTTTGAATTGTTAATGGTGCCAGATATGTGTTTTATCTTGCAGAGTGGGACTTAAATTCAAACAGAGAGTGTTTGGTTACTCCCATAGCACCCATGTCACAGTTGCAGAGGTGGGTATGTCTCCTCACACAGGTTATCATTGGAGCTCACAAGACTCACAACTGAGTACTGTTGGTGACTATTCTTTTCCTATGATGGCATGCATAAACCATTCCAATACTATGAAAGCTAGACAGTAGCAAAGGTTATTACTTGCAAGATATCCCCACTTTCTGTGACTCAAATGCATGGTATCTTCACGAATAAGTTCTTACCATCAGTTTCTGAAAGGTAATCAGTAGCATTGCCTGTAATGATTGGGGTCTGATGAGATATCATTACTCCATAACTCCAAAATAAAAAAATAAAAAAATAAAAAAATCCTGGCACTGGGGTTGTTCTTTGTTACCTTGTGGTGGCAATGCTCAGACATTATTTTCCCATTATTGTGTAACTTCATTTAAATTGTATATGTGCATACACGTGTGTGTGCATGTGTGTATGTGTGAGTGTGTGTGTGTGTGTGTGTGTGTTTAAGAGCCTATAGCAATAAGTCTCCATATAACCTTTTTTTTTTTTTTTTTTTTTTTTAGACAGGGTTTCTCTGTGTAGCCCTAGCTTTCTTGGAACTCACTCTGTAGAGGAGGCTGACCTCGAACTCAGAAATCCATCTGCCTCTGCCTCCCAAGTGCAGGATTAAAGGTGTGCGCCACCACTGCCTGGCTCCATAAAGATGTATTTAGTGCTATTTACCCCTCTCCATGTTCATTCTTCTCCTGTCTTCCTTCCCTCCAATTTAACTCTTCCCATTCTGTTTTTCTCCTCTAAACCTTTCAGTGTCTTGCTTTGTTCTCTTAATATAACATCCTCAAAATCTATTAGCAAAAGGTGACCTTTTATCATTTCATAAAGAACACCATCCATTTTGTACATACACGCGCACACACACACACACACACATATCATACGCATCGTATTTTCTTCATTTATTCACCATTTATTGGACTTACATGTTCCAAATGTTACAACAAACATGGGCATGCAGATATCTCAAAAATTTACCTATATTTTTCCTGTGTATATATGCCCAATACCAAGATTACTGACTCATATAATGATTCTATTTATGGTTTCTTGAGAGACATCCACACTGTGTTCCATTATAGATGTGCTAATCTATATTTTCACCAACAATGGATAGGAATTCATCTGTCTCCTTAGCTTCACCCAACATTTACTCTATTTTTGGTAATGTATATTCTTCTCTGCATAAGATTCTATATCATCTCAGTTTTTAAGTAAATATCTCAAATTATCTCATATTGAACACTTTTCATCTTCTTGTTGTTTACTAATGTATCTTTTTTGAGAAATTTCTATTGAGATATTTTGCCCAGTTTAATGAGTTTTTTTTTAACTACAGTGATGATTCGGTTTCACATACATTCTAGATATTAATGGCATTTCAGAAACATAATTGATAAGCACTGTCTCCCATGCTCTATCTGTCTCTTTGCTCTATGAACTTTTTCCTCTTCTGAGCAGAAACTGTATAATTTGATGAAATCTAGTCTTATAACCTGTGTCTTTGTTGCCTTGACCTCTAAGACAATTGTTTAATGCTAGAATGTTGCAGCCTACGTTATAAGTAACAAGATATTGTCCAGTATGTACTGACATCACTGAACTTTAGAGAAAATTAACAGGATTCAACAAAATGTAAGAGTTGGAAAAGGAAGTAGCTCTGAGCCTGTCAATGGACAAACACCCCATTGCAAACACAAGAGAAATAAAACTATGATTTTCACTTGTTCTAAATTCAAGTAGCGTTTTCCCTGTGTAAGCATTGCATCAGAAGCAATATTCAAAGTGCTTCAGATTCTTAAGGCATCTTTTTATCTGATGTTCACTGGAAGAACAAAGTGGTCTATCCAAAGCTAGGGTCAGATAAAAGGTTTCTTTCTGTTGTACTATGTGTTGCAAAAACAATGGATCTAAACAATTTTCTAGAGCATTTTTCTCAGGTTTGAATTACATCATCCTCCCTTTAGAATTTAAATTGCATCTAAAATGTGATCCCACTCCCATTATCCTGAATAATTCTGAAAACTACATGAAGAACTTTCTAGCTGGTATCCCCTCATTCTAACCTTGATCCTTTCATCACTGACCCTTTAAGACTATCAAAGTGATATTTCAAAAACGAAAATCAGATCATCTATCGGACCTGATTAAAATTCATCCCAATGAAATTTTATTACCTGGAGTAAATGCCAAGTTATTTAGTTTGACATAAAAATCTCTCCTTGATTTCACCTTTGGCAGTTCATTTTTATCTAATCTGATCCACCATTCCTAGTGCTTAATACTCCAGCCAAACTGGTTTATAGTTTGTTCTAAATAATCCACATTCTTATGTGTGTCAGCAACACACTTCCACCATCCTTTCTGCTGCCAACTTGTTACTCATCTTTGAAAACCGAGTCCAGATATTACCTTCCTAATGAAGCCTTCCAAAAGGGCTCAGACAAATTTGATTTCATGTTCTCATCTGTATTTCCTTTCTACTTCTGCATATTCATAAGAGAACTTCCAGTTGTAGCCCTGTACTTCATTTAATAGATTGTTAATTTAGGAAAAGTAGCCACTGTATGGGACGGGGATGGTGGGTCTGGCAGAACAGTGCCTACTGCCTGAGCATGAGGACCTGAGTTTGATTACTAGTATACATCCTAGTTTTGATTTGATTATTCACACCCATCATGGTTAGAAAACAACATGCAACTGAGGACTACCTATAGTCATAGCATTAAAGAGAATGAGACAGGAGCATCTCTGGGTATTGATGGCCTGCCAGCATGACCAATTTCCAAAGCCAGATTCAGCAAGCACTCTGTCTCAAAATATATGATGAAGAGAAGTTGAGGAATCCATGGGACATCTACCTCTCCCTTCACTACCCTCACTTCACACACACACACACACACACACACACACACACACACACACACACACACACACATATACACTATAGCTTTTATTTACTTTTTCAATGCAGGAGTACATGATTTATTAATGGTGCTCCATCAAGCCATCCAAATTCTGTTACTTTTTGATCTTCCCTAAGATGAGAGTATCCCTATGATTTTCTGAACTTTTAAGATTCTTCATAGTTTCTCCTTGTAATCTAGTCCTGTTAAGGAGATTTGCTAATTCTCTAGAATTGATTTGATTATTGTCTGGTTTTCTGTCTTTGTCAGCTTTGACTCCAGTCACATGGCTCACAGCCTTTGAGCTTCATGACAATGAAATTTGTTTCACATGGGGCTGCAAATGAAAGACAACACTGAAGTGAATGGAAAATGTATGCCCTGTTGTGCCTTCTTCTTTCAGTATTTAGGCAAAATGGTACTCCCCATCTTCTCGATATTGATCAATCTTTCACAAGGGCAAGAAACAAAGACAATAAAGCAAATGCCACAATCACATGCAACATTTCTTCCTAAATCTGCCTCTGTTGTAGAACAACAAATACACCTGGCCTGAAAACAGTCTTAAAATATCCTCTGCCTTACCTACAAGCAGATATGATAAGGCTAAAATGAATGGGAAACAGAGGATACCTGATCAAAATAATACAATCTACTATAAAATATGAATAACTTGCTATATTTTGACTACAATTAGTTATATCATAAAACATTCACATGATGATTCAATACAATGTTCCCCAGTCTCAAAATTGTTAAGGCCTAGGTAAAATATTAAGGCCTACATGGAATGTTAACATCCAGGTAAAATGTTAAGACCTAGGTAAATGTTACCTGTCTAGCCTTACATTTTGGGCTGTTACCAATACTATAAAGAAACTGTTCCAAATGTTGTTACTGTTGTCACTAGGATTTTCTGTGCTTTGGTGTTCTTGGAACCCAATCACAACAGAAGTGTAGGGAAATGCCAGGGTGGTGAGGTGGGAGGGTAGCACCCTCATAGAAGAAGGGGGAGGAGGAAGGGATGGGGGGGGTTCCAGAAGGGAACTGTTTTGTATAGTTAGCCACAATAAGGTTGACTCCGAACCAACAACCCAGTGGCACTTCCTGCACCTGAGTAGAAGTTTTTACAGCATTGCTTTTATAAACTGTCCCTGGGATGGACTCCAACATAAGAGAGACAACTGAACAAACATAAAAAACCAACAATTTGGAATAAAACATCCATTCTAAGTAGAGGTCAAGTAAAGTTTAAGTTCAAAGACCTCCCTGGGAACTGACATCCTACTTGGAAGAAAGAGACATGTACATGGGTAACTGACACCTGGTTGGCAAGTTGAGACATGAATGTTAAACATGTCCCATCCTGTTTGACAAGTCAAGATATGAATGCTAGACAAGTCCCCTGCCACCATTGAATACCCCAACCAATGGGAACAGGAAAAATGTACAACAAACACATGTTCCTAAGGAAACCCCTCTATCTAAATCCTTATTGGTAGAATAACTTAGCACAGATATTTGAGGATCTCAGGTTTAAAAAGCCCTATAGAATCTTGACTCAACATCATAGTCAGCTGCCAAATCTGACCTGTGTGCCTAATCAATCAGTCTTGAGGTGTGACATTCAATAAAGAATCCTTGTTTGTTGAAGCAATCCCACTAAAATCAGGGACTAGACAAGTCTGCCCTCTCCCTATCTATTCAATATAGTAATTGAAGTTCTAGCTAGAGCAATTAGACAACAAAAGGAGGTCAAAGGGACAAAAATTAGAAAGGAAGAACTCAAAATATCACTATTTGCAGATGATATGATTGTATACTTAAGTGACCAGAAAAACTCCACCCGAGAACTGCTACAGCTTAAAAACAACTTCAGCAAAGTGAACAGATATAAAATTAACTCAAACAAATCAGTAGCCTTCCTATACTCAAAGGATAAACAGGCTGAGAAAGAAATTAGGGAAATGACACCCTTCATAATAGTTGCAAACAATATAAAGTATCTTGGTGTGACTCTAACCAAGCACGTGAAAGATCTGTATGAAAGGAACATCAAGTCTTTCAAGAAAGAAATCGAAGAAAACTTCAGAAGGTGGAAAGATCTCCCATGCTCATGGATTGGGAGGATTAGTATAGGAAAAATGGTCATCCTGCCAAAAGCAATCTACAAATTCAATGCAATCCCCAAAAAAATTCCAACTCAATTCTTCATAGACTTAGAAAGAGCAATTCTCAAATTCATTTGGAACAACAAAAAACCCAGGATAGCAAAAACTATTCTCAATAACAAAAGAACTTCTGGGGGACTTAGCATCCCTGAAACCAAGCTGTACTACAGAGCAGTAGTGATAAAAACTGCATGATATTGGTACAGTGACAGGCAGGTAGATCAATGGAATAGAATTAAAGACCCAGAAATGAACCCACACACTTATGGTCACTTGATTTTCGACAAAGGAGCCAAAACCATCCAGTGGAAAAAAGACAGCATTTTCAACAAATGGTGCTGGTTCAAGTGGTGGTCTACATGCAGAAGAATTTGAATTGATCCATTCCTATCTCCCTGTACAAAGCTCAAGTCCAAGTGGATCAAGGACCTCCACATAAAACGAGATACACTGAGTCTAACAGAAGAGAAAGTGGGGAAACGTCTCCAACACCTGGGTACAGAGGAAAATTTCCTGAACAGAACACCAATGGCTTATGCTCTAAGATCAAGAATCAACAAATGGGACCTCATGAAATTGAAAAGCTTCTGTAAGGCAAAGGGCACTGTCAATAGGACAAAACGGCAACCAACAGATTGGGACAAGATCTTAACCAATCTTACGTCCGACAGAGGGCTAATATCCAATATATACAAAGAACTCAAGAAGTTAGACTCCAGAAAACCAAATAACCCTATGAAAAAATGGGGAACAGAGCTTAACAGAGAATTCTCAACTGAGGAAATTCGTAGGGCTGAGAAGCATCTAAAGAAATGTTCAACATCCTTAGTCATCAGGGAAATGCAAATCAAAACAAGTCTGAGATTCCACCTCACACCAGTCAGAATGGCTAAGATCAAAAACTCAGGTGACAGCAGATGCTGGCAAGGATGTGGAGAAAGAGGAACACTCCTCCATTGTTGGTGGGATTGCAAGCTGGTACAACCACTCTGGAAATCAGGTTGGCAGACCCTCAGAAAAATGGACATAATACTACCTGAGGACCCAGCTATACCACTCCTGGGCACATACCCAGAAGATGATCCAACATGTAATAAAGATACATGCTCCACTATGTTCATAGCAGCCATATTTATAATGATCAGAAAATGGAAACAACCCAGGTGTCCCTCAACAGAGGAATGGATACAGAAAATATGGTACATTTACACAATGGAATACTACTCAGCTACTAAAAACAATGACTCCATGAAATTCGCAGGCAAATGAATGGAACTTGAAAATATCATCCTGAGTGAGGTAACTCAGTCACAAAAGAACAAACATGGTATGTACTCACTGATAAGTGGATATTAACCCAGAAGTTCCGAATATCCAAGATTCAATTCACAGCAACCACTGGACTAAGCATGGGGTCCCAGATGAAGGAGTTGGAGAATGGACTGAAGGAGCTGAGGGAGTTTGTAGTGTCATGATGGGAGCAACAGTGTCAACTGGCCAGACACACCCCCCCCCGATGCTTCCAGAGACTGGACCACCAACCAAAGAATACACATGGAGGGACCCATGGTCCTGGCCACATATTGGCAAAGGAGGGCCTTCTTGGCCATCAGAGGGAGGAGAGGCCCTTGGGCCATAGGGTGTTATATGCCCCAGTATAGAGGAATGCCTGGGAGAGAAGACAGGGGTGGGTGGGTGGGTGGGTGGGTGGGGGAATACCCTCATAGAGACAGGGGAGGGGGGGATGGGATGGGGAGTTCCAAAGGAGAGACCTGCAAAGGGGAAAACATTTGAAATGTAAATAAAGTATATATAAAAGAGAATCACCTAAGTTGTCTCTGTGACCTTCGCACCTAAACCATTATCACATTATTACCTGATATCTTTCCTTACACCTTTTCTCCAGTGTCACTGTGCAAGTCATATGGACAAGTCCAATAGTTAGGAAAGCAAAACGAAGAAAGCCTCAGTCTTCTGGCATGTTGTCATACATTCTGTGAGCAATTTTGTTCTCAATTCATTCCCTCAGCGTTGTAGGAGAGTCAGTGTATGCCCTTTTCTCTTTTCTAAAATGAAGGGAAAGCATGAATGCCAAGCTACTTAAGGACTGTAGGGTTGATAGAATTGATAAACCTTCCCTCAAGTCTATGTATTTCTTGGATGAAACTCAAAGAAAGAATATGTATAGCAAGATGGCATATTTCTGTTCTTGCAAAGAATCCAGGTTTAATTCCAACATCCATATCAGGCAGTACATGGCCACTTCTAATTGTACTTCTAGCAGATCTGGCAGCGTCTTTGGCCTGAGCATGTTCCTGCATATATGTGATGCACATAGACTCACTCAGATACAAACAAAAGATAAAGGAATAAAGAAATCTTTATAAAAAGAAAGGACCATTTTATTTATTCTGTAACAGAGGAAAAATAAAGTAAAGGGTTGGGCTTTAATGATAGATTAGAATTGCTTAAGTATTAGTTGCTTTTGAAATTTTTTATTATTGCCTGGTGTGGAGGTGCACCTCTTTAATACCAGGACTCAGGAGGCAGAGGTAGGCAGATCTCTTCAAGTTCAAGGCCAACCTAGTCTACAAAGCAAGTTCAGAACAGCCAGGGCTACACAGAGAAGCCCTGTCTCAAAAATCAGACAAACAAATATGGGGTAGGGAAGGACCTGGAATGTGAGAAGCTACCATGACTTAATGGGGATGGCCTTAGCCGAAGTGTCCAACAGTGGGGAGAAGGAACCTGAAGAGCCTACCACCTCCAGTAGATAGACAGGGCCCCCACCCACCCATCTTCAAAAATTTTAACCCATAATTGTTCCAGTCTAAAGGAAATTGCAGAGACAAAAATAGAGCAGAGACTGAAGGAAAGGCCACCCAGTGACTGGCCCAACTTGGGATCCATCCCATGTGTGCATACAAATTCCTGACACTATTGCTGAGGCCATATTGTGTGTGCAGACAAGAGCCTGGCATGGGTGTCCTTTGAGAGGCTCTACCAGCAACTGAATGAGACAACCGCAGATACTTACAGCCAACCATTGGATCGAGGTCGGGGACCCCTATGGAAGAATTAGAGAAAGGATTGAAGGAGCTGAAGGGGACAGAAACCCCATAGGATGACCGACAGTGTCAACTAAACCAGACCCCTCAGAGCTCCCAGAGACTAAGCCAAAAACCAAGGAGCAAACATGGGCTAGTTCGTGATCCCCAGAACATGTGTAGCAAAAGACTGCCTTATCTGGCCTCAGTAGGAGAAGATGTGCTTAATTCTGTGGAAATTTAATGCCCCAGGGAGGAGAGTTGCTGGTGAAGGTGAGGTAGGGGTGGAGGGAGAGCGAGGGAGCACCCTCTCAGAGGTGGGTGGAGGAAAATGGGGGAACAATTCAGGGAGAGGGGAGGAAGATGGAGGAAGAATATGGGGAGGGGGAACTAGGAAGGGGGCAACTTTTGGAATGTAAATAAATAAAATAAAATAATTAATAAAAAAAAGGTCTGCAGCTCTAAGTTTCAATTTAGTTTTGAAAGTAAAATAAAGTTTAGTAACACAATTCTAACGCAGTCATTATGTGTCTAGGGAAAAGTAATATTGCCGCTGAATAGCGATTAGATTTATTACTTCTTAAATATTCTCACCAATTCTGTTACACATAAGATCAGTCAGATAATCACATGAAAAAGAAAACAATTCGCAGCGTGAATGTATTTCTGACAGAATATGAGTTGTGACTCTATTCCAATGCAGTAAAAAACAGGCATGTGTCAGTGTTATAGGCCTGCTTCCAATCCAGTCAGGGGTGCTGAAAAACAGAGTTGCTAGTCATTCTTCATGATTTACACTAACAAATTGGGTACCCTTAGCTGTACTTTTAGAAGTTCAAAATGAGCATAATAACATTCACTCCTTCTAACCTTTAAATCAGGGTTTGGTTACTAAAAGCTCTTTAGAAAATGGTTTTGGAATTTGCAAAAAGCACTTAGAAATTTTTATAGCAAACAAGGGATATATATATATATATATATATATATATATATATATATATATATACACACACACACATATATATATATATACATTTCTCGATGCATAGAAAAAAAACCTTCCAGTGAGAACGTGCCTACGTATAGCACAATAGCAGTAGGACATCCTCCAATATTTTAAATGCAGTAGGCTATTTTATTTTCCAATTTCTTCTAGAATTAAAAGTTGATTGTCTCTCTGAATCAAAGCTCTTAGCAGCAAGCCTAAAAATTCCTGTCAGCATGTTTATCGCCTTATGATCTTACAAGAAAAATGGGTATACCAAGCAAACACATTTAGAATGTACTTTTGTTAGAACTAAATAGGATTTAGTGATAAAACAAATAAGTAAATCTTCCAAATGAGTCAGGCTGCCGGAGGAACAATAAGGAAAATCTTCATTGCATTGGCCTCATTATCTCCATGTGAACTACTCAGAGACAAAACATCCTGAATGTTAACCTTCAAACCTCCAGAGCAAAGAAGAAGGAAAATGTAAAAGTACCTAATGTTTATGATGCGTTAGAGGCTTCTCAAAGTCTGATATCATGGACATCACATAACTTTGACAAAATTCTTAGAGACGTCTTGAAGTATTGTGCTCATTTTTTCTTATTATTTTGATGTAGAAACATTTCAGTTAGGTTTCCACTATGGTTCTTTTACGAGATAAACATGAAGTTATTACTTTCTATTCAAGTCTCCACTATTGTTGTGATTTTTAAATTTATAGTCTTTGAAGATAACATCATTTAATATAGAACTTTTTTATCTCCTTCATACATTGTACCTTTTATCATTGCGACATGTGATGGATTATCATTTGTAGTCCATTTGTTGTAATGATAATTCAGCTTCTCCAGCTTACTCGGATGTGTTCCGTGAACTGCATATTCTGTACCCTCGATTTCAATCTATTGTGTCTTTCAATGTGAAAGAACATCTTTTATAGTACTTCTACTTTGCTTTATATCTACCCTCCTATGTAAAGTCTGAGTAACTCATATGATGAAGGTTTGTGTCTACAATGTGTTCTGTACCCTCCACTTGCAACTTGTTCAAGTATCCTCTTTCTTTTCTTTCTGAAAGTACAGAATGTTATCCAGTATTGTACCAGTTTTCTTAGCAAAGTTTATATAACGTCTTCATTTCATTAATTTCTACTTGCTGGTCCTTGTCTTCATTGCTTACTTTTCATCTTTAAATAACCATGAAGGTGAATAACACAGGTGTTTGTTTGATACCCAGTTTCAGTCACTGCTTTTATTCCCACATATAATGTTATTAGTGCTATAAACACCACCTTGTTATTTGGCATCTAAACAAATGACGAAAACCAACATTCTACTTTTATAAGGATGACTTTGTTTCAATTAGCTCTGTGAGTCCAGGTTATTCCGCAATATCATTCCTTTCATCCGAAGAACCGCCTTTAACATTTTACACAGTGTGGTATTGATTTCATTCCTCATTGCTATTATAAAATGCCTGGCAAGAAGTCAGTTAAGAGAAGAAAGGTCTGTTTTGGCTAAGAGTTCATGGGGACACAGTGCATCATGATGAGGAAAGCAGGATGGTAGGATCAGTGCATGTTGGTCCACACCCAGGAAACAGAAAATGAACAGGAAGTGAGGCAGGGCTAAGAAACCTCAAGGTCTGACACAATTTGACACACTTCCTCCAGCAAATTTCCTCTTCCAAAGTAATTCACATCCCTTCAAAAAGCAGCACTGCCTGAGGACCACATGTTCAGACCCATGAGCTATGGGAGACATTTCATATCCAAACCTCAAAATGCATTCTGTGCTCTGTCTTTTATTCAAAAAATGTTATCATCATTTGGATAATCTATGTAAAATGGCTACATAAAATGTCTTATAAACCTCCAGCCATCACATTTTCTTTCTCATTTCTTCATATTAGCTTTACTACTTTTACTCGTAGATTGGTGCTTTGTCCAGGGCATCACTTCATTGACTTTTTTTTCCCAATCCTGTTACCATTCTACCCTAGGTCTCTGGGATATTTAGTCTCATGTGCCTGGACATCCAGACAGTATAAGGCATGGGTTTCCTCTCATGGTATTGGCTCCAGTTAAACCAAATATTTGTTGGCCACTACACATATTCTGTGCTACCATTGCCCCAACATATTTTACAGGTAGGACAGATGGAAGGTGGAGGGGTTTATAGCTGGGTTGGTGTCCAGGTTTCTCTTTCTACAGCCTGCAGAGTTTCTTCTAGCACCAAAGAGACTAGAATGTACCATGCTCTATCCTATCATAATGACACTTGCTCAATTATGTTTGTTGTGGCTTTATTCATTAGAACTAGACACTGGAAATGATATAAATACCCCTCACTTGAATAATGGATAAATATTATGGTACATTTATACCATGGAATATTATTTAGTGGTTAAAAAAGTTTTATCATGCAGTTTGCAGGTAAATTAATGTAACTAGAAAAAAATCATCCTGAGTGAGGTAACCTGGACCCAGAAAGGCACATATGGTATCTGTTCATTGATAAATGAGTATTAGTGGTTAAGTAAATGGTAATTAAGCTCTAATCCATAGACACAGCAAGGTTAGAAAAGAAGGGGGGTAGGTAATATGTGGGAAGCATGGATCTTCCGGGGAAGGGAACAGAATAAATTATGAGGCTGGATTAGAGGTGGGTAAATATAGGAGTGGGAGGGGTTATGTGCTGGGGATGGAATGAGAAAGAGAATTCAGGAAGAGACGACTAGAATTGGGGATGGAGGATGTAGGGATGGTATAGAAACCTACTGCAGTTGAATCTTCCCAGAATGTATGAGGTTGACTCTATGAGGACTCTTCAGATAGAGTCTGAATTGGTCATCTTTTATAGACAGGCAGGGCTTCCAGTGGTAGTACTGGATAACATTTGTTTGAGGTGTCAGCCAAGAATGTCCCATGAAGATCTCTAAACAACCCAGACTGATGCTAGGACAGACGGTCATGCAGGTGGACCTGATCCTTCACCATGACCAAGAACGTCTTCACTCAGCTCAGTGAACACAGAGATGTCAAGCTGGTGCTGGCTTAGAGCCTTCACACCTACATTCTAATATTAAAGTTTCCTTTTTTTATTTGTGATAAAAAAAAAAAAAACTTCTCCATCTGACTCCATTTGACTGGTGAGTTTGCTTCTATATTCAGTATCCTATGTAGTTAATCCTGTAACTTTTTAGTTCTATTTATCATACATTTACAACTGCTGCTTCTCTCTGTAGTCTATTTGCTATAATTTTATTGCTGCTTTATATTCCATCCATTAACTCCATCCCCCATTTTTAATTCAAATCACTGAGCAGTTTTTAAATAGCCATTTTATATTTTTTGCTTATTAATTTCAAATGCAGACCATTTCAGAGTTTGGTTTTGACCTACTTTTTCTCACACTTTAACAAATTTTGCAGTTTCTTGAATATGTTAGTTTTATTGTAGGGTGGACATTATTAATCATACATAGTAAAAATTCTGAATAGTTTTGTCTTCTGAATATACTTTACTTTTTTATCCTCCAATTGGCAGTGGTTCTTACAGTATTAGAGTCCTTGCCCCATAGTACCTGGTCAAAAATTCTGACAATATTACTCTATCTAATGGCTCTTATTTTATTTTGATGATGATGATGATGATGGTGGTGGTGGTGGTGGTGGTGGTGATGGTGAAGAAGAAGAAGAAGAAGAAGGAGGAGGAGGAGGAGGAGGAGGAGGAGGAGGAGGAGGAGGAGGAGGAGGAGGAGGAGGAGGAGAAGATTGAGACACTGTTATGGTTGATAACTAAGGATAAAGGAAATAGCCTGTGCTGTTTTGGTGACCTCCTGGGCTTTCATAACCAATAACACCTCGGGAAGTTTTGCATGCCTTTCACTGTGATTTTCATTAAATAAACCATGACCTCCGGGAACAATATTGTCCATTCCTGCAGAATTAGTCTTTACAAATTCTTTTCATAAAAATTATTTTCAATTATATGTTGGTGTGTGTGTGTGTGTGTGTGTGTGTGTGTGTGTGTGTGTGTGTGTGTGTGCGTGTGTGTATGTGTGTGTGAGTGTGTGTGTGTGTATGTGTCTGCATGTTTGTATGTTCATATGAGTGCAGGAGCCCTTGGAGACCAGAGATGTCAAATCCCTGGAGCTGCAGGTGGTTATGATCCTCCTGACATGGGTCTTGCAGATCATAACTAGGCCCCCTAGAAGAGTAGCAAGTGCTCTTAACTTCTGAGCTATCTCTGTGCTCCTCATCTTTTAAGTTATATTTTGAAACCAGCCTGTTAGTTATTAGGTTTCCATGTGGCGCTTTCATGCCTCCTTGGCTTTGGTCAGCCCACTCTTTACTCTCTCTTCTCCCCAATCTCCCTGTCTCTACCCCTACTTAATTTGAAGATACCAGTGATGTTCTTCAGTGACAGTCACTGTATGCAGCAATATTAGCTAGCCAGCATGTGCACACTGGAAAGACCCTACTGATGAAGACACCACACACTTTGGCAGCATGTCATGGAGAAAATCAAACAGAAATCATCTTGAAAATTTTCCCCCTGCAGGCTATCTTTCATGGTAGCAGACAGTGGTATTCAGGCTGCTCATGAGAAAAGATATCCAAATCATTTTATAGATTATCCAAAGAACTTTAAAATTCTAAGTATTCTGCAATATCTTAATTAAAAATTTGATTTATAGGCTAGACATGGTAGCACATGACTTTAATAACAGTAATCTTTAGCATAGGTGGGTGGATCCCTGTTAGTTTAAGGCCAATCTGGTCTATATAGTAAGTTCTGGGCCAGTACTATATAGTGAGTACTGTGTCTCTAAAAAAACAAACTAAAATTAAAAAAAAGAAAAGAAAAAGAAAAAGAATGACATTCAAGGAGAGAGACACCATTGTCATGCATTTTGTTCTAAAAATTTTGTTAATAATGAAAAGACATTAAGAACTGAAGGGAATGTATAAAATATCTTTTTGGCTTGACAGTTCAGTAACTTACTTAAATATGCCATTGAAAGAACTAGTATACAATGCATATATGATTTTTATATGACACACAAAAGAAAATTAACAAGAGCTAAGTTAAAAACTAAGGAAGCAGAGTAACTAAGTTCTTTATTTTTGAGATTTTAGCTTATTAAAGAAATATGGAATAATATAGAATTAGAATTCCCATTCTTCCTCCAAAAACTGAATAACTCCATGAAAATGATGTTCTTACATCTTGATTACCAGAGATCTAGTTTTAGATAGATTGGGCCATCTGAGAGGCTAATGCTGAAGGATTTCTGGCTGTTGAAGGCTAGCCAGGGATGCTAGTGAGTTTCCAAGCTAGGATTCGAGTAAATACTCTCCTAAAAATCAAAAGCAACAGAAAACAAAACACAAGTACATCTTGTGGTTTCTGACTCACCATGGGGATCAGAAGGCATTACATCATGTGATCTAGGATATATAAATGCATGAAATATTTTCTTTTTATGATACTCTCTTGTATAAATTTATTTGAGAAAAAATGATAAAGAAAGATGTTTTGTGATAGTTTCAAATATTTGTGGATAAAATATTTTCTTCTTGTTGACTATAGCCAAGGTGTATCAGACTAATTTTCCTGGTATAAGAGGAAATGAAATTATAAATGAGAGTTATAGCATCAGGATATTTTGCATAAATGATTTTATCTTTTGCTAATTAGTAGCGAAGTTTTAAATTAATGGTCAATGGAGATATAAAGGTAGCATATGAATCATCAAGAGCTGCAAGCCACATTTAGAGCATGTTCTCTGCCTCTCAGTCCTGAAAGCTCCACTATGTTTCGAGAGAATCCAGAACACTCTGTATCAAAAGCTTTCAATTAGAAAATATGAAACCAAATTTAATTTCATATTCTACTTTCATAAAATTATCATTGCCTAACATAATTAAAACTAGAACCATGACAAAAAAAATGTTTCAGCTTCAGCTTTCCCTCTAAAAAATAAATGTATTATCATTCTACAGCCACCTATATAACTGTAAAAATGCATAAATGCCTTGCCTAAACTGTAATAGTGTATAAATAATCTCATTCCAGGATAAGTCTAAATGAAGTACTTATATCATAGCAAGGCTTTGATACATGTCACTTGAAAAATAAGTTTATATTTTATCCCATCTTCATTGAGTTGATCAATTAATTAGAGTAATATGGTTTTTCAGGATAAACTATAATCATATTAGAAACTTTCTGATCATGATTTATGTAAGCATTTATGCAATCCTTTTGTTCATGGGTTGTTTATTTGGCTGTAGGTTTGTTTTGGTTTGTTTTGTTTTAATACAAAGTATTATTATATAACACAAGTTAGCCTTAAGCTCACACACACTTCTGCTATTGCAGCTTCTCCCTGATGTAATCCGGTATATGCCACCGTAACCAGCTATACTTGTAACCATTTTAGAAGTGAAACAGTGCATAAGTATCAGATGTGATTGTTTTAAATGGTGTTTATCACCCTCTAATTTCATATAGCACTGGATCTTCTTGTTGGATTTCAGGTAGACAATGAGCACTGATAGTAAGAAAAATATAACATTACTTAAGTGTTAAAGAGGGACCACTGAATCAACTAAGCAAATCCCATATATCAGAAGCAGGCTCTATATGGGTGTGCACCGATCTTCTGCACATGTCCACCTCCGGTTTAGTATTTTTATGGGACTCCTGAGTATGTGAAGTCATAGGTTTCTGATTCTAGTACAAGCTCTTTATGACTGGTTTCCTCCTGTTGAGTTGCTCTGTCCAGACTCAATGTGCCAGTTTTTGCTTTATCTTATTATATGCTGTTTTGGCATGTTTTGTTCTTGTCTCTTAGAAACCTGTTCTTTTCTAATGAGAGACAGAAAGGGAGTAGATCCTGTGGGAGAGGCAGAGAGAAGCGACTTGGAGGAGCAGAAGGATAGGAAACTGTAATCAGGAAATATTGTGTATGAGAAAGAACACTGTTTTTAATAAAAGAAAAAATGAAAAACAAAAACCTCAGAGAGAACTCAAAATTAATACATTCCAATAGTTATTATCATTGAATATTGGAAAAACATGTGTCTCATGTTAAAGATGTTACAGAATTCCAGCATGTAAAGGTTTACTTCACTGATAACCCCCCCAAAGGCTTTGTAACCACAAACATTCTTTATATGGCATTTTCTTTGAAGACATGTTCTCTAAACACATAGACATATAAATAACTTGTGTACACCTCAATATGTAAAACATTCTAAATAAAATTCAGAACTTATTGATATAACATGACTGGATACTAGCGGTCCCAAATCATGGTACATTCTGCTCTGGACTCTAGGAATAAATTCAGTAAGGACTCACTGGCTTCATCATGGGATCCAGAACTCCAATTGGTTAACTCTGAGATTGTTCACTTTTGCTTTCCCATATTTTCACACAATAAACACAAAGTGTTTGGCCTCAGTAATGTCATTCAGCAACTCATGGTTTTCCTTCCATACTCTTGAGGTTTTCTAAACTCTGATCAGATTTCCAAGACAGGGCTAAAGTAAAGAAATTCTAAGGAGAAAGTTTACTATAATGAAATCTTCCCTCATGAATACAGTGAATCCATTAACAACGACCTAGATCTCAAAACTTCCCAGTTGCTATGTGGTTCTCTGAAAGGGTGGCATTAATTTAGACCTTGAGAATCTTCAAAGATCAAATGGTATTAACCATGAAGCATAAAAAATTAAAAGAAATGATACATTACATGTGAAGGTCAATCACATATAGGAAGTCTTGGCACAAAAGAATCAAAACTACAGCTGCTCTGTACAACACTGAACATAGCAATAACATGTAAGTGATCCTTATTTACTCAACAGCAACATGCCTGCTATTTACTATCCATGGTATCGTAAATAATAGCAAAACTTTTGGATGATGCACTAATAATGTGCTATATATTTATGAGGCCATTGATTTTAGGATCCAGTTCATGTTGCCAGATGTATTTCTAGACATATTCATCTCATTTTCTCCCTTTTTCTTTGCCTCGATCTTCCTTTACCTCCATATTTCTCTTTTACATTTCTTTTTAGTTTTTCAAATTTCACTCCGACCCCTGCTTTTTCCTGGACCTTCCATGTGAGGTTTTTCTCCTTAATAATAACAAAATCAGGATGTAATCACTTGTTGAGATTTTAATCACAACACACACCCATTTGAGGAATAGATGGGCTTGAGCCTCCCTGTGAATGCGGATCTTCATCTAATCCTTGACTTCAAATGTCATTTACCCCTGCAATCTGCAGGTCTAGTCACAAAAGCCCTTCAAATAGGAAAATTACATTTTGATACACAAATATGACACATAAAAAAAAAAACGAATCCAAAAACTGAAATAAAAAGATGGTTATATAAAAAATAAATTAGAAAAAGAAACACTATTCTAAACTGGATTTTAAGTTATTTACTTTTTACATTTACCTACTTGCACTTGCATCATTGGGGTCTGTAGTGAAAACTCTCAGTCGTTTGGAAAGTTAGTAATGCCAAATGATGTTTTGCTGGGGCACACAGGTGAAATAATGTCTTACTAAAGCAAACACATAAAAGACTGCTTTCCTGAAACAGACACAGGTGAAAGGATATTTGGATATAGCAGACACATGTAAGGAAGCTTGATGAAGGAGTATAAATATGACCCCATAGACAGTGGGGGGATGAGCACTGAGCTTTGGTTTGGTTTGCTCAGCCCTATTATTCTTCACTAATAACACAAATGTATTGGTTTGCCTTACATAGCATTGCTGAGCTCAACTTGTAACTCTGCCATTTTGAGCACTACTAGACCAAGACCTGTTCAGGAAGTTCCTGCAGCGGTTTGCCTTTTCTGGGACCTTGCCTCAGGCCAGTTAGCCAGCCTGGCAGTTTCTTCAGGATTGAACTATAGCTGCCTGGTGCCTACTCGCTAAAAGGACTGGACTGTAGCTGATGGTCCATGCTGGTGTCTGCCAACCTAGGACTGCAGCTGCTGAATTGTATTTGGTATTTGTTATGGGACTGGGCTGCTGCCAAAGAAGATCAAGCTTACCCCAAAGAAGTATTGCTGAACAGGTTCACTTCCCCTATGTCCTTCCTTTTCTCTTCCACTACCTCTTCTGGGTGGTAGGCTAGAGGAGAGGATGAACCCTTATTAAAAGTAGGTTGCAACAACAACAACAAAAAAAATGTATGCCAGTAGGAGTCATTGCATTTGCTTTTACAAGTAAATGGCAAATGAACGGATTTGTAGGAAGGAAGGCAGGAAAATCCATAAGAAAAATCTACTGTATTCTAAGCACATTAGTATTAATTTTGGCATAGTATAGAAGGAATTATAGACATTAGTTATATACACAATCCCTATGTGTATATGCTAAGTGAAATCCTTCACAGTTTCTAAACTCCCCACAATCTACTCCTGTGTTTGATTCTTATCTCTGAACATGGGACATTAGGATCATAATAAATTCCAATTACATAGTAATACTTAAGACAGAGATCATTATCTCTTTATTAAGGAATTATCAGAACAGGAAGAAGACAAGTCGACAAGAAAAATACTAAGGACAGCAGGGTCCCTCTCAGCCACCGTACACTGAGACATTCTAACTGTTCTAAATAAACCAATATTTTGTTGTTAATTCTTCTTAAGACAGGTTAGCAAAATGGAGATACTAAAAAATACATATGCAAGGCTTCTGCTAGGATTTATAAATGGGAAGTCTCCATCACCAGTCTGACCTAAGGAAACACTGATAATTTTCTTCTTCTATCATATTAATGCCAACAACAGATTTATTATCTTTATATGGAAATTTAAAGCATGCCTGAGCATGAAACACTTCAAGTAATGAGCATTAAAATAGCAATTTTGATTAATATAGTATGGGGAGCTTAGGGGTTGAACAAATTATTTTAGGGGTCTTTTCATGGAACCAGTTCAGCGAAAGTAATGTCATTTATAATATACATGTGCATCTAAGTTTGTGTTAATGAATACCAGCTTTTGCTAAAGTTTAAAACAGGAGATTTTCCCTTGTAGCAAACAGTTTTTGCCATGCATCGTTTGGTAAGTTTTACTCACCAGTGAATGAATGAAAAATATTCCATCATATTTGTGTCATATTTTGTTTATCTATTTATCCACTGGCTGACATCTATACTGATTAATGTATAAGCACTGTGAATAATGCTGCAATGAATATGAGCAGACAGGCATCTCTACTATATGCTACCTTGGACTCCTTGGACACTTAACTGAGAAGAGTATACCTGTATCAAATGATTCGTTCTGCTTTTGATTTTCTTAGAAGCCACCATATTGATTTCCACAATTATTTCCATCAAGAGTGAATGAGCTTTACTTCTTCCTTCTCAATATATGTTCTTTGTGTTGTTCATTTCATATTTTTAAAAGATACTAATTTGCCCACAGCCAAGCAGCACCAGGAGAAAATTACTCTCCCAGGCCCTCAGGACACATAGACTGAGGAGGAAAAGTCAGGGACAGGAACCTTCCAGTTTCCATCTGTGGCAGGAGACCTGTGCCTGGGCCACCAGGGTTCCATAGCCAAGAAGCACCAGGAGAAATCTACCCTCCCAGGAGCATGGAAAAGCCATGAGTGGGGTTAAGACGAGCACCACTGCTCACTGGGACCCACTCTGAACCTGTGGGGCACAAGGACTGAGGTAAAGTCGGGCATAGGAACCTTCTAGTTTCCATCTGTGGCAGGAGACCTCTGCCTGGGCCACCAGGGTTCCATAGCCAAGCAGCGCCTGGAGAAAGTCACCCTCCCAGGAGAATAGAAAAGCCGTGAGTGGGGATAAGACAAGCACCACATGCTCACGGGGATCTGGGGACCTCAGCCTGGGCCACAGGGCTCCAGGAGAGAGCTGGTATCCCAGGAATGCTGACACACTTTCGAGCATAGGCAAAACCACCACTTCTGTTCAAACTCGCTGGATCAAGAGGGACCCTTACAGAGTCACGAGGACACAGGAACCAAGGGACCACTGGGGACAAGATCCTTCTGGTTTCTGTCTGCACCCCAGAGATGACCCTGTACCATAGCACTCCAAACCCAAACACATCTCAGAGAGAGCTGGTCTTCAAGGAGTACTGATACATGGGCCTGCAGGAGGGAAAAGGCACAGCTTAACAACACACCTGAAAGCTCTAGAACAAAAAGAAGCGAATGCACCCAAGAGGAGTAGAAAGCAGGAAATAATCAAACTCAGGGTTAAAATCAACCAAGTAGAAACAAAAAGAACTATACAAAGAATCAACAAAACCAGGAGTTGGTTCTTTGAGAAAATCAACAAGATAGATAAACCCTTAGCCAGACTAACCAGAAGGCACAGAGATAGGATCCAAATTAACAAAATTAGAAATGAAAAGGGAGAAATAACAACAGATTCTGAGGAAATTCAAAAAATCATCAGATCCTACTACAAAAGCCTATACTCAACAAAACTGCAAAATCTGGATGAAAGGGACAATTTTCTAGACAGATACCAAATACCAAAGTTAAGTCAGGATCAGATAAACCATCTAAACAGTCCCATAATGCCTAAAGAAATAGAGGCAGGCATTAAAAGTCTCCCAAGCAAAAAAAGCCCAGGTCCAGATGGGTTCAATACAGAATTCTATCAGACCTCCAAAGAAGACCTAATACCAATACTCTTCAATCTATTCCACAAAATAGAAACAGAAGGAACACTACCCAATTCCTTCTATGAGGCCACAATCATACTGATACCAAAATCTCACAAAGACCCAACAAAAAAAGAAAACTTCAGACTAATTTCCCTTATGAATATTGAGGCAAAAATACTCAATAAAATTCTCACACACCGAATCCAAGAACACATCAAAACAATCATTCATCATGATCAAGTAGGCTTCATCCCAGGGATGCAGGGATGGTTCAATACCCGGAAATCCATCAATGTAATTCCCTACATAAGCAAACTCAAAGAATAAAACCACATGGTCATTTCCTTAGATGTTGAAAAAGCATTTGACAAAATTCAGCATCCCTTCATGATAAAAGTCTTGGAAAGATGAGGAATTCAAGGCCCACACCTAAACATAGTAAAAGCAATATACAGCAAACCAGTAGCCAACATCAAACTAAATGGAGAGAAACTTGAAGCAATCCCACTAAAATCAGGGACTAAACAAGGCTGCTCTCTCTCTCCCCCACCTATTCAATATAGTAACTGAAGTTCTAGCTAGAGCAATTAGACAACAAAAGGAGGTCAAAGGGATACAAATTGGTAAGGAAGAAATCAAACTATCACTATTTGCAGATGATATGATCGTATACCTAAGTAACCCGAAAAACTCCACCAGAGAACTCCTGCAGCTGATAAACAACTTCAGCAAAGTGGTTAGATATAAAATTACC
>CM052709.1:84428203-84526541 GCA_028551405.1 Uromys caudimaculatus | reverse complement strand
TGTCGATTCTTGATCTTAGAGCATAAGCCACTGGTATTCTGTTCAGGAACTTTTTCCCCGTACCCAGGTGTTCGAGAGTTTTCCCCACTTTCTCTTATATTAGATTCAGTGTATCTGGTTTTATGTGGAAGTCCTTGATCCACTTGGACTTGAGCTTTGTACAGGGAGATAGGAATGGATAAATTCTTATTCTTCTACATGTAGACCGCCAGTTGAACCAGTCCCATTTGTTGAAAATGCTGCCTTTTTTCCACTGAGTGGTTTTAGCTCCTTTGTTGAAAATCAAGTGACCATAAGTGTGTGGGTTCATTTCTGGGTCTTCAGTTCTATTCCATTGAGCTACCTGCCTGTCACTGTACCAATACCATGCAGTTTTTATCACTACTGCTCTGTAGTACAGTTTGAGGTCAGGGATGCTGATTCCCCCAGAAGTTCTTTTATTGTTGAGAATAGCTTTTGCTATCCTGGGTTCTTTGTTGTTCCAAATGAATTTGAGAATTGCTCTTTCTAAGTCTATGAAGAATTGAGTTGGAATTTTGATGGGGAATTGCATTGAATCTGTAGATTGCTTTTGGCAGGATGGCCATTTTTATTATAATAATCCTCCCAATCCATGAGCATGGAGCAGATTTTTCTACCTTTGAGGTCTTCTTAGATTTCTTTCTTCAGAGACTTGAAGTTCTTGTCATACAGATCTTTCAAGTGCTTGGTTAGAGTCACACCAAGATACTTTATATTATTTGTGACTATTGTGAAGTGTGTAATTTCCCTAATTTCTTTCTCAGCCTGTTTATCCTTCGAGTATAGGAAAGCTACTGATTTGTCTAAGTTAATTTGATATCCGGCCACTTTGCTCAAGTTATTTATCAGCCACAGCAATTCTCTGGTAGAGTTTTTCAGGTCACTTAAGTATATGATCATATCATCTGCAAGGAGTGATATTTTGATTTCTTCCTTTCCAATTTGTATCCCTTTGACCTCCTTTTGTTGTCTAATTGCTCTAGCTAGAACTTCAATTACTATATTGAATAGATAGGGAGAGAGGGGGCAGCCTTGTCTAGTCCTTGATTTTAGTGGGATTGCTTCGAGTTTCTCTCCATTTAGTTTGATGTTGACTACTGGTTTGCTCTATATTGCTTTTACTATGTTTAGGTATGGGCCTTGAATTCCTGATCTTTCCACGACTTTTATCATAAAGGAATGTTGAATTTTATCAAATGCTTTTTCAGTTTCTAAAGAAAAGACCTTGTGATTTTTTTCTTTGGGTTTGTTTACGTAGTAGATTACATTGATGGATTTCCAGGTACTTAACTATCCCTGCATCCCTGGGATGAAGCCTACTTGATCATGGTGAATGATCATTTTGATGTGTTCTTGGATTTGGTTTGTGAGAATTTTATTGAATATTTTTGCATCGATATTCATAAGGGAAATTGGTCTGAAGTTTTCTTTCTTTGTTGGGTCTTTGTGGGGTTTTGGTATCAGTGTAACTGTGGCCTCATAGAAGGAATTGGATAATGTTCCTTCTGTTTCTATTTTGTGGAATAGATTGAAGAATATTTGTATTAGGTCTTCTTTGAAGGTCTGATAGAATTCTCCACTGAACCCATCTGGTCCTGGGCTTTTTTTTTCGTTAGGAGACTTTTATTGACTGCTTCTATTTCTTTAGGCATTATGGGACTGTTTAGATGGTTTATCTGATCCTGACTTAACTTTGGTATTTGATACCTGTCTAGAAAATTGTCCATTTCATCTAGATTTCGCAGTTTTGTTGAGTATAGGATTTTGTAGTAGGGTCTGATGATTTTTTGAATTTCCTCAGAATCTGTTATTATGTCTCCCTTTTCACTTCTAATTTTGTTAATTTGGGTTCTGTCTCTGTGCCCTTTGGTTAGTCTGGCTAAGGGTTTATCTATCTTGTTAATTTCTCAAAAAACCAACTCCTGGTTTGGTTGATTCTTTGTATAGTTCTTTTTGTTTCTACTTGGTTGATTTCAGCCCTGAGTTTGATTATTTCTTGCCTTCTACTCCTCTTGGGTGCATTAGCTTCTTTTTGTTCTAGAGCTTTCAGGTGTGCTGTTAAGCTGCTAGTGTATGCTCTCTCCAGTTTCTTTTTGGAAGCCCTCAAAGCTATGAGTTTTCCTCTTAACACTGCTTTCATTGTGTCCCATAAGTTTGGGTATGTTGTGCTTTCATTTTCATTATATTCTAGGAAGTCTTTAATTTCATTCCTTACTTATTCCTTGACCAAGTTGTCATTGAGTAGAGTTTTGTTCAGCTTCCATGAGTGTGTGGGCTTTTTGATGTTATTGTTGCCATTGAAGACCAGCCTTAATCCATAGTGATCTGATAGGAGGCATGGGATTATTTCAATCTTCTTGTATCTGTGCAAGTTTGTTTTGTGACTGATTATATGGTCAATTTTGGAGAAGGTACGATGAGGTGCTGAGAAGAAGATATATTCTTTTGATTTAGAATGAAATGTTCTATAGATATCTATTAAATCCATTTGTTTCATTACCTCTGATAATTTCACTATGTCTCTGTTTAGTTTGTGATTCCAAGATCTGTCCATTGATGATAGTGGAGTGTTGAAGTCTCCTACTGTTATTGTGTGAGGTGAGATGTGTGCTTTGAGCTTTAGTAAGCTTTCTTTTATGAATGTGGGTGCTCTTGCATTTGGAACATAGATGTTTAGAATTGAGAGTTCTTCTTGGTAGATTTTTCCTTTGATGAGTATGAAGTGTCCTTCCCTATCTTTTTTGATGACTTTTGGGTGAAAGTCAATTTTATCCAATATTAGAATGGCTACTCCGGCCTGTTTTTTGGGACCATTTGCCAGGAAACTTGTTTTCCAGCCCTTTACTCTGAGGTAGTGTTTGTCTTTATCACGGAGGTGTGTTTCCTGAATGCAGCAAAATGCTGGGTCCTCTTTATGGATCCAGTTTGTCAGTCTATGTCTTTTTATTGGAGAATTGAGTCCATTGATGTTAAGGAATATTAAGGAATAATGATTGTTGGTTCCTGTTATTTTCCATGTTCCTTTTAAGTTTGTATGGCTATGTTCTTTTCAGTTTGTTGAAAGATTACTTTCTTGCTTTTTCTGGGTTGTGGTTTCCCTCCTTGAGTAGACGTTTACCATCTATTATCCTTTGTAGTGCTGGGTTTGTGGAAACATATTGTGTAAATTTGGTTTTGTCATAGAATATTTTGGTTTCACTATCTATGTTAATTAAGAGTTTTGCTGGGTATAGCAGCCTGGGCTGGCAGTTGTGTTCTTTTAGGGTCCGTATGAGTTCTCTCCAGGATCTTCTAGCTTTCATAGTCTCTGGTGGAAGTCTGGTGGAATTCTGATAGGTCTGCCTTTATATGTTACTTGACCTTTTTCCCTTACTGCTTTTAATATTCTTTCCTTGTTTTGTGTATTTGGTGTTTTCACTATAATGTGACGGGACAAATTTCTTTTCTGGTCAAATCTATTTGGTGTTCTGTAAGCTTCTTGTATAGTTATGTTCATGTCTTTCTTTAAGTTAGGGAAGTTTTCTTCTATGATTTTGTTGAAGATATTTACTGGTCCTTTAAGTTGGGAATCTTCACTCTCTTCTATACCTATTATCCTTAGGTTCTGTCTTCTCATTGTTTCCTGGATTTCATGGATGTTTTGGATTAGGAGCTTTTTGCATTTTGTATGTTCTTTTACTGTTGTGTCAATGTTGTCTATAGTATCTTCTGCTACTGAGATTCTCTTCTATCTCTTGTATTCTGTTGGTTATGCTTGCATCTATGACTGCTGATCTCTTTCCTAGGTTTTCTAACTCCAGGGTTGTCTCTTTTTGTGATTTCTTTATTGTTTCTATTTCTATTTTTAGCTCCTGGATAGTTTTGTTCATTTCATTTGTCTGTTTGATTGTGTTTTCCTGTAATTCTTTAATGGATTTCTGTGTTTCCTCTTTAAGAGCTTGTAGTTCTTTACCTCTATTCTCTTGTATTTCTTTAAAGGTGTTAATTTCTTTCTTAAAGTCTTCTATCATTATCATGAGAACTGATTTGAAATCTGAGTCTTGCTTTTCTGGTGTGTTGGGGTATCCTGGGCTTGCTGTAGTGGGAGAGCTGGGTTCTGATGTTGCCAAGTAGCCTTGGTTTCTGTTCCTTATGTTCTTGCCCTTGCCTTTTTCCATCTTGTTAATTCTGATGTTAGCTGCTCTTACTTTGTCTGGCTGTAGCTTGTTCCTCCTGCAGGCCTTTGTATTAATACTCCTTGAAGACCAGCTCTTTCTGAGAGGTGTTTGGGTTTGGAGTGCTGTGGCACAGGGTCAGCTCTCGTGTGCAGACAGAAACCAGAAGGATCTTGTCCCCAGCTGTCCCTTGGTTTCTCTGTCCTGCTGGCTCTGCAACGGTCCCTCTTGATCCAGTGTGTTTGAACAGAAGTGGTGGTTTTGCCTATGCTCAGCACTCCTGGTATATCAGCTCCCTTCTGGAGCCCTGTGGCCCAGGCTGAGTTCCCCTGGTCCTGGTGAGCAGTGGTGCTTGTCTTATCCCCACTCATGGCTTTTCTATGCTCCTGGGAGAGTAACTTTCTTCTGGAGCTACTTGGCTATGGAACCTTGGTGGCCTAGGCCCAGGTCTCCCGCCAGGGATGAAAACCGGAAGGTTCCTGTCCCTGACATTTCCTCCTTAGTCTCTGTGTCCTGAGGGCTTTGGAGGCTAGCTTTCTCCAGGCACTAATTGGCTATGGAGCCCTGTGGTCCAAGCTGAGGTTCCCAGTCACAGATGGAAACCTGAAGTTCCCTGTCCCCAACTTTACCTCAGTCTCTGTGTCCCGAGGGTTTCTGGTGGGTCCCAATAAACAATGGTGCTTGTCTTGTCCCTACTCACGGCTTTTCCATGCTCCTGGGAGGGTAACTTTCTTCTGGAGCTACTTGGCTATGAAACCCTGGTGAAGCCTCATTAAATTTACACTGTCCATTTTAGCATATCTATTGTTCTTTTCTCTTTGTTCCACTCATCTTTAGGAAGTTGTTATGGTGAGACTGTGCATGCACAGTTTCTGATGTTTTTAGGGGAAATAATCTCACAGAAAACTTCCATTCCTCTGGCTCTTACAGATTTTCTGCTCCTTCTTCTTTGGAATCTCTGAAAAAAGGTATAGGAATAGTGTTATATATTTATCAGTTAGGACTTAGTTGCACAGATGAATTTGATTTTTTAAAAATGTCCTTTAGCTTATGCATAGAGAAGTTTCCTTGATGAGGGGATGGTGACAACTCCACTTCTCTATGGATAAAGGATAATTATTTAGATATAGTAAGGAATTTTGTTATCTTAATAACATGATGGTTATAGATTCTTCTCTATGATCCATTACTTCACTAGCCCTAAGTAGTTGGTTAGTATGTTTCTTGGTGTTCTTGAGAAGAAGAGAACTGGTAGAGTGGTCTATATATAGAAAGGGGTAATTTATTAGAGCAGTTTATAGGCAGTAGTCTAGTTATCCTAAATAGACAGTTATGACTGTCTATGAATGCAAAATCAAAGAATCCAGTAGTTCAGTCCGAGAGACTGGATGTCCCAGCTGGCCTTAGGTATATACTGAATCTGGCAGAAGGCTTTAATGCCATGGACTTCTTAATGAGAAAGTGGGGGCAGGAAAGAAACAAGAGCTTTCTTCTTTCATGTCCTTTTTATAGACTGCCACCAGAAGGTGTGACACACATTTAGGGTAGATTTTCCTACCTTAAAATATCTAGGTTAAAGTTAGGGCTTCCCATTTCAAAGGATTTTGAATTTTGAAGTAAGTAAAAATTCTCAGATTTAGTTTTAGTTAATTCCAGATATTGTCAAATTAACAAGCAAGAATAGCCACCAAAGCTAAGTTTCCAGTGTCATCTGTGATTTCTATCTAGTTGAGTGGGTCTTAATTCCAATTACAGCACTGTTGTTCATTGCCGTGATATGTGTAGTACTATTGCAGCCTTAGAATGCACTGTGCTAAGGTTGTTGTGATTTATAGATGTCATAGCTTTGTAGGGCTGTTGATTGCTTCCTGTATTGTTTTTAATTTCAAATTTTACTTACTCTTTATGAATGATTGTGCTTGATTCTGTATATTAATCTTGCATTGTGCAAATTGTTATGCCACTTATTGGGACCATTTTTCACTGAATAAAATATTTTATCACATAAATATGACAACTTGATTTCAGTCCCTGAAATGCCTGATGGAAGGAGAATTTTAATTTCTCTAAGTTTTCCTTTGATTGCAACAAGAACAGTGAGCCACAGTGGCACCTACACTCACATTAGCACACACATACACACACACACAATTGTGCAGTGCACTGATAATAAAATGCTACTTTAAAAATTCATATTTGTTTTAAAGAATTTTGTAGATTCTTTATGATTTTCTTCACTTTCTTCTACTAAGACATATTCTTTATTCCTTTAATAATCATTTTAGCTTCATTTATTTTACTTTATATTTATGAGTGTTTTGCCTGCATTGATGTACATATAACATGTGCTTTCCTGCTGTTTTTCCTGGAACTGGGGCTACAGATTGTTGTGAGGTATCATGTATGGACTGAAAATCTAACCAGCGTTGTCTGCAAGAAGAGGAAGTACTCTTAACCAGAAGCCTTCCTTCCGGTGATATGACTCACTCTTTAAATCTTCACTGTTTTTTATATCTTTCTAATTTTTATTGCACCATGTTGAAATTATAATATGTTAAAATGTGCGATGAGAGGGAATAGTGTAGCCTGAGTAGTGACAGCTTTTTATGCAGCTTTGTTGCATCATAAAATCTGGATTCAGGACCTTGGCCATGATCATGAGGATATGTACTATTAGAACATTCCCCAGAGAGAATTTATTTTCAAGAAGAGGACTCTCTCTGTCCCACCAATAACTGCTAAACCAAAGTAAACACAATATGTGATAATGACAGATCTCCTTACTCTAGTGTTTTTCTCTGAAGTCATTGTGCAGGAAAATTGTCATTAAATATTTTTATGTAGGATTGTTGATGAGTCAAGGAGTGGTATTGCTTTAATACTGAATTGTTTTTTTTTTTTTTCTTTAAAGGTTTGCCTAAAGACTGGCAAATAAAATAAAACGAAATGAATAAACTTAGACTATAGAAGTCACTTCATCTTCCCTCCATAAAGTTTTGCTTGAATA
Source organism: Uromys caudimaculatus (assembly GCA_028551405.1). Lineage (NCBI taxonomy): Eukaryota > Metazoa > Chordata > Mammalia > Rodentia > Muridae > Uromys > Uromys caudimaculatus. The sequence continues at coordinate 84,519,359 of CM052709.1, read as the reverse complement.
ACATAGCTATGGGCATGCTCACAATATATCACTGAGTCAAAGAACAATATAAAGCAAAAGATATAATTATAGAATTACTTTATGCAAATGTTCTCGTTGGATTGGTCTTTGAAATGAATTAGCTAGGGAATTTAGAGTTACAGAGACACAATGTTAATCAAATTGCCCATTTGGCTTTAAAGAAAATATTTTAGCTCACAAAATTAGGAAGTTTAAGGAAATGGATTACATTAACTGAAGGCATGTCTTGGTCCACCATTTCCCATGACAGGACAGTCATACATGATGCAGTTGCTTCCCCATCACTTTCCTCTGTCTTCCTTCATTGTATTTTTATGTTCCTATGAAATCTTGACATGAATATTTCATAATGTCACCTAGAGTCCCATGAATATAATCTATTAGATACCTATCACTACATACCAAAAAGCAATAATTTGAATGAATGATCAAATTAACTTACTGAGAAAATTTTGGCTTTGTGCCCTTCACTGCCTTATAAGTTTAGTCAAGAGATTAGAAGGATGAGACTGGTTCAGCTTATGTTATAAATTCTGTCCTAGGGGAGAGTGGCTGAGCACTGCAGGTGTAGTCTTCTGCCCCAGCCAAATGAAATGGGAATGAAGAATGCAATTTCCCTTCAAACAGAGGCAGCTATTTTATTGCACAAGGAAACACTAGTTCCAAAAATCAAGTAGAATAAAGTCAAAAACATAAAAAATAGAAAAAGAAAAACAAAGAAAGAAGCAAATAAATAAAGATAGTATGATAAAGAAATGCAGAAACTTCAATTTACCTTTCTAGCTTAGGTTTGGATGACATGATTAAGTTAAACTAATTGACAGTTAAAGCTGACACATAATCCACTGGAATGACTCACAGGTGCTATATAGCATGTTTCTCCTCCAGTTAAGCTTTAAGGTTTTGAATTTAATTTTTTTTTTAATTTAATGAGTTAGTTTGTGTCTGCATGTTCATGTGTGTGCAGGTGCACATAAGTGCATGTACCCGAAGAGGCTGGATGTCAACCTCAAATGTCACTCCTTAGGTGCTGCACGCCATTACTTTTACATCCTCCTATGAGAGTGGACAATGCTGAGGGTTTAAGAAGAAAGCTATCTTCACTGAGATTTGGACATTAGGGCAGTGCAATCATGAAACAGTTTCTAACCTCCAGGAGAGAGAGGCTCTCCAGGGAAGTACTGATCTGATCTTCAATAGCATGTAATAAAATTGATTTTATGTAACTTGTTACTAAAAACAAATCTCCAATAATTGTCTGGGTTATTAAATAGTAATATTAGATATAGTCTTGGCTTATTATTTACCAGGGAGCTAGAGTTAATGGTTTATTTAAATGATTTAATTAATTCTTTGTGAATTTCATACCATCTATTTAGATCATATTCACCCCATATCTTTAAATTTATGTTCTATTTTATTTTAAACACATTGAGACTAATTTATGCCACCAATGTAGTTTTTGGTACAGGGCCATCCCCTGGAGCATGGTTGATACCAGGGGATACACACTTAAAATATGCCTCTCCCAGCAGGTGTCAGTATCTCAGAAGCTAAGGGTGAGGATATGTGCTATCTTAGATTTTTCCATGCTAAGATTTTATCTTTTATCATTTTACCCAGGTCTTGTATATGTTGTTACAATCATTGTAAGTTCGTATATGCAGCAGCCCTATTGTGTCTAGAGAATATTCTTTCAATGTAGTTATCCACTGCTGATGTCTTTTTGTTGGTGGTGTTGGTGTTCTTCTTCTTCTTACTAGTTCTGTGAAAATTTCATAATGGGTGTGGCATAAATGAGAATGCTTCCCATAATAACAAGTTACATATATTTGTATGTTTTGTCCACAGCTGATGAACTATTTGAGGAGATTAGGGGTGTGCCCTTGTTTGGGGAGGCAGATCCTTGTTTGAGGAGGTTTTGGTGTTTTTGATGTGGGTGCGTTCTGATGTTTTAAAAGACCCATACCAGGACCAGTGGTTTTTTGCTTTTGTGTTTTTTCTTTACCTGTTGGTAGGGGGTTAAGATGTAAAGCTCGCCAGGCAGTGGTGGCACATGCCTTTAATCCCAGCACTTGGGAGGCAGAGGCAGGTGGATTTCTGAGTTCGACGCCAGCCTGGTCTACAGAGTGAGTTCCAGGACAGCCAGGGCTACACAGAGAAACCCTGTCTCGAAAAACAAAACAAAACAAAACAAAACAAAAAAGATGTAAAGCTCTTAGCTACTGCCAAAATGTCATGCCTGCTTTATTTTTTATTTTTTATCTTTGCCATGATGATCACTGCATATACCTCTAAAAAGTGTAAGCAAACCATAGATTAAACACTTTCCTCTACAAGTTGCCTTGGTCATCGTATCTCTTCACAACTAAGAGTTTTGACCATACTCACCTCCATTCCTAATTCATCCTGTAGCCACCTCCTTCCACACCAACTCAACTTGTGATTTCTTTCATCTTGGCCTCTTCTATTCTTTATTCCTCCTCTTCCAATGAAATATCTGTGCATTTGGAGGAAGGATTGTGATACAGATGTCCTATTTTGAACCAAGCATTTAGTAGTTTCTTATTCTTTGCACACTGATAATTTGAAGGTATCAGTAACCTCCATCTATTGCAAAAGGAAATATCTCTGATGAACTTTGAGAGATGCATATATATATATATATATATATATATATATATATATATATGTGTGTGTGTATGTGTGTGTGTGTATGTGTATGTATATATGTATACATATATACATATGTATACACACATATACACATCATATACATGTATATGTGTGTTAATACTTGTATACAAATACATATACATGCACACACATATATATACATACATGCACATATATACATACATACATATATACACACATACATACATATATATATGTATGTGTATGTGCACACACAAACTCACATATACATACACATACACATACATATACATATGTATGACTAGAAGTCAGTTTAATATTCTGTCTTATTAGCAGAATTACAATATTGAGTTTTCTGCTAGGGCCTATGATAGCTGATCTGGTGACAGGTCCTTTGTCCCATTAATCTTACTGGATATGACTGCTAATCTGTGCTTTCCATAGTAGTAACAAAATTCTTCCACATAAGTTTATGAGTATATCTGCCATATATGGCCATTTTCCTATTTGACCTTCAGGCCCTGTACCTCTTGAAGTGGTCAATCTGGAGGCCAAGAGTTTGGAGAAATAATGGTGACATCTGCTTCTGTTTCGATCCATCCTTCCATTTCAGTATTATTTATAAATATCTTTAGTTTTAACCTTTGATCATCTAGAAGTTTGCCCAAAATATTCAGGTTTTGGCCTAGAGGGGAGCAATTCACTAAACCTGTATATGAATATTCATGCGCCCATTGTTATTTTACTCATCTCTCTCCTTGTCCATATATTTACATTTTTCTCTCTTCTTTAAAAACCCTCCTTTCAAATTTCTCATATTTGATCATTTGAGTCATTATATTCTTCTTTACCATCATTCCACGATGTTTAAAAAAACCAAAAAGTCCATACGTATGTTAGAGACAACTATATTCTAATTTTACATTCAATGTTTGCTACTTTACACACGACTTTTCTCCCAAAGCATCAAGATGATGGATGTTGGAATGTAAACTCTAATTAATTGCTTCATATGTGTCATAGGTTTCATTCTGAAGCACAATTTTCCAGACAATGCTAGATGGCAGGTCTAGGAAGTAATGTATATATTGTGTCAGATGAGATTATCATGAAACTGCCATCTTAATATAGACAAAAGCAAATAAGGAGGTCTTTCAAGACATCTCAAGACAACTTTCAATTGTACAGAGCCACCTGACATTTGAATTGAAAATAAATGTTCATTATATTGAAAAGATCAGTGAGCAATGGCATCTAGAATGAATGCTATATGGTTAGATTCTAATTTAGAATATTTTACTTTCAGTAAAATTGTAAATGCATCTCTCTCAATATGTGCTTGATATTCCCCACAAACAGAAACAAATACTTGGAGCTGCACTGAATACATAATTGCATTTTAAAAGAAAAGAATACCATTTTTCTATAACTTTCAACAGAGAAGTCTTGGCTAGGCTCCAAGTAAATAGAAATAAGTAGAACATATAAAGAAGCAAGAGATAATTTGAAATATTAGTTAGCTCTCTTCTAGAATAGCCTTGAGACAACATTCTAATATAATGTAAGACAATGCGCAAGCCCTGAAACACGACAAATTTATCTCTTGAATAAAACATAAATGTCTAATTTGTACAAAATACCAGGTAATATTTCTCTTTTGTCAGAAGATATACTAAAATTTGTAGGTATGAATAGAATGTTAAATAAGATGTTTCTATATTGTGTTTCTGATAAAGAAACACCAATATTCAGAAAACAGTTGACTGATATTTACAGCTGTATTAATTGAATTTTCTACGAAGATTTGTTTTCAAATAATATCATTAGAAAACAATTCCTAACAATTTTTTGAGAAAATATAGTTTTATGTATTTATGAGTATTGATTAAAAAAATATAAAACCAGGATAAATGGATGGTTTCCAGCCCAATGGTGATTCCATTGCATCTACTGATATAAAATACTATCAATAATTTGAGTCAGAGTTGAACTTCATTTTAAGAATCTTATAACTACTAAAAGTACACATTTAGAATCTGAACTATTCTTTTAAAAACTATTTAATGAAATGAGATGGGCCATTGCATGTTTGCTTTATTAAACAGATATATTTTGGCCACTTTGGATATTGCTTTTCTGAATTTTATGACTTAAAAAAAGAAGTTTTCTTTTAAACAATTACATAAACATAAAACTGCTGTCGTAAAAATAGATCTTGGTTTGGTGAATGAGAGTAAAAATCGTTTTAATGATAACAAATGACCCATGAAATGATATAATTATTGTTTTCTATTATCAAGGATAAATATGATAAAATATTAACTGTTAAAAACAACCTGAGTGTTTATCTTCTGACAAAATTGCTTTACAAAAAATAAAACCTAAGCATGAAGTAAAAATTGTAAGAATTTTTGTGTTTACTTTGAGATGTCTGAATAATTTGCATTATGCAAATCATACACTTTGTGATTAAAAATAGAAACTAACTTCAGATATCTGCTTGACTGTATACATAAGAAGATGATTTTTAAATCAACATTTCACTCACCCATATGAAACAAAATAATTTATTTTTAAACATTAATTAAAAAAATACCCCAAATTCTTAGTGTCAGTATTCTAGTTAAGTCTTTCACTGCCTGGTGTTTTTTATGCTTTCCTTCAGAGTCTATCCAGAAATAGTTCACATATATTATGAGTACAAATGAGTTCATGCACACAGATACTTTTTTCCCTTTGTAAGCATGATATTGTGTGAAGCTGATTGTGAAACATATGTCACAAAGAAAATAATGAGGTCCTAAACCAATCTGATCTGTCTGTGGCATTCCAACTATTTTAGAAAGTGGGAGGTTAATTCTATTTTCATGGGTAGTGATAATAAACATTTTCATAAATAATTGCACATTCTGGAATAGTATTAAAAATGCCATGAGACTTTTAAAGTCACCCTCAGGATCGCAATACATGTGGGGCTGCTACCAATTATCCTGGGATGAGAAACACTTCTGGAGTCAAGTCTTCAACAAACTCTAGTAGATTTTTCCTCAAAAATTGTTTAGTCCAGTTGTTATATTGAAGCCATTTTTATACCTGATTTTAGCCCAAGGACTGAAAAGAAGTAGCCTTTTTTATAGAGATGAGAGTATGAGACCTGTACAGCACCATTACCAACACTGGAAAAAGTCTTTTCACTCATGACTCCTTATAATCCAGGAACAAAGTCAAACATGATTGCCTTCTGAACGGTGTTGTTCCTGTGACTTTTGGATTGGGAGAAGGCTTCTGAGAGTAAAATGAGCAGGCCCACTTATAATGTCTCTCCTCTTTTTAAAGTGGACATGAACCAAGTTTTCTAGTTTACCTTTCAGTTCCTGTGATGAATATGATGACTAAAAGTGACACACAGAAGAAAGAGGCTTTTGGCTTACAGTAACAAAGGGAGAGTCCATAATAATGGGGGATGCCAGGTATGGCAACCAAAGCCAGAAGAGGAAGGTGAGAGATCACGAGCAGAAATCAGACAAACTGAACTGGAAGTGAAGCTCTTAATTCAAAAGCCCACTCACAGTGAATTACTTCCTCCAGCAAGGTCCTATATGTTCCATGAGGAAGTTTGAATGAATCTAGCCCCCATAGACTCATATCTTTGAATGTTTGGTTTCTCCTTGATGGACTGCATAGGAAGGATTAGGGGAAATGTGCTTCTTGGAGGAGTTGTGTCACTAGGGTGGGCTTTGAAGTTTCATAAGCCCACAGACAGGCTCAGTCTTGATTTCTCCCTGTCACGTGTGGATCACGTGACATGCCTACCTTCTGCCATGATTCACATTATGATGATCATGGACTCATTTTTAGAAACTGTAATCACGTCCCCCCAATCTAATTATTTCTCTTATAAGTACTGTTTGTCATATTGTCTCTTTATAAAAATAAAACAAAAGTTCAGACAGGATTTGTTATCAGGGACTAGGGTATTGCTGTGACATGCCTGATCATGCTGTTATTTGAAGAAATATGGAAGACTCTGAAACTATCTACAATAAAAATAGCAACTGGGTAATAAAGAAACACAAAAATATTGTTTGCATAGAACAGAGCACCAGGAAATTTAATGTTGAACCCAAGTCTTGTGCTCAAGTGTGGAGAGCTTTTGGAGATTCTTGGCAAGAATCTGACATTTGACCAAGGACAAGGAAATGGGCTTCAGGAAGGAATCTGACATTAGGCCAAGGACAAGGAAGTAAGCTCAGGCAGGAATCTAATCTTAGGCTAGAACAGGGAAGTAAGTTCAGGCAGGAATCTTAATTTTAGAGTGGAACAGAAGTAGACTTCAGGCGAGAATCTTATTTTGGGCTACGACAAGGAAGTAGGCTCAGATATTTTGGTCATCCTGACAAGCCCTCAGAAACAGCTCTGGGGAGTGATCAAGGGACTTTGTTTATTGCCTTGCTTGTTTTTTGACTTTGTGTTTATTGTACTAACTGACCTTATGACTTGCATGTAATTAAAATGGTATAAAAGTAGATTGAGAGAAAATAAAGCCTCCTCAGGCTCAGAACTGGCTGGAGTCATGCTACAATGTTGTCTAATTGTCTGTTTTCTTTTTAATCCTCACTCCTGTGCTGGAGAAGCTGTTAACTGACTGAGCTGGCTTGGTCACTCAAGGAGATGAGATGCTTAATAAGCTTTAACATAAGAAGCCTGGTGCTCACTAGAGTACAGGGAACAGTACCCTTAGGGTAAGACCCCATATGCTAAACTTCTAACTTGTGAAAAGCAAAGCTTGGAGAATTAAGGAAACACTTATAAACAATTCAAAGCTACTGCATACTGGGGAGATTTTAGCCCCAGCATGCAGCAGGACTTGACAGATTTGATCACTAAGTTTTGAATTTAAGGATGCCAGAGCTGTGGGATCCCTACCAATAAAAGTGATAGACAGAATATAGAGCAACCCCAAACCCTTCCCTCCCTTTTAAATGTATACTGTTGTATGTTGGAAGTAGGTAATTTCCTTTTTCCTTTCACCGGAGGCTAGATAGAGATAAGATATTGCCTGTGTCTCATAAGAGACTTTGAACTTTTAAATTATTTGGGGTTCTTAAATACTATAGGGACTTTTGAAGTTGGACTGAACACATTTTGGAATCTTAATATAGCTACAACTGTATGGGGGCCAGAGAATGGTATGTGGTGGGGGCCAGGGAATGGTATGTGGTGGTTTAAATAAAAATGATTCTATAGGCTCATATTATTAAAACATTTGGCCCATAGTTGGTAAGCTGATTAGAAAGGATTGGGTGCTATGCCTTCCTGGAGGAGGTGTGTGTCATTGTGGGTAGACTTTGAGGTTTCATAAGTCCATGCCAGACTCTCTCTTGCTTTCTATCTGCCTGCTGCTTGTAGATGAGGTATAAGCTTGCAGATACAGCTACCATGTCATGCCAACCTGCTACCCTGTTCCCTTCGATGGTGATCATGGACTAACTTTGTGAAACTGTATACAAGCCCCAAATAAATGCTTTCCAAAGCCCCAAATAAATCACCAAATAAGTTGTCATGGTCATAATGTCTTTTCATAACAGTAGAGGAGTAACTAAGATAGTTCATAACCTCCCATTTCAGACCATCAGGAACAAGTGTTCAAAAAATGAGTCCATGGGAGATAATGTTCATTCAAATACTCATACCAGGTGTTGGGCCTGAAGAGCTTTAACATTTCTTCTATGTTGTATGGTTTCAGTTATAACAGCTTGGTGTTTCTATGGGGCAGAAGAGGAATATTATCTAACTTTTGTCTCACCATAGAGGACAGAAGGATCGTATAAATGGAACTTTAGTATGCATGAAGCAGAGAAACACCTTAGGGATCCCTCTCCTTCTCAAAAGGCATGGAAATAGGTGTTGTGGCAGTCCTATAGTGGACTTGTTACTTTTTATGTTTCCTTCCTCCATTGCTGTGACAACATGACCAAGGCAACTTATAGAAGAAAGACTGTTTGGGGCTTACTGCTTGTAGAGGGTTAGACTCTATGACACTGAATTATATTTGCAGGAGACAACATTTGTTGCTTTTTTTTTTTTTTTTTAAGCAGAGTCTTAAGCCTTTTCTTTTCACAAATTAGAGAATTAGGTCAGTGGATCTCTCCATGTTATTCCTTCCTTTGTTCCATTTGCAGATCACTCCTCTCCTCAAGCTCCTTATCTCTTCCAGCACAAGTCTTGGTGCCAACATTACATTTCCTGATATTCTTTCCATGGCAACCTGTACAATTTGTATTATTTTGTACCACTTGCACTTTTTTATTGAAGACCATAAGAACGATTACTGGTAACCATAAGAAAGTGTCAATATTTGGCCCTCTTGAAATTGCTACTAAAAATAAAACTAAGTCCCGTACATAATATTTTAACCTCAGGCAAGTACTTAGGACAAGGATAAGTAAGCAGACACATTCTTTGCCAAACTTTAATAGGAATGGTCTTTAGACAAGTTGTTATTATTGTTCTTCTCTGAAAGCTTTCAGTTGGGCCTCCATCATCCTAATGGGTCACTGCATTGACTTTCAGCACCTACTAGGTTGGTTCATAATGCCTTACAATGTTCAACCATTTTTCTTGTCCAAAATCTCAAGAGTTTTCCACATTCTTCCAAAAAGTACATGGTTAGTTCTGACTAAGCAATAGCTTAATACTGGTATTAAGTATTAGATTACATACTTTTCTATTGCTGTACTAAGACACCATAACCGAGGCTACTTTTCAAATAAAGTTTAATTGGACCTATATTTCCAGAGAGATTGTGATGGTAGAGCAAAAGTATGGTGAGAGGTGCTGGGAATCATCTGACAACCCACATCCTGAACCAAAGCAGGAGGTAAAAAGATGAGAGAGAGAGAGAGAGAGAGAGAGAGAGAGAGAGAGAGAGAGAGAGAGAGAGAGAGAGAGAAACTTGAAGCTATCCTCAGTTGCAAATCTCCTGCATAAGTCCACACTTCTTAATTCTTCTAAAATATTTCTACCACAAAGTGACCGAGTATTCAAATATATAGGCCAATGAATGTCTTTCTCATTCAAACTATTAATCTTCTACTTCTCTTTCTCTCTTAATATCTCTGCGCATTTATTAAATACATTGAAGGCCATGTATAATAGAGTTATAATAAAGTAGAACATAATTTAGTACCTCTCATCTAGATTTGAAGGTTTTATTTGGTAAAAGCCTTAGAAGATAAAGTGTACTTCAAGAATGACAAATTCCTTGCAACATTTGAGTTGAGTGGGGTTAAAACATAAGAAAAAGAAAACAGAGTTCTTGAATACCTATACCAGTGTAGTGGCTATTTCTGATTGTCAACTTGACTATATCTGGAGTGAATTACAATCCAGAATTAGAAGGCTCACCTGTGATCTAGCTCTTGAGTCTGTCTGGAAGACACAAGTTTCAGGTGTGGTGGTATGCACACCTCTAATCTGGGCCACACCTGCTGCTGGAGTTCTACATAAGGACATTGGAAGGCAGAAGGTCCAATCTTCTTCGCCTTCAAGCCTTGTGGGACTAAGCAACTGCTAGATCCGCGGGTTTTCATTCACAGCTGCTGCTGACCATTGTTGGGGAGTTTGACTACAGACTGTAAGTCATTAACAAATTCCCTTACTATATAGAGACTACTTATAAGTTCTGTGACTCTAGAGAACCCTGACTAATACATCCAGTAAAGAAATACTATGTAAATCTGAGTTTAGGTCATAAAATTTACTGTAATTTCTTGTGTCATGAATGTCATTCTTGAAGACTTAAAGTGTCATATACAAAGTGATATTTTTCATATTTTACATTGCTGTGAAAAACAGAAAAAGTAGTCAAGGTAGAGAAATCAGGAATGAGGAACGGATGCAGTCACCCAGGGAACTGTTTATTTTTGATTAAGGATTGGTATTCCTCCTTATGATGCATTTATTTGTCCGGAGAGCCCTGTAGGGGGTCAGCACGAGTTCTTACCATTGCTCTGAAATAGTTACTCTTACTACACAGTAATACCCTAATTCTGAATATAACACTCAGAGGATGTAAGGCATAGAAAAATCACCCTCAATTGAGTGGAAAATGTCCTCACTAAGGGCTAGCATTCAAAGTGCTAGAATACAATGTGGACTGTCAAGGGAGAAAAGACACCATAACCGTTAGTCTTACACTGAACTAGAATTGCATGATATAAATATAATCTACTAAGGGAGATTTGGTTAGTGGAACAATAGTGGCAAGGATGTTAGTGGGTTAACAGATTGCTCTATTGATTGTATCTGAAGTCTAATATACAGAAGGATATTCATGTTGGGTTTTGTATATATGGTCAAAGTCAATGATTGGGAAAATCATAACCCTAAGTGCCTAATCTCTTGAAATTATTTTGCTAAATGACCATGTTATGAAACTGATTTGTAGGCATTTGTATTTATATTTACAATTTCTGTTGCTTTTAATTTTTTCATTGAACTTTCTTAATGAAGTAGGTAGTTGTTATTCTGAACTGTGAAAATTACTAAGAATGAGTGCCTTTGAATCCTCAGCAATAGATGGAACTCCTCCCCAACAAAGCTCAGCAAACAGTGGGAAAGGGATGGACCGTATGTAATAACCTAAGGTTAGAAAGGAGTGTTATGAAATGATCTCTCTGAACATGCTAGAACTATTGCACAAATGAACTCACAGTAGCTATGGTTGCATATACATCACCGACACAGTTCATGATAAAACCAGTTAAAATTTCAGTTGAAGGAAGAGATTTTCAGTGCTCCATCCACAGCCATAGAGCTATTGGCAGTTGGTGATTGCTGGGGAAGAAAGAGTCACTTTTCTTTGCAAGCTGGCCAGAAGAATGTTGCTTATACCCAGTGGATGATTCCGTACTAATGCACATTTGGTCAACACTAATTAGATTCAGTAAGTTATTTTAAAAAAGAGTACAAGACACTGTAAAAAATACATTGGAAGTGTCCTCTGAGTTTGGAAGGAGGATGCATTGTTCACATCTGTTTAATGTTCGTGTTTAAAATATACATGTTTAAGCCACATTGTATACATCTATGAAACTTCTGAGTAATTTGAAATAAGGTAATGAAACTATGAGATAAAGCAGATTTTGACCTAACCAAGTTTATTAATCATTTACCATAACAGATATCAATTATGTGATATTAAATTAAATCAATTACATCTCTTGCAGAATGCTGAGGCAGTGATGCATTTATTTGCATGTGTCAGGTTGTGTGTCTGTCTAACTGCTGAGATGCCAGAGTGCAGCTGGCATACTGCTTATTGAAAGCAGAACACAGTCCAAGATGGGGGGGTCCAAGTCCATGTTTCCCCAAAAAAGTAACAGTGGGAGCTGGAATGGATGTAGTGGTTCTCAATCGCCTGTGTACCCAGATGCTGCTGAAGACCATGAGGGGTTGAGAACAGTAGTCCATGAATCTGTGCCTCCCATTTGCACCAGGCAGGAAGGGGATATCTGGGTCTGAGGAATCCAGTTTGGTCCTGAGTGAATGCCTAAAGTGCAGAATGGCTAGAGGAGAGGCTTTCTTTGGGAGATTTCCATGTGGCTCTAAATGATGAAGGCCTCCCGGCAACATCCTCCAACGCTGTAGCAATCCTTGATGAAGAAGACCACCATCCTTCTTTGTCCAGAGTGCTTTATTTATGGCACCTGTGAATACATACTTCTTACTCAGAGTGAACCAGGCATTAAATACCTTTTGATGCCCAGGAAGGGAAGCTCATTGGCTAAACACTTGGGGGCTATCTAGATATCTCATTAGTGCTGAGAACTTTAGGTTTTTATGCCATGTGAACAGTTGTTATGGTATGTGTTCCCAGACATGTAGATCCTGGCCAGGAGCTGGTTCCAAAGCCTACCATTCTCAATTACAAAAATTCCCAGGGTTTTTGAACCTGCTTCAACCATACCAGGTCTTATGTCTGTTGGCATGGTCCACTTGCCCCACATACATGTATTATCATAAATCTAAAATATCTAAAATCTTACTGAGTATAAAAATATCATCACAAGTATGTTCCTTAATCAACATATTTTCATGTAAAATTGTTTTCTAAGAAATGATCATCTAATTTTCAAATAGGAATGAACAATTCAGTTAGATGTTAGTCTTCTTGAACAAAGGTCAGAGATGTTGGAGATGAGAAATGAAATCTTCACTAGTCTACAATGGATGACATTATAATTACAGTAAATGTCTTAGAAAAACCTCAGTTGAGTCTTATGTATAGTTTCAGACGTCAGTTAGGCATCTATGAATAATCCTCATGGGTTTTGATTCTGGTTTTTATGTTAACTAAGAGAAAATTTATATTTTAATTTTCCAGGTAAGATACTTAAAAGTTCTGTTCTAAGAAGAAAGGGAGGACAAAAGTAAATATACAGACAATTGGGTTCATTGTGTTGACTTTCCAAGCATGTCGAGCTCTTAAACTAACTATATCTTACCAGTAACAGAATAACTGGACAACTGCATCTTCTTGTTTTTGTAGCCTACTATTATTGTTTCAGATGAAATATAGAACTGGAGATATCAGTATACATTATTCAAATTTCACACTTACTGCCTGCTATATACATGAAGATGTCTTCAAAATAAATGTTTCTGTTATTAAACCTCTAGTCTAAATTGGGTCTCAAGTTTTTACCTCATGTAACATTGTGGGTGATTGATTCCTGCAGGCCAAAAATATATTACTTTATTTCTAAGGGAAACAAATCTAGATAATTTCTGGAATAAATTTTCATCATTATCTCTAATGGCAGAATAGTATATAACACAAATTGATTGAATATATGTCAACTCTGAATGAAAAAAGCAAATCAATAAAAGATAATGTGAAATCACCAACACAGAGGATCAGAGTGGGAAAAATAAACATAAAAACATGTGGGCCTGATGAACTTTATGGTCTCTACCTTTGAAGATGACTAAATAATACAATTCCTCTAATAACTCTAGTCTGTGTATTACAACGAAATAGCATGATGAGCATTTTAAGAAGGAGAACAGCCAGATGAAAATAAATGATTCTGAGATCACTAACACTCTACCTCAACTTTTCTGAAGAAGACTGTGTACTTCCTTATAAGATGTGTGAAGCACTTTTGTATAATTGTTAGTGGATTTTATTAAGGCTACTCCTTCCCATTTTCCATTTACAAAAATCTTGAAATTGTGTGAGTAGTGACACATCTGTTATCAGCACCAGAAGGTATAACTGCATATGCTACATTTTTATGGGATATGGAAATGTATTTTTCTAGGGTAAACATATTATAATTGCTTAGTACATAAAATTGCTGTTTATTTTATACACTATGCATAAACATTCAGTTGTTTTTCTAAAATGTTCGTGTAATAGTTTTGATAGATATTCATATTATGCTTTGTATGGTGAAAGGGGCTTTGTGGAGGAGATAGAGTATTGGGAGTCAGAGAGTATCCTGAGTTGTTAGGTCAGATCTATTTACCCAAGTCCTCAAGGTAAAGAAGCTGTCTTAATCCTCCAAGATGGGATAGAAGAAGAAAGAGGTGAAATTTAAACCATTACCGTAACATTTCCTATTGTGCATCTAGAGAAACATCTAAGAAATGTAGGCATGTTTGGGATGACAGGGAAAACATCAACTGATGAACAGTCAGGAAGCAGGGATCTCAGCTCTACCTTCCAAAGTCAGACTGTGTTAATCCAGGGAAGCATGAGGTGAAACTATTCCCTGGGATCTGCAGAAAGAACACCACACTGCCAATAGCCTTAGCTTCAGTGCATTAAACCCATGTCAGGTGTGACCTTCAGAAATATGAAAGTTAAGTCTGCATTGGTTAAACCACTACATTTATTGTACTAAGAAAAACAGCAATAAGAAAATGAACGCCATTTCCCCCCTGGCCAACTGAGGGGCAGTGCATTATTGCATCAATGATCTTTTCTTACTGAAATCTTGCATTCATTTGATGGCATTGGAAATTTAATCTTTCCAATGTAACAGCCAGTATTGACACTGTGGTCATTGTGTTTGATTCACCTGCTAATAACAGAAAATAGGTGCTCTGACGATATGATATTTACTTTTGCTCTCAAAGGATTTCATATAAATGTACTGAACTTTACATTCAAAGGTTTGCTCATTTCGTCAAGAAGAAATGTGCTTATTGCACTGAGCACAATGGAACCTTGAACAGTACTGTTGCCGTTATAGAAAATGCAATTTTACATTTCATACACATCAGAATTCCAGTCACAGCATTTCACATGAAACTGTGATGATAAATCCTTGACGAGACTTTCTTAACCTATAATTTTGAACAGTCTGGAAATTGGAACTATTGTAAAAAATATTGCATTGCTATTACCATGAATAAGGGAAATAAAGAGAGCTTTTCCCAATTCATCTAATTTTATTGCAATATATCCATTATTATATTAATTATAGATAAAAAATTTCATCTTTATTTTATGAACCTAGTTTTCAAAGTATACAATCATATATACTTGCAGTGTTTTAGTAATAAGACTCTTTTAAAATTTTTAATTATATATAGTTATTTATAATGTTCTCTCTCTCTCTCTCTCTCTCTCTCTCTGTCTTTGTGCCTGTGTGCCATTGCATGTACATGGATGTCAGAGGACACTTTGTGAACTGCAAATTTCTCCTAGTACCCAGGAAGTTCCACGGAGCAAGTACGGATCATCAGGCTTGTTTGCAGGTGATTCTCATGGCCACCTCAAGCTCTATTCTCAGCTGTTTTATTTTTAGAGCCAGGGGTTTGCTGACTGAAACTTTTTAAGCATTTGAACTGGATGGTTTTGTGGGTCAACTTGACACAAGCCTGAGTCATCACAGAGAAAGGAGCTTCAGCTCCTTTCTACTTCCACAAGATCCATCTATAAGACATTTTCTCAATTAGTGATCAATGGGGGAGGGCCCAGTCCATCATAAGTGGTGCCATCTCTGTGCTAGTAGTTCTGAGTTCTATAAGAAAGCAAGTTGAGCAAGCCATGGGAAGTCTAGTAAACAGCACCCACCATGGCCTCTACATCAGCTCCTGACTCCAGGTTCCTTCCCTGTGTGAGTTCGTCTCCTGACTTCCATTGGTAATGAACAGCAGTGTAGAAATATAAGCTGAATAACTCCCCAACTTGCTTCTTGGTCAAAGTGTTTCATTACAGCAATATAAACCCTAAGATAGCATCCCAGACTAACCTCAAATTCTGAATTCTACCTCTGCCTCTGAAGAACTGGGATGGAAGGATGGTTGTTAAATCTTAAATTTTTAAATTACATATGTGATATGTATAAATTATGTATCCTTTATTCATTGAGAAAATGACTAAAGTCTATCTTTAACAGTAGACAATACATTGTTTTATATATATAACATATATATATATAACATATATATATGTAACATATATATATATGACAGTAATGTCCTTCCTTGCCATTTCTAATAAAATATATATAACAAATATCTATGCAAAGTATATTAATTGTGTTCCATTCTATATAATATTGGTATCAGGAACTTTCATACACTATAATACTAAATGTTATTTGTTTCCCTGTTTTCTATAAAATTTCATCAAAATATCTTGTCTCTTCTGAATAGTAGCACATGCTACTATTAGACCCGAGTACAGTGTGATCTATTTAAATTAAGTAAATAATTATTTGCTGGTGTTATACAGTGAAGTGATATGGAATCAGGACTCTGGAAAGTACAAGTTTTGAGGACCAGTGAAGCAAAGTGAAGGCTACGCAGTCATACAGATATAAGTTGTTACAAAATACCCTTTGATCTAACCTTTTATTTTCCAAGATTATTCTTGGGCTATTAGATTTCATTTCAAAAACAATCTGAGCCCTGTTATTTAGTGAAGCCAGGAATGAATGTTTTAGTTCCTATTAGTCATGAAGATACTGAACTTTTCTTATTCCACTTTTGTCTTCAATTCTTCTACATCTCTGGCATCTCCTTTCTTTTCTCTTCATGGCACACTTAGATAATATTTTATGACATAGGAAGAGTAAGACATACCAACAAATAAGCTCTCATTTCTTTGAATAGAGGCCTGGATTCTCTGCAGTTATTTTATCATTAACAATATTAGTGTTACATAGTTCACATCAGTGTTACAAAGTGCAAATTGATACCTTTTACATAGTTATGCATATTCATATCATTCAAAAAAGTAAAGTTGATAAAGTTAAGTCTGTAATGGGAAAGCCAAAACTAGAGTAATATAATTTCATACAAAGTCAACCAAATTCCGTTTTTAAGTTAACTTCTAAAGTCACAAAAGCAAAATAATTATACAGACAGAGGTGAAACATATTTTAAGTAAACAATATAGTCATGATACAGAAAAACATAAGAGCCAAAGGCAAATCAAAATGCTATTACAATTGACTTATTATTTTCTAATATATTTGTAAATACAATACATGGCTTTATATGTCAATCAATGGAATCATATCTGTCAAAACCCACAAACATCTTAGAACATCCAGTGTTTAGTATGTTTAGTGAATGCTAACACTCTTTTTTGATGCTACTTTGTGGGTTTTTAAAAAATAAAAGTTCCATTTAACTTGCTCTATGCACAAGGAATAGAAGTACTGGGCACCGGATTTTTGTCTATCTTACTCTTTTTTTGAGGAAGTTTATTTGTCTCAGTGATTATTTATCAGTGGCAAAAGGAATATAGATACTATTAAATAAAGTTTCACATAGAGTTAATGCAGAGATACATAACTAGCCAAAATGCTGAGAGTGAGTGATGATGGAATGAATGGTTGAGTCCAGTTGAGATAGCCACAGCACCGAATCCATGGTTCACAGATGGAAGTACGGAAAGCATGTAAGGGCCAAGGACTGAGATGTACAAAGTAAGATATGTCTTCTGAACAACATCTAGCTGCTTTACACAGAGTCTTACTACAGCCAAGTTATCTACAGATGATTGGTAGGTAGAGCGTATCGGCATTTTATCATGAGGGATGGAACAGCACATACGACCTTATTCCTCTCAGGTAGCTAGAAAATAACTGAAGCATGTTCAGAAAGGATTGCCATTCTCTTCAATGGTAGCTACCAATAAATTGCTGATCTTCCATAGCATAGCTTTCTGGGCTTACATAAACAAGTAACTACAAACTCAGTGGTCCAAAGAGAAAAAGAAGACATACAAGCAAGACAGGGATTTGTTGATCAGAAAGGTGCTAGACAGATTAGGAGTACATGAGGGAGACCACTGGAAGATGAAACATCAACTAAATGTATAAAACTGTTTGCCAATAAAAATGGAAAAATGCTATTATGCATTATTGCATATATATTTCTGAAAATGGACATATCTGGAAATAGGTTCTTATGTCTTGGCAAGACTAAAATGAGTAAAGAAAAACAAAATGAGGTACCTTACAAATTTGTTTTCCCCCAAAGCAATGTATATTGACCAAAGATTTGGAGAAGTAAAATCTTGTATTTTCTCTTTGACTCAGAATGGATATATGAGATACACAATATTCTCTGATTTTATTGTAAAATTCAAACTAAAACTTAAAAAAAAATAAATTATTAGAAGCACTAAGAGACAGGTCCTACATAGACAGCTCTTCTGGGAATAAGGGCAGTACCTGTAAAGCTTGGAATCAACATGGCAGTCATGGGCTTTGGCGGACTTTCTTGGATCACATTTTATTTTTACCTTAAATATCAATCCTCCTCCATTTGCATGTTAAATTTAAACACAACACAGAATTCAACTAGACCTTCAGTTTATATTTTAGTTTTGATAAAGTATATTTAAAACAAATCAAGAATATAATTAATTAGATTTAATGGGCTCATTTTGGACTCTCAACAATAGAGTAACCATAAGCTCGGTGCAAAAGTTTTTTGGATAGGTGCTAAGTACAATTTGGATAAACTTCATGCTGTGTCTAATCTAAACCTATCTAGCTGTGTGTAATCTAAAGCTAAGGAGCAACTTCCAAGTTTAGATTCAGGTCTGTGGTCTTTTTACGTCCTGGAAGGTGGCTAGGTTTTTAGTAGCAGACATTGATTTCCCTCTTTTCAAGTAGGCCCTACAAGCACTAATTAGACAACCTTGGTCATCACCAACATGTGAATGCTACTATTTGCACATTTATAGCTACCATGCTGGTCATTGTTAGAGTTGCATATGTGTAGGACTATTAATTGCTTCCCTTGATTGTCACCTTGCAATCAATTTTCAGGTACCATGGTAGCAAGACCATGAGGCTTTCAGGTTAAATATAGTCTTTTTTTTTTTTTTTAATAATTATTTATTTATTTTATGTATGTGAGTACACTGTAGCTGTCTTCAGACACACCAGAAGAGGGCATCAGATTTCATTATGGATGGTTGTGAGCCATTATGTGGTTGCTGGGATTTGAACTCACGACCTTCGGAAGAGCAGTCAGTGCTCTTAACCACTGAGCCATCTCTCCAGCCCCATATTCTAATAATCTTAGTTCTGTATCCTAAGTGTCAGGGTCTTCAGCAACACAGGTTATGCATCAACCTCCCAAAGACAACCAAGGGTAATATTAGTAGTCTAAATTGTTTTAGGAGTCACTTAAACTATCTAGACCAATCATTCAAAAAGGCATGTCTTAGTCTTTGGTTCTTGTGGGGATCTCAATAGATATATGAATGTGGAATGGAGAAAATTACCTTTGGGTCCACTAGTAGGCAAAGAACTATAGGCAACTACTAGCTGCTGGAAGAGGGAGAATTGGTCTCAGGGATGAGACCCTTTGTTGTTTATCCAATAAAAAACTGTTAAGTGCTGTAACACTTACAAATACTATTTGCATATAAACAATAAAAATAGACTCAGAAGATTGTATTTATGTATTTGTAAATACATTAATGTGTGTTTGTGTGTATAGGAATAGTAATCAATTTAAAAGACAATCAATTTAAGATTGGAGCATTGAAAGGGTAGAGAAGAGGTAAGGGAGAGATAGGAAGGGTGTGTCTGAGGAGGAGGAAGAGGGTGTGGGAGAATTTGAAGGGGGTTGTACCTGGGAGAGGCTGTAACAAGGACTGGGAAGATGGAAAGTGATGTAAATTTAATCAAAATGTATTAAGTGGTTATCTTGTATATATTTATACTATAACTCAAAACCAGCCTAAACAGAATGTGATAATAACTATTCACAATAAGAATAATATCACACACATTATAATAATATGTTAGGCCTCAAATGTGACATTTCACATACCTTAATTGGAATATCACTGTGTTCCTCAGTGAGTTATTTGAACTGTAGGCAGAATCATTCATTTCCATCACTGATACAAATCTCTATTTTTAAATTACTTGACCAACTTATATTTTGGAAATCACTTTTAATGGTGACAACCTCATGTTAAAATATTGATATGTAATTTTCTTACTTGGATTTAGACTTTTCTTCAGGAAATAGTTTGAAGTGTTTCCATCAATTTGAAGCTGCATACTGCTTCATCAGCTCTCAATTTTATGTCAGCAATGTTTTGTCTCTATGTAATGAAAGAATGAAACAGGTATTAAAAATGTCCTTCTGTCTCAAAATTGCTATTATGTGAAGTGTTTACTGATTGATAGAAAGTTTTGAATCAAGGAAAGGGTTGCCATTTGAAAACTGTTTCATTGTAAACATTTATTTCTATCTCAAAATTGCTATTACAGTAAGTTTTTATTGATTGATAGAAGGCTTCATATCAATGAAAAGGTTACTATTAGGAAGCTTAACGCTATTATTAATAAAACATTATAATATCAATAGTGTTTTAGATGCACAAGATATATGAATATCTTTTATTGTTTAAGGAGAATACTATCATATAACATCTACACAAATGAAATTATATCACTATAACTCACAAATGTCATGGTCAAAAACATGCTAATAGCATTATTTCTCTTGTGCTTTTATATATGAACAACCAATGTATTTTCATGCAGACAATGATTACCTCAAAGTCTGAAACCCACACTTGAGAATAAAGTACTAGTATTTTAGGAAAAAGGGTTTTTTTTTGTTTTTTTTGCTATTTTAACAAATATTTTATTGATTACATAGGAAGTTCACACAATGCAGCCCAATAACCCCACTTTCCAGTCCTCTCAGGTCTGCCCACCTTGTGGCTTCCTCCTCAGAATAGGGGATTTTTTAAAGTTCAATATGTGTTGTCTATCCTCACTGAACCATCCTCAAATTCTGGGAGGGGGGAGCAGCCCCTAAAGAAAAGTGAGTCCTTTCCCACTCTGTCTCTCTTGTAAGAAATTATTTACTGTGGAAAGCTACACTTTCACATCCGTATCACAATTTTAAGAGTTCCCTTCCATGGTTTCTTGTCTAGGTTGTTACTCTTTGAGGGGGCAGGGTGGAGACATTGCTACTGGGGCTGTCACAGAAGACTTCCACTTGGTATCTGGTGACAGCACAGATCACGGATATTTACCTGCCCTACCATGTCTGCACGAACCACAGACCACAGCATGGTCTTCAGTGGCAGAACTGGGCCACAGATAGCAACAGTGTCCCCAGCAGCAGCCTAGCCTATGGACATTAACATGGCTTTAGGTAGCAGCACAGACCACTGACCTCCACATGATTATCAGTGGTGACATGCGTTATGGATATCAACTTGGCTCCAGGCTGTAGCAAGTATATTTTTAATGTTAAAAAATCTGATTTTTCCATTTGAGAGGGAAATAAATTCTTTCTTTTCCAGTGTCAACACCTAAAAGAATGAGTTGACTGAAAAACTATGCTCCAGGATTAGTTTCATTTTTCCACTTCACTTGCCTCACCTCCAGAAATATTCCTTGGGTGTTCATGAGAAATTGTGAAGCATTGTACCTTTTAAAGGAAAACTTAAAATGTACAGCAATGCCTAAGATATAACCACACTGAGTAGCTGTACAGAGAACTTGTCTTTAAAGTTGCTTTAATTTGTTTTTAGGTTTTTGTTGCTGCTGTTTAGCATTGGCCAGCTGCATGAGCAGTTTATGTGTCTTTACTGTCTTAGCTGGCAGGCCTCCTTTGTTTTCTTTATAACTGATGTAAAAAGAGGGGGGACTGTAACTAATTTTTTCAAACCTTATTTTTAATGATGGTTCTTAAATGCTTTAACCTCCCTTGTAGCCCACCACCCACCACAGGGAGTGGAAAAGAAAGGATACAGGGGAAGTGGACCTGTTTGGAAAGATTCTTTGGAGCAACTCCCATCTGTGTTGTCTGGAAATTGGAAATTCAGTTCACAAGTTAGCAGGCAGTGGCAGCTTGATCTACTTGCAAATACCTCTCAGAAATATGAAGTCAGCAGCAGTAGTAGTAGGACCTAACAGAAACATCCACGCTTAAGCCTTGGCTCCAGTCACCAGGAGGGACTCGGAGGAATGCCAGGAAAAGTTCTTGGCAGAACCTCTCTCAAGGAAGCGAATATCAGCAAAGACATGAGACCCACAAGCATCGCACAGCTAGCTCTATAAGCAAGCCACGCTAAGCCTGTGTCACTGTCTGTGGAGTCCTATTTATTCCTTTCACACATCATGTGTCCTCCATGAGTCTGGCCTCAGCACCCGTGTTAGCTCAGCACATGTATCTATCGCAGCTGACATCATTCTGCCAATCAGCCTGAGTCCACAAAAAAGCCAAGGAGGCACATCACCAGAAGTTTTGGTGTTTTGTTTTTTGATTTTTGGGTTTTTTTTTTTTTTTTGGCTTGGTTTTCTCTACGGAGTCCAGACAAAAAGAGTTCATATATGCAATGTGAGGCGGACCAACACGGGTGTTGTTAGCAAAGAATCCTTCATCACGTGTCCTTTCACGTGCTTGCTTTAGAAGAACATCCTTTCTCCTGTGTCTGCTTCAACTAAATGTTCCTTCACAAGTCTGCCTTAGCCTTTCACCTGTGTTCACTTTAACAAAACATTCCTTGATGTGTTTGCCCCTGCAAAACACCATCCAAACAACTTTCTGAAGATCCCTTACATTCCTAATTCAGGGGGAGGGTCTCTAGTTTTCTGAGTTGGAAATATAATAACATTACCTTTTTGAACTAATAGACTCTAGAAGATAGAATTTGAAGAGCCCCACAGTAGAGATCCTAGCATAAATATCTCTAGAGACATTTGCTTTCAATAGGAATGGTGATGTCTGTCAGATTGTATTAGTTTTGCACAGGTAAAGCCTTGTCCCCTGTGTAATATCATTTGGTGGCAAGCTACATTTTAGAACAAAGGAATTGAATTTTACTATGTACTTCAGGTTTTCTATTCTTCGCTTGGACATTTATAGGTGTGTTATTTACAGCATAATTTCACCCATTAGCCATTTATGTGACACTTCGAATTTCCATCACACTCAAATGATACCAGGAGACTGTCTAGATTACATCACGTCCTTGGTATTTGATAAAGTACTGCTCAATCATCTTTTTTTTTTCTGTTTGCTGACAAGACACAGAATTGTAGCCTAAATTCTCCTTTCATAGTGAAAGCCTTAGAAACTGTCAGATTTTTCACAATATTAAATTGCACTTCAAAAACTTCTTTCTGTGTGTCAAGTTAAAATGAAAGACATGTGATGGTACTTCAGAGACTATGAATAATGTTTAATAAAAGCAAATTTCAAAACGTGACACGCTTTTATGCCAGCTTTGTTGAAATGTTTACCTTCAGAATGCTAAAAGTTATTGGCTGTGTTTCTGGGAGTAGTTATCGAAATAAAGAAAGTGGAACTATCATATTGCAAAGGAAGCTGAGACAGGCTAAGTGTATAAAATGTTCATACGATAAAAGTGGGGAATTCAGCAGTGAGTTAGCTATAAAATGAAAAATTATTGCAACTGGTAGACTAAGCTTACATTAGCAAGGTTCTCCGTGTGTCCAGTTGCCTATCTAGAACTCTCATTCCTGCATATGACTTACCTTTAATGCTAGATTGACATGGGCATGTTAATTCTTTTTTTTTTTTTGATACTTTATTTACATTTCCAATGTTTCCCCCTTTCTTGGTCTCCTCTTTGGAAACCACCTATCCCCTCCCCCTCCCCCACCTCTATGAGGGAATTCCACCTCCCACCCACCCGCACACCCACTCCCATAGTCCCACCTTGACATTCCCCTTTAATGGGGACTCTAACATCCTCAGGCCCAAGGGCCTCTCCTCCTCCTGATGGCCAACAAGGCCCTCCTCTGCCACATATGTGGTCCAAACCATGGGTCCTTCCATGTGTATTCTTTGGTTGGTGGTCCAGCCTCCATGAGGACCGGGGGAGTCAGTTGACACTGTTGCTCCCGTCAATTCTTATTTTTATACCTCCTATACTTTATTTCCCTCAAAAGATAAACACATGATTTTTGTCTTTCAGAAATTAGGACAAAATTAAGTTTTGTTTATGATTAATTATTTTTAGTAAATTCAGATGTTTTTCTCATGTTTAGTATTTGTGATCTCCAAATATTTATTTTTAATTAGTATATTTGCTTTCTTAGTAATCGATACACTATATATGAGGCATGTCCATATTTCTTTTAATTATGATGGGTGTACAATTAAATGAGTAAGAAAATTTCTATAGCTTAAGCCATAAGTACAGTACAGCATTAGAACATTTTATATACAAGTTCACTGGGTGTGAGACTTCCTGTTTAGACCACTGAAAATCACATATACTGAGAGGCATGATAGTTTGAAGAAAGTCCAAATAATTTCCCGATCTGTATCTAAAAACTACTGCAAATGGCCTCATTTCTATAAATGGAGTCATAGAAACTAATCATCTATCACTGCCCTAAATCTGCCTTTTCCAAATATTTTATGTAAAAATTATAGAACACTTTTTATTGTACTTTTTGTAAATCAGGTACAAATATTCTATCTTTACTATTATAGATGGAGTCTCAAGTAGCTGAGGGTGGTCTTGAACTCCTTATATACATGAAGGTGAACTTGAACGTCTATCCTTTTGGGTATACCTGCTGAGTCCTGGGATTAAGGGTGTGCTGTAACAGAATCATTTTATGTTTTGCTGAGTATCTATTCCAGAGTCTCATGTGTGCAGGATAAGACACTGACTATATTACCAGCCTTTGTAGTTGTTTTGAAAGAGACATGGCTTCACCGTATAGCACAGCTTGCTCTGGAACTCTTTGTCTTCCTTAGACTCCATACTGATAATATTAGAAGTCTGGTCCACCACTTGGCTCTTCTGTAATTTATTTTAATTGTTGAATAGGATTTGCTTTTGTTTCACATTATTTTCCTCTAACCACACATTACAGATCTTTAGATCATCCATAGTTTGACTTCTTACAAGAAAATATATGAGATTTACATTCATTTATTTGTTTGGACATTTGAAAATTTTCCTTGGATATACTTCAAACAATGGATTGCTAAATTTGTGGTAATCTTTGAGCCATTTTGGGTAGAATATAAGGACATTCTCTTCAGACATATGCCTTCTTTCTTGCTCTTCTTCCCTTTCATTTTTCTCCTCTTCTTTTTATCTCTGTTGATAAACAAAAGATAATGATAAATTTGGGGAACACGGTTAGAATGGATATAATCTGTACAGGAAGCACAGCAGCAATCAAACAAGGTTAGAGTTGAACCAAGAGCTGAGAGTTTACATCTACAAGTAGAAGACAGAGAGAGCTACGGGAATGGCCTGGCCTTTCAAAGCCTGAAAGCCTACTATCAGTGACATACCACCTCCAACAAGACCATACCTAATTTTTCCCAAATAGTTCCATTAACTGTGGACCAGATGTTAAAATATTTGAGCCTATTTCTCATTCAAATCACCACATTCTTTATTGAGGAGTTTGGGTATCTTTCTTAAAGGTAATCATAAAGTATAGGTTCTTTTCTGAACTCTGGAGTATGGCAGATACCACATACCTTGTTTGCTAAGCTACTTGGCTTTACTTGCAAACAGGTAGTTCAGCTCTACAGTTTTCCTAAAAGTGTTTATGTAGTCATTCCTTTGTTTCCCCATATATATTCTAGAATAAACCTTTTAATTTATAGAGTAAACTGTTGATATTTTAGTAGAGATTACATATGAATAAAAAATAAATTCGATGGTTATGAGCATTGTGACAACATCAAATTTTTCAATAACTGATCATGCACAGCATCCTCTTTAGTTTAGAATTTAATATTCCCTACATTTTGTGATTTTTAGCATCCATCTTTGATTGCTTTAATTAAATTTTTTCAGATGTTTGTTTTTCATTATTCATCTGATGTCACCATGATGCAAACAGTGCTTTCCTCTTGTAACATAGTTTCCTGCTAGCATTTCAAGATAAATAGGTTTTGAATCACATTTTATTCTATGTGTTTGTTAAGCTCACTTTCTTTAATCATGTCATTTTCTTCAGCAACTTCAGCAACTATAGTCACAATCCCATTATCTATAAACAAAGAAGAGTTAACTTTTATCTTTGGGCTTTGAATGGTTAGAAGTTACCAGTTTCTGTACACTTTATTTCAGTAGTTAGGACAATATCAGGTGAAAGCTGGTGATGTGGACTGCCTTGCCTTCTGCCATAGATAGGACTCCAGAGGTGTCTTTTGTTCATTGTTTTCTGGGAGGACTGACCCACTGGATATTTAAAATAAAAATGAAAATATTTCATTCATCATATTGAAATCTATGGTTTTGTCCACTCAACATGGAGTATGAACTTGTTCACATTTACACAACAAGACATTTTAGAATAGAAGTAGCATCCATCCCAATGTTGAAAACAAAAAGAGTTTGGTTTAGGATAGATGGATTTTAATTGAAAATAGATTTTTTATAATATATTCTAATTACATTTCCCATCCCTACCCTCCCCCCAGATCCTTTCCACTTCCTCATGACCCAAGTCAACACCTTTTCTTTTTCTCTCTCATTAGAAAACAAATAGGCATCTAATAATGTTAATAATCATAAGTAATAACAATAAAATAAGAGAAAATAAAAACAAACAAGCTAGAGCACAACAAAAACAGCAAAAGAGCTAAGGAAAAGCACAAGAAACACACAGACAGACACACACAGAAAACCCACAAAAAGAGTCGAAAAACATAATATAGAAGCAAAATAAATTTGTAAAGTAAAACAAACTAACAAATAGATGCCCTGAAAAAGCATTATGAAGCAAAAATAGTCCTCCAAAAATATCAACGAGCTCATTTTGTGTTGACCATCTATTCCTGGCCCTTGGGGTCTACCTTTGAAAACGGTTTATATACCCAATGAGACTCTGTTGGAGAAAACTAGTTTTTTTCTTTTCAAGGAATTATCACTTGGAGATGGCTTTCAGGTTAGGGATGAGGGCTTATGTAGCAACACTCTCTCAGTGCCAGAATCCTGTCAGGCTTAAGCCTGTGTAAGCCTGTGGATGCTGCCACAGGCTCTGTGAGTTCACATGTACATCAGTTTTGTTGTGCCTAGAAGGCCTTGTTTTCTTGGTGTCCTCTATTGCCTCTGACTCTTAGAATCTCTCTGCCTCCTTTACTGCAAGGTTTCCTAAGCCCTGAAAGGAAAGATTTGTTGGAGATATCACATTTAGGACGGGATGTTCTAATGTCTCTGGTTCTTACATGGCCAGCCTGTCTACAGAGTAAGATAAATGTTTTTGTGTTGCAAAATAACTTTCATGAGATAAAGGACAGGTGTAATAGAATGTAGAATTACCTAAATGTTAAACAGATAAGTTTGTAATAGACCAAAATCAACCCCAAAGATGGTAAACACAGTAAAAGGCCTTGAATTCAATAAGCTGAAAAAGAATATTCTTATATCTGAAAATTTATGCTCCATAATTTTATAGGGATGGAATTAGTGACACGACTGAACAAAGAAGTAGTATGATATGATCCAAGTCTGGTTGAGAAGGGGCAAAGGCATAATTAATTCATTGCTAGAGAAAGTATCAAATAAAGATAAACCTAATCGCTTTTAACCCCATTGCAAATATTAATGGATTTTATACATTCCAATGAAGAGCGTAAGAAAAAAAACAAAGATTTTAGGGGTGAAACAAATATAGTCGTACCATCTTTCAAGAGTAAACAGTTGACCAGAGTTGAAATTTTGTACTCATATTTATTTGACAACAAATAGAAAGGCCCTGATTTCTAAATAAAAGAACATGTGTATGATGAGCATGCTACCGTTTTCACTATGAAAGAGAAAACTTCATGTCAGCAATGCCAAGACCACCCTGGGGATCACACTTTCTGTGTCTCCCTGACAACTCAAGCTGTGATCTCAGGGCAAACATAAGAAGTTTGAGGAATGAGAACTGGGAATTATAGAATGTCCACATTCAACTTAGTAAAATGAAGGATGGATTATGAATATAGATAATACTATGCCATTAATAGTACGTGACTAGTCACATGCATGACTTGGGGGACTGGTCCTCTGAACTTGCATACAACCCAGGAAGTACAGTCTAACTAGCTCTAATTGGGAGTTGCAGGTGACCCAGCCCCACCACCATGAGCATGGGAGAGCTGGTCCCACCCATCACTTGTCTTCCCTTTGGTGGCATGGTCAAGGGAGAAATGTCCAATATTTCCATCATCCCTTGAAAGCTATAGCAGACTTGGAGCTGGTTCCAAGTCCCTCAGAGCAGGAGAGTGTCCCTGCCCCTCACCTGTTGCAGCACTAAGGAAAACAGGCCCTGCATTTCTCCTGTGCACCACAGTAGAGCTGGGCCAGATGGCATAGGCATGGATAGACCAGCCCTGAGGGCAAGAGAAGAGGAGAGCTTGCTCTGACCTTTGCTGGCTGCAGCACTGGATGGACCAAGCTAAGACAGGTCAGAGAGCTTGCCCAGATGGTGTGGGTACAGAAGAGCTGGTGGGTGGACCAGCTCAGTTACCTCTCATGCCTAGATTCAAGGCTTTGAATCAGTCCACCCACACATCTACCCCACTGATGACCTGATGAAGTATGTAAAGGGACCAGTCCTACAGACCCAAAACTACAGGATCTCCATGGCACTGAACAACTGGATATCTGAGAGGAGTCCTGATAAGGCTCCAATATTGATAATATAGCAGAACTCACAGGACTTGAAGCAGATCAAAGACTTGTTGCAATGAACATTTGCAAGCAATCAAGGGTATGCTATGGGACACACTATCACACACTACAGCTTCCGCAATAAGGTTTTGTTTGTTTATTTGTTTTCATTTTCTCCTTTTGGAGGGGCTTTGCAAGGGTGGAGGGAGGGTATGTAAAGGTAACTTTTATTTCTTCAGATGAAGTGATAAGATGAGAGCTGCACCCGAGCTGTGAGACTAGAAGGCTTGGTCTGAGCCCATAGCATGTCTATCTAACTCCCCCTAAGACTAGAGCTGGAGGCGTCTAGCCTCTGTACAATCTAATCTTCTGCAAGCCTATACCTTTAAGGCTCAGCCCCGAGAATTACTGCTGGATAAGTTCAACCTTTCTAATTTTTTTTCTGAACAGCTGGCTGGTTCTACTCAGCTGTTCTGATTCAAACTCTTGTCCAGGCTGACTGATTCAATCTGGCTTCTCCCAGCTTCTCAAACGGTCAGTTGCTTGGCCTCAAACTAATTCTGGCAATTTGTTCTAATTTTCTGGCTCTTTCTGTCTTCAACTGCCTTGCTGACCTGACTCTGAACTAAAGCTTTTCTTTGCTTGGAACTTGCTCTGTAGACCAGGCTGAGCCTGAACTCATAGATCTGCTTGGTCCTGATTTTTTCGGTATTAAAAGCATGTATGTATTTCAGCCAGAATAGCCATGTTTCTACATGGGTATGAGGGGATGGACAGGTGAGTGTGAAGGGGTGCATGATATGAAATTCACAAACAACCAATAGAAAGCTTTTAAAAAGAAGTCAATGTAATTTGTATTATTTATATTCACACATTTAAACTTGACTATATTCTTGTATTTGCATATTTCATAAATCAAAAGTCTATCATAATATACCATCACAGTATCTTAGTCTGTAATCGCTGATTCATAAATCATTTCTCAAGGGTAGATCCACAGCTTGAGTTTACACAGCACAATTTTAGTTATCTGGTATGCAATGTGTATTTCTATGAGTTGTGTGAGCATATGACTCTATGACATATAACATTAAAATAAAATAGAAAAAATATTAAAAAATATGTAGTAATATGAAAAACATGATTAATCTTATTTTTATTTTTATAATGTCAAAATATATTGAGATGGAAGAATTGACATTTATATGTACATTAACTGAAGAAATATAAAATTTATACAATATATAATGATTTAAGTTATATAATTTTACCCTGATGTTAAAATATTTCTACTACTATAATAACTTCCCTGTTTTGTTGTAAAGGAAGAGGTGAATATAAGAAAATTGGTCCAATTTCACAGTTAGACTCTCATGTTTTCTCATGCTGGTTAAAAATTCTTGAGCTTAGTATCAACCTGATTAGACTGCTTTTTTGTCTTTCTAACAGTGCATGGAAATGAAAAATGGTCTTTAATAAATGGAAGGTTCATTAATAAAAGATACCTTGGTTGGAGCCTGCAGTTAGGACTCTCTGCTTCCCTGACTCTTTCAGATCTTTGTGTTCTCACACTCAGCATGTAGTCACCATGAGGAAATAGAATTGTACTCATCAAATTTCAATTTTTATCTTGTTCCATTTTAGGAAATGTAATGAAATATTAGGAACTCCACAGTAGTCAAAGAATATCAGTTTTAAATCAGTTCAGGGAATAGAGTGTACCTTTGTATAAATTGCATTGATGTTTACTAAATGTGTGTTTCTATTGTGAAAATATTATAAATGCTCCTTGTTTTTGTTAAATGTCCCCAAAGGTTGGTTAATATCCTAAATGCCGTTGATTATAATTAGTTTATTCCCATAAAGTGAAAATAACAGCAAACTTTGAAAATAGACAGAATCTTTATAGTAGTATCACCAATATTTTAAAGAATATCATGCACATCTTTAATGCAAAAAAGTGACAGCACAGATGAAACACAGAAACTTATAGACAGACATTTAGAAACATCTTAATCTTTCATCAGGAAGTAGATCTCTAGTTTATTCATCCATTAATCTGGCTTGGTAAGATGATTTCCTAGGTAGATACAATTTTTATGAATTTAGCAAAGTTAGACACATGGGGCATATTTAATTATTGTTGAATGTGGAAATCTTTGACCAGTTCTTTCAGATGTTCTGTAGAATGCCTTTATATTTTACTGTCATGTCCCTTTGTGTCTTCCATGTTTTCTCTCTACCTCTTTGGGCTTGTTGGAGGATGTGCTGACATATGAAGAAAAAAATGTACCCAGAAGGCAATAGCTTAGCCAGAGGGAAAAAACCATCCTAACCATCTATCACAGAGGGCTGCTCAACAAAGAGATGCAATCACCAGCAAAACCCAGAATTGGCATGTAATCTAGGAGATAATTTAAATTACTTTTATTCTAATCCACTACTTTGGAGGTAATTTTTAATCAATAAATTGTTCTTTTTAAAAATATTCACTCTTACTAAAATAGTCTGCTTTTTATAAAAATAAACACAAAATTACAGCATATGTTAACAAATTCTTATTTGTCATAGTCTGATGTAATTAATAAAGTGGATAAAAATCTATTTTCTTTACTTTAGCTGGAAGCTAAGAAACCTGAAAGATTTGAGGTTTAAGGATAAGGATACAAAGATACATGATTTCAGGCTGAGCTTGCTCAGTTGGTAAAGGCACTGTACCAGATAAGCCATGGCAACATGGAGTTCAATTCCTTGAAAATTATTTCATTCCCACTATGTTTGAAACTAATGCTGATCTTTGAAAGCAGACAGAATCTTTAACCCATGTAAAAAAAATGATGGAAATGATCAACTTGACAAAGTTGTCCTTTGACATCTGAATGATTATCACTGTATCACAGATGCTGGTGGCTGTTCAGGAATTTATCCAGCTCTGTTCCCAGGGACAAAGAATTAAAAATCTGGAATAGACTGAAGACAGGATCAGACAACATGAAAGGAATAGTTTTACTGAAGCAAGGAGGGTACTCCTTTCTGGATGTGAGACCAAGGATAGAAATCTGTTAAAAAGAATGTGAGCTGGGTAATAAGGTCCCTGGGCTGGCCTCTTTCTCTCATTGGTCCTGTAAAATACCCACCTCTGTGTCTTTCTTTGGTCTCTATGGCAATGCATCTGGGAGCAAAAAACTACCCTACTGTTGCTATTTCTGGCTACCTATTTATCCTTCAAATTTTCTATCCCTAAAATTTGTGCACACAAACACACACCATAGTATCATACCCATACAGTACTAATAAGACATTTAAACATTTTTGACCATATTTTCATCTATTTTAACAAAAATGTAAATTTAATATAGTTATGTAGAGAAATACCTATTTGGAATCATCTTTATGGAAGCTGTAGTCAGGGTTCCTTTGTGTCATTCTCTTCTGCATTCACCTCCCACCTTTACTCTTCAGCCCTTGGACACTTTTTGTTGTGTTATGGACTTCTGTTTCATTGTGAAGCTGTGGACCAGGCTATCCAGAACATACAATGTATGGTACTATGAAAACAAAAGAAATGCTGGTTCAACAACGACTGAAATTTGATGATAATTTTAAATAAAAACAAAAGAGTGATATTTTACTTGTTGGAGTCATTTATTAAACAGTACCATGCTTAATATTTCGTATTACAATATTTACTTCCCAACTTAGGTAAATCCTTTTCAAGTCCTGGCATATGAAAAAATATATAATTTACTGTTTGTTTCTTGATGACTTTATGACATGCAGTCATATTTTACTCTCTCCTTCTTTTAATTTTAAATAATACTTTGGTTTCTTGTTTCATAACTTTGTCATGTCTGAAATGTCAAACATAAAAATATAGACATGTGAAAATTCATACATATGTGTCAATCACAGAGTGACTTTTCAGTGCTTGTTCATCAGGCTGACCAAGTATAGATACTTCTGCTAGTTCAAACACTTCAGTAATATTTACTGTTTGCAATATAAGAGATTGCTGTCCTCTAGATAAAGTGAGATGAAATATTTTATTAGTTTATTTACGAAGTGATTCCAATTTCACTACAAAACATTTTCCTTGCAGCAAAATACTAAGCTAAAATTGTAACCTATTCTGAGGTTTATGAAGTAAAGTTACTAAAATTTGGCTTATGAAGATTTCAATGAAGAAGCATCTCCTAATAACTTTATAAAAGTTACAAGCCAATTACCTGCAAGACTAAAAACAATTATGTTTGATAATTTGAGAATATAAATTTTAAGATTTCAATGAAGGAACATAGCCTAATAACTTTATGAAAGTTGCAAGCCAATTACCTGCAAGACTAAAAACAATTATGTTTGATAACATAGGAAAATAAATTTTAAGAAATATGCAATTGTTTTCAAGTTCATCTCATAACCATCCAGCGTCTATTATACTGCTTTCCATTACAGAACACTAATTAGCTTCACAAAACCCATCACGTTTGCTGTGCAAGGTGCCATCATTGGAATTTCAACTTTCAATTTCTTTGTGTCTATCCTTTGATTTATGCTGAATTGCTTTATGAATTACTCTTGAAAATTTATTTCTTGAAATTACTTGAATAGTTTCTGTAAACACATTTAGTTAGAAGGGAAAATAGTGTTGGTAAACCATTAAAAATTAAAGGAAAAATATATTTTCCACTGTCTATAGGCTTAAAATCTTTTTTACCCTAATACTTTTAGTCTGTTCTGGTGCTTTTCATTTCACAAGAGTCTCCATTAGGCCTGGTGAGATGGCTCAGCAGGTAAAGAGGCTTGCCCTCAAGTCTGACCACCAGAATTTGATACCTAGAATACATACAGTGAAAGATAAAAACCAATTTGTGAAAGTTGTTCTCTGACTTCTTATGTGCACAATACACACACACACAAACACACACACACACACACACACACACACACACACACACACACACACACGACATAATAAAAAAATAATAAGAATACTTCATATTCACAATTTTATCTCAGGTTTGAACAGAAATATTCTTTTATTTTTAAGATAATGCAATTTAGTCATTTTTACTTTCTCCCTCCTTCTTCTACACCTTCTCAAATACCTCTTATTGTTCTCTTTCAAATTCCTAGCTTCTTTTTACATTAATTGTTGTTGCTGTCATCCACCTTCCTCCACCAGTTAATTTCTCAACTGGATATTACATTGTAAGTGTGATAATCTTGTATTAAATAACAGAAACATTTCATAAATTTACAAAAGACAATTTTAGCAAGAGGACAAGGAGGATAAGAAAATAAATAAATGAATAAATAAATAAATAAATAAATAAACAAATATGAGCACTGTATCATATGGCCTCAAAGAATTTATAGGAAAGAAGTTATTGGTAGAAGGAATATTTGTTTTATTTACTGAATTAGTTCATTAACGAATTCCTTTAATTGATGGTGATCTCAACTCTTTCATATATTCATTTATTTTGAATAGTTTCTTTTCTTTTCTTCTTTTTTTTTCGAGACAGGGTTTCTCTGTGTAGCCCTGGCTGTCCTGGAACTCACTCTATAGACCAGGCTGGCCTCGAACTCAGAAATCCACCTGCCTCTGCTTCCCAAGTGCTGGGATTAAAGGTGTGCCCCACCACTGCCCGGTGAATAGTTCCCTTAACACACATTCCATTAGAGGGGAAAATAGTGTCGATAAACCATTAACAATTAAAGGAAAATACATATTTTCTACTGTCTATAGGTTCAAAATCCCTTTTACCCTAACATTTTAAATGTATTCTGGTGTTTTTCATTTACAAGCGCTTCCATTAGGCATGAGACGAAAACTTTCAAAATAAATAACTTTTACCATATTTTAGGAGTGAATTATACATAGTTTTATGATGAATAAAAATAACCACATATGGGCTGGAGAGTTGTTTCAGCGGTTAAGAACACTGACTTCCAGAGGGCCTGAGTTCAATTCCCAGCAACCACATGGTGGCTCACAACCATCTGTAGTGGGATTTGATGCCCTTTCCTGGTATGTCTGAAGACAGCTACAGTGTACTCATATAAATGAAATAAATAAGTCTTTAAAGCAAATTTAAAAAGGATTATATTTATAACAAACAAACAAAATATCCATGTAGTCTCAGCTCATGCGTACTCAGACAGTTGTAAGTAAACGTGAAGTCGCACACATAGTAAACGTATGGTGTACAAAAGACTCACCTTCTACAACATAGCACATGTCTGAAAATAGTCTTAATCTATAATCAAATGTTCAAGAATGTTCCTTTCTGAATAATAAATTAAAACAAAGCACTTACTATATATGGGACTTAGTATAATAAATGCTATTTAAGTTCGTTAAAGCTTTGAATTTTTTTGTAAATCTATTTCAAAAATTGTTTTATGTGTATTAGTGCTTTGTCTGCATGTATGTCTTTGCACCATGTGTGTGCCAGCTGCTATCTGAGGGTGGAATGACAGATGAATATGAGTCACTATTGGGTGATTGGGAAGGATGGTGGGATCTTTGAAAGAGGAGAGTATGCGGTTAACCAGTGAGCAATTAGTCTAGCATATGGTTAATATATTCTAGTGAAAGAAAGCAATGATATATTTTCCTGAAAATTGAAATTAGCCCGTTTAGAAATGCCAGTTTAGAATGAGGGTTAAATATTAAAAACAACCATCCTTAAAGATAAGAAAATAAGTAATTAAATGAAAATTGATGATAAATCATTGATCATTTTTATTTGCTAATGTGCTGGAAAACTTGTGTTAAAATTTTAAAATAAATGGCAAATTTACATTGACTCAAGGAATATTTTCTTTTATTTGTCTTTAAATTTAAAAAGGGCAAGAAAATTCTGAGAAAATCCTTCAGTGCCTATGTCTGATAAATGGAAGATTTACATAGTTAAAATAATTTCCAGATTTTTTTTAAATTATAGAAGCATAACACAGGAAAGTTCAATAACCTTCTGACATTAACATGATGTTTTAGTAAATGTAGCTCTAGAATGGCTTTTAAAATCCTGAAATGTGATGTCTATTTTTGTGATCGTACTCAGGGTTAATCTCGATGTTCCTGATCCTTTGTGATTTCATATGAATTATACCATTATTTTATAAGCTCCTGTAAAATTTTCATTGAATTTTTAATAAAGATTGCATTTCATTGTGTATTTGCTATAAGTACTAATGATATGTTCACAATATTAATCCTTCCAGTCTGTGAAAATAAATGCAATTTTATTTCTTTATATCTATAACCTCCCTCATCAGAATTTTCTGTATTACAGTATTCTTCTCATTGTGCTGAATAGTATTATTTCCTTACTTCTGAGACACCTATTATTACATTACATGGGGAAAAAAACACTTTTGCATGTTACTTTTGTGTCTTTCAACCTTATTGATCAATGTCTTCTATTCATGGAGCCTTAGGAATTTTACATACAAGGCCATGCCATCTGAAAACAGAATTTTGCATTGTTCTTTCAAAACTAGTATACTTCTCTCTTGTTTATTTTACCTAGGTGCTGTTATGATTAATAGAAAGCTCATACATAATTCAGAAATATACTATAAACATATTTTATGCAAAAATACTAAATATGCACAGTAGGAAAAAGGGAAACAAATAAAATTTGAAAATTTTATCTGTGATTGAAGATGGAAATTCAGCCACATTAGTTTACACCATACAATGAAAATCATACCAAAATGGATATCATATCAAAATGGATAAAGACTTGAACATACAACCATTAGGAAAGCACATAGGTGCAAAGTCTCATAACATTGGTCTTGGCAGTGGGTTCATATATATGACACTGAAAATGCAGGAAAAGCTCATATACAATCATATACATAGGGCCTGTTCCAGTCTGGAGTAAGTCCTCTGTCCTTATATTGTGGCTTTCAGTTTAGTGATTTATGGAATTCTTGACTGTGTGAACAAGTGGGTCAGAGACTTTTGTGCCCTTTTTGGGCTCTTTCCCTTCTGTTGGTCTGTCTTGACTGACTTCATTGTGATATCTTATTATATTAAATCGTGAATGAATGAATGAGTGAATAAATAAATGCCTAAATACTAATGGTAAGTTTGGTAAGAGAACTGTAATTTATAACTTCTCATAGAGGGTAAGAAAATCAGTTTACTTCCATGGAATGACACTGGGTATAATCATTCCAGGGCAGAATTCCTGTTAAGGAGTGCTTAATCAATAATCATGGATTCGACAGTTTTTCTGTGTGTGCTTTTATTTGGTTACAGTTTCTAAGTTTGTCTGTTTGTTCTCTTTTTGAGTGGTGTTACATCTTGTTTTTTAGGTTTTGTGTGTTTAATTTATAAATTAGGTTTTTTGGGTTTATTTATCTAGAAAGAATTTAAAGTTGTATGAGAAGGGAGGGGGCAGACTCTGGACAAACTTAGGGGAGAGGTAGAATACAAAAAATAAACAGAAGTTAAACTCATTGGTAAGAATATAGACTTGGTAGCTAAGCAATTAGCTAGCGTGCAGGAAATCCAGCTTTCATTTCTAGAAAACTTCCAATAAAAACATGAGTAGAGAATCAAAAAAACAAAGAAAGTAAGAAAGAAAGGAAGGAAGGAAGGAAGAAAGGAAGGAAAGAAGGCATGAAGTTCTGTCAAACTGAAAACAACACAGAAAAAAGTAAGTACCCATGGTAGTAGAGAACATCCTCTGGAAGAGCAGAACATGGTCTAAAATTGGCAAACATCTAAAATATATGCTTGTGACACTGGAGAAGAAGCAAGTGACCCAATTCAAGTATAGATTCAACATCTTGGACATACTTTTCTTTCCAAAAAACAACAACAACCACCAAAACAAAAACCCAAAAAAAACTAATGGCCAGCAAGTATATGAGAATATGCATAATATCACCAATCATCAGAAAAACTCATTCTAAGATAAATCATCTTGTGTATGTGAAGATGACTACTATAAAAGATTCAACTACAAGAGCAAGTCATGGCAAGGACATATAGAAAATGTGTACCACATATTATTAGTGAATAGGAAAAAGACAGGACTCCTCAAAAAGTTAAAATAGAATTCCCATGTGACCTGGAAAATTTTTTCTCAGTTTCACCTTAGAAATAGAGATCGGAATCTCAAAATGATTTTTTTACTTCTTATGTTCTGTTGTAGGACTAAGCACCATGACTGATATGAGCAATCTTAGCACATGAACAGAGAAATGATTTAAAAAAAAACCATGGAAAGCATCTTTGAATGACTACAAATTATACGGTAAAAAAGAGGGCATTGTGTAATATGTAGTTACAAGGATGGCTTTTGAAGATTGTATGATAATTATATTGTCACAAGACAAGGAGTATATGATCCTTTCTATGAAATTTTTAAATTGTTCAGCACAAACATCAGAATGGAAGGTGGTTGAAAGAAACTGGGGGAGAGTGAATTGATATAAAATTTTAACTAAGAATGATTAATAACAAGTTCTAGAGATGTCATTTTCACAATTAAACGAAAGCCCTGGATACTTTTAAAACTTCAATATGCACACACACACACACACACACACACACACAAAACACACACACACACACACACACACACACACACACACACACACACACACACACACAAAGACACTTACATAGCCACACAGACACATTTACACCTATTGATTGTTTTGTGAATTAAACTAAATCTTTTTAAAGATGAATACTCATTTGTATACAGCTGCCTATATGGCATAATCATCTCTGAGAAGTCAAAGTTTATATCTTCTGTATGGCATAAAGGAAATAAAAATATACATAATGCCGTCTTCTGAGTAACTTTTTCATAACAAAAATAAACAGATTCAGAGACATAAGCAGGAGATTCTGAGCACTGAATCCTGTGCACTTGTTCTTCTGATAAGTTCAACTTTTAATCCAATCTCTAGTCAATCTGTCGGGAAATTCAAAATGGTATTTTATTTGATTGGTTTGGCTATTTGAATTTTTGGATGTGGTTAATATAGAGATATTACAACTGAGGAAATGAAACTGAATATGTTTTCATAAACTTCTTTCTGAATCATATATCTGAGTCATTTTAAGTACTTTTAGAAATGAGGATATATCTTTTAGTCTTTGTGTTTCGCATCAGACTTCTTCAATTGCTGATATTCACTGGATGGGAAAACAACACTGTCTATTTGAATATTAAAGTATGGATAAAACAAATTTCCAGATATAGATGTTTGCTTCTGTCTTCATCTTTAAAAAGTTATTTACTCATTAGGAATGTTTTCCATTTGATCCCACAGCTTCTCTTCTTTGTGGGTATTGGTGAAATTGTAATGTTTTGATCCCCATATATTTATCCTTTACTTGAAATAACCATGGAAAGTCTTTTCTTGTCTTACTCTGTGGCCTTCTACTTTGAAAAGATTTTTCCTTTCTTTAAAATGATTGAAATATAGATTTTTTTCCCATTTAAACACCAGGAAGTGTGGCTTACTAGTGAAATTCAGAGCATATAAACATTCTCTGACACATTTAGTCAACCTATGTATCTGAAATTGAATTTTGCTTTCTTGTGAATAAAGTGTTGGAAATGACACAAAATTACAAGTTTTGAATTTTTAATTTTAGTTCAATGTATTTTATGAAATACAGTCTGCTTTTATTACTTAACATTGAGAACTATTTCTGCAAACTGATGTAACATGGTTGATAGGATATATATATATATATATATATATATATATATATATATATATATATATATATATCCTTCAAGGTATTTCTCAACTACTGAAATCTTTGCTGTCAAGTATAAGGATAATCAGATACATTTATTTGACTGCTCAACCACTAATATACACATTCAGATGGTCTCCATGAATCTTTGTGTTATCAGGATAAATGGCCAAATACTAAGGAAGAGAAAAGAAATACATTTCATGTTTTCTCCTTTCCCATTATCACAATTCTTCACGAGCCAACCATTCTTTGCTGCAGCATGTTTGCATGCTGGGCCAGCCACAATAAGTACTGACTATAGGGTGAAAAACACTGTTTCCTAGGTCAAAAATGTAGTCACTTTTGAGCTTTTTTCCCATGGGCAACTCAAAGTTAGCCTTCTGAGTTCATCTTTGTCAGGGACACTTTTAATGTGACTTGTAGTAAGTCAATGTAACAACAATCCTTAAGCTAAGATATATCATTCTTCTCAACTCATTCCTCAACGTACAAGTCATTGGCTTGTGTAGTCAAGTTTCTCTAGAGAATCAGAACTGATAGAATGAACATATTATGGGATTTTTTAGAGTGGCTTATAAGCTATGGCCCTGCTAGTCCAAAAATGGCTGTATATCAACAAAATTCCATAAATCTAGTAGTTGCTTAGCTCACAAGGCTGAATGTCTTAACTGGTCTTCAGTATACACTGGAATCCTGAAGAAGTAGGCTATAATGCCAGTGGAAAAAACTGTACTTGACAGCCAGATCCAGGGCAAGCAGGCAAAAAGAGAGAGCTTCTTTCTTCCACAGTCTTTCTATAGGCTACAAGTAAAAGGTACTGCTCAGATTAAGATGAATCTTCTTACTTCAAAAAATCCAGATAAAAAAATGAGTCTTCTCACTTCAAATGATTTGAGAAGAATGACCCTCACAGGTGTACTCAGGCACTTGGGATTTGGTTAATTCCAAATGAACTCAGAGTAGACATCACAGTCTGCATGTATGGATATGGATCTCCAGCATGTCTGATATCTTCAGACTATAGGAATGGCATCAGATAATTTGGTACTTGAGTTATAGAATGTTGTGAATCACCAATTAGGTGTAGGAACAGAACCCTGGGTCCTCTGCAAGAGCAAGTGTCCTTAACCACTTAGCCATCTCTCTAGCTCTACTACATAAGACTTTAGAGCATTGGGTTTCTACCTTCCTTATCTATAACCCTTTAATACAATTACTCATGTTTTGGTGAACTCCAACAATAACTTGATAACTGTAAGTTGCTACTATTAAAAATACATTATGAATATATATATGTAATATGCAGGATATCTGATATGCATTCCCAAAGAGGTTACTACCCAGTACTTTAGAGGGGCTATATACATGTTAGACACAACCATTTCCATCATTCTGTTTCTATTTTTTCCTCTTTCTTCTCTGTCTCCCTAGATCATAAATAATATATCAAGAAGCAACAATTAGGTCACACATCTACTTGTAATAACTTTCCCCTTCATTAAACAACTTAGCACTAGGTGTGTTTTGGTTCATATTTAAGCATAAGTGAGATCTCAGTTCTTCCTTTCATTAAAGAGTGTCATCATCAGTTGACTTGAGAAAAAATAAATATTCTTCCCTTACTCCTAATAATTATTTTTGTCATGCAAACAGTAATTGATCACTCATATAATCTCAGTGGGGTTAGAACACAGTAGCTAGGATGGGGGTGTGGTTGTTATTCTCATTGCCAATGTCAAAAAAGCATTAAAAATTGCAAAACAAACAAACAAACTAAACAACAACAACAACAAAACAAAACAAAATAAAAACCAAAAAACAGAAAACAGAAGAAAATAAGAAAAGACTCTATTAATGAGACCAGAAAAAGAAAAGCGAAAAACAAAAACAAAATCCAACAAACATTATCTCTAGATTTATGGCCCCAAAGAAAACAACTTGGATTCTCTTTGTGTTAGAGAGATATGTAAAGTATCATTTTTCATGAATTAAATATTTATAATACCCATAAGCCTGTGATAGTGTCAGGAGCTATCTAGGAAAGGCTAACCCTAGCAGGTGATTTCCTTGAGATAGTTTCACAGTACAACTGTGACAAATGAGCTCTTGGAAGCAAGGCCTGAGGGACAATGTCTCAGGATTGATTCTTGCTATTGATATGCCTCTCCTGTAATTATTAAATTAATATAACAATCCTTGGGCATTAGCCCACCCGATTGAGCAGATTTCCTGCAGATAAATGAAAATGTACTCTCTTGTAGTGATGGTATGTAGACAAATAGATGATTTTTTAATGATGATTCCATAAGAATTCCTAAATTTAAACTACTAATTATTGGGACCTTTATAACAAGGCCTGCAATTAAGGATGTCTGTAATATGAACCCTGCAATGAGAACTCTGCTATTCTTCATGTGTCACCAATTCATTGCACTGAGATAGAAAGCAGGTATTGATACAGATTTACAATTTAGGAATAAATTCCTTTAGGTCATAAAACCATTATCTAAAGTTTTTCAAAGGGATGAATTATTTATCATAGGTGCAAGGACAGAAGATAGAATATTTACTGGGATTACCTATATAAAACTTCAATACTAATTTGCCTTTTGATATACTATGTTAACTTAGACATAAGAATTATAGTTGTAGACTTCCAATGAACTGTACGCATAATAAATATGTACTTAGATAACTACTCCTAATAGAAACACAGGTAAACACTTCTATTGTAACTTTTTGTTCAATTTATGATTTGTATTTATGTTTGAACTTGTGAACTTTTGGAATACCATGTGATCTATTCTCCTAAAACAGTACAAACAACTAGGAGCAAAGACATTAAGTAGTCAGGAGGAGAATAGGATAGAGATATTACCGAGGAGCTGAGCAGATGAGGAAAGATAAAGAATAGAGCAGAATTAAGTAGATGCAAGGGGAATATTGAAGAGAAACGGAGTAGAAGCGATATAGAAACGGCAGAACATAGAGTATAACAGGGGCAGAGGAGAAAAAAATAAGACTAAGAAGAGAAGGAGCTGCAAATAGAACAGAAAACAGCAGGCAGGCTTTTTGTGAAATGAAACAGGTTTTAAAAAATGATTTAGTAATAAAAGGGCAGAAGCTTTTTCTTTCTCTATCAATAAATGTTGAAGCTTATTTCTTCATTTAGAATGAGTGAGTTCTTTCTATGCTGATGCTTGCTCTATGGAGCTTGCTCATGAGAGCATTTGCTTCATCTAACAAAAAAAATGCCTAGGTAATTATAGGTGTGT
Organism: Uromys caudimaculatus; assembly: GCA_028551405.1. Classification (NCBI taxonomy): domain Eukaryota; kingdom Metazoa; phylum Chordata; class Mammalia; order Rodentia; family Muridae; genus Uromys; species Uromys caudimaculatus. Next base: position 84,476,527 of record CM052709.1, on the reverse strand, counting down.
GTGTGCATATGTATGTGTGTATGTACATATGAGACGAGTAGCTGGGCCTTACAAGAGTGTATGGGATTATGTATGAAATATGTGTGTCTGGATGAGTGTGTGAATGTATGTGTGTTTATGCATATCTGCTTGTGTAAAAGTTTTTCCTTTTGCAAGCATGAATCTCTTCTCTGATTCAATAAAAATTAATTGCTCCAAACCTCTCTCCTGCCTGGCCAACAAGAGGAGAAGCTTCTGGACAAGAGAGAAAGGAGCAATCCTTTACTTAATCTCCCACTGTTAAGCAACAGGTATTAATTCACCGAGAGGTCTGCAGCTTTGGACATTAGAGAAAGCTAGAGTCAAAATAGGTAAATATTCACTAGAAATAGATTAATTAACTTTTACTTTCATAAGATCAATTCTTGTACCTGCCAATGTTCCACCCAATCTGCTGCCTCAGAGAGGACCCTGTGCTCTGAGTAAAGCTCTCTGCAAATAATACTTTGGCAACTGACTTAGTTACTGTTAAATTCTGTGAAAAGAGACACCATGACCAAGGTCATTTATAGAAGAAATCATGTATTTGGGGTTTACGAGAGAGAGAGAGAGAGAGAGAGAGAGAGAGAGAGAGAGAGAGAGAGAGAGAATATGAAATTATACATTGAGAAATTCACAATTACAAGTAGATACTTTAGCATTTGTGTTCATTTTATTCTTTTTTATATGTTGATCTTTTTTTTCTTTTTCAACTCCTCTCAGATCTTTCCTCCTATGTTACCCACTCAACTTTCTGATATCTCTCTCTCTCTCTCTCTCTCTCTCTCTCTCTCTCTCTCTCTCTCTCTCTCTCTCTCTCCCCAAAAAAGAAAGGTAACAAATCAATACCACCACCATAAAAAAAAAAAAAAACCCAAATAAGACAGAAAATGTCCAAATAAAATGAAACAAAAGTCCCCAGAAAATTCTTGTGGAACGTATTTTTTTTTTTTTTTTTGGCCAAGTACTCCTAGGCATGGGGTCCCCGCTTGAGTGTGTTTGACATCTCCAGTAACCTTCTTTAAAGCATCATACCCTATGTCATTTTTTCTAAAGGTAATGAATATCCATTCCCTCCTCTCAATCCCTGATGTCCGTATCTGTGTAGCAACCAAGAACAGAGTGAAACCTGTTTCAGTTACACCTGAACACATACAAACATTTCTGCTCCAAACAACACAGTGTAACTAATACTTACATAAAATTTATTTTTATGAAGTTATATAGGTTGACGGTATGCATTAAGAGGTGAATAAGTTATATGCAAATATGACTTCATTTTGCAGAAGGGACTTGGACATCTTAAGAGTTTGTTGGCCCAGAGAATTCTGAAACAAATTTCCAGAGAAAAAGGAAAAAATTGCATATTTTTACTATTTCAAGAGTGTTTTAGATGCCAGATATGCCAGCAACATATTCATGGCTTGCCAAATCCCATTTTTAACACCCAGCACCTGTAAAATGGACCCTGTAATATGTTAAGGTTTTATTTTACCTATTGAATGAAAGTGTGGTTACTCTGGTTTTCCAAGTACTAATTTTTCTCTTCCAAAACTCTCATTTCCCTCATTAGTTTCTTAGTTATTCAGAATCCTCTTCAGTTTTTTTAAACCTAATATGCTGCCTGATATCCTTAAATAATAAAATGAAATATCAAAGCTGTGTTCACAACGGCAGAACAGCTTTTATAATCCCACTAAGAGAAAATATGACAATTTTCTTTCTATTTAATAAGATTGTAACTGAAATATAACTGTATGGCTTTTCTCCCTTTCCTCCCACTAGTCCCTAATATTTTTTGCAAACCCCTCATATTGCCTCTCATCAAGTTGATAGCTTATTTTTAAAATTATTATTCCTTCTTCCTCTTCCTCTGCTGCTACCTTTGCCGCTGCCGCTGCTGGTGGCAGCGGTGGTAGTGTGTGTGTGTGTGTGTGTGTGTGTGTGTGTGTGTGTGTGTGTGTGTGAACATATAAAATCCTATGCTCCTTGTGTGTTTATGATTTCAGGGCTAATCACTCTGTATTGACAAACCAAATGGGGACTTATTTCTGTGAGAGGATAATTCTTCACCCAGCAGCCATTAGGTGCTTTGTAGATATTTGTCTAGGAGTAAGATTTTTCTCTCCTTCCAGGTTAACATGTCCATTGATGTCGATACAGTCCTAGTCTTGTTTATGCAACCATTTCTAAGAGGGAATTCTTTTATAACAGATGTTCTGGTCTTTTGCAGTTGCTTTTGCCGTTCTTCCATGAAGTTCCATAATGCAGAAGCTGTGATGTAGATTGTCTTTTGAGCTGGTCTTCCTACAATGTTGATCTGTTCATTATGTCCAGTTGTAGTTTTCTGTGAGGGTTTACATTTGCTGTAAAGAGATTTTTATTTGATCAGGGTTACTGGTTATACTTATTTGTGGTATAAAGACAAGGTTTAGAATGTAAGGAATGATGTTTATCTAGCATAGTAGCATCAGGTTCTTTTCTAAGATACATGACCTTACTAGCTCCAAGAAGCTAGCAACATTTTTAGTATCAAGCATGATTTCTTTCCAGTAGAATTGCTATAAGTACATTTAGATAGCTATTGGTTGTCATCTATAGTGTGAGTACCACTAGACACATATATGTATATACATGTGCCTTTATGCATATCTTGCTATGTTGTTCGTGGTTGTGGGTCATAGGTATTGCTGATGGGTAGGATTATTGATTGCTTCCCTGTAACCATACAATTTTGGCTACTTTATTGGCTTCTTATATCTACCACCATTCTCCACCCCAATCCCTTCCTATCCCTTAACACTAGGCAGCCAGGAATAAAAGGTTAGAGAGAAAATAGGGTGGGGAGAAATATATCTCTTTAGACTGCTTCCTCCTGATTTGGGACATCTAATTCCTACTGGCAAGTCCAATTTTTCTAGGATACCTCCAACCAGCAATCTAGCAAACTAGCAAACAGCAAATCAGTGATTCAGCAAATGTAGCAAAACATCAAACACAAGAACAGGAAACAGCAGCAACAACCAGGGCCCTCTTGGGGCTCTTACATTTATACCATCTCAAGAGTCAGCAGAATTCCAAAATGTAAACTATCTGCAGCTGGCAAAAATCATGCCCCTCCTAGAACACAAGACAAATCAGAGTGGCTATGGACAATCTGAAGCAGTCCCATATCCCATACCTGGGTTTAAAACAAAAACAAAATCACATAACATAACTGGGTTTGTAAAGAAACCAAAATTCTCACTGCACTTTCCTCTCTTTGCAAGTTGAATAGTTTTCTGAGCCATGGAATATGGGCTGAATAAGATAACATTTTCTGACATATCCAGCTCAAATCACTTAACTGTCTAACTGTATAGTATGTTCAGCAATGCTGGCTGACACTCAACACCCTTGAGCCAACTGTGAGCTACATTAACACTCTTACATCGCTTTGTGAGTGATTATTTGGACTACCATGATGAACCATTTAATATGTTTTCATGCCTGGTGCTGAAGTTTTCATTAGTCTATGGTTTTTTGGGGAAGCATTATCATTCCAAGCAGCTCAGCTCAGATTTTAAACACACACACACACACACACACACACACACACACACACACACACACACACACACACACAGAGAGAGAGAGAGAGAGAGAGAGAGAGAGAGAGAGAGTCTGTGTTTAATTTTAAGTAAACATAAAATAATATGATTTCTTGAGGCTTTAACCAACAAACCACATTTGTATGATTTTTCCCCAGTCCTACTCCCCTCTTTTGTGCTGCCCTCCCACCCCTCTGCAGCTGGAGCTCCCCTCTGTTATTCCATTTCCCACTCCACCGAACCTGTATTCTGATGTTCTCTTCCCAAGGTCCTACCCTGCCTATAGTTTCTCATTTCTGTACTTATTCCATGTTTTATACTCACATCTAAGTATTTGGAGTTAGTAACCACAGATGAGAAAGAACAACTCACATTTGTCTCACTTGGTCTGGGTTACCTCACTGATTATAATATCCATCCATTTACTTTCAAATTTCATTATTATTTTTTTTAACAGAGAACTAACATTCCATTGTATCTATGTATTACATGCTCTGTATCCATTCATCTGCTGAAGGACATTCAGATTATTTGTGTTTCCTGGCTTTTTGGGGTAGGGTGTCAATGAATGGTGTTGAGCAATTATCTGTGGAATATTCACATCTTCCAAATAATATTTTCATCATAAAATATTTTGAAAGATTGTACTTATCATCTCTCATAAGAACAATCTAATGATTTTAAAAACAATCAAGAGAATGATGGTGAACACTATTTTCAAAAATCCTGGTTTTAAATGGAAAACTCAGTATATTATTATTGGCAACAAATATTTCAAGTTTAATTACTTAAAATAAAAGGCTCTATGTTAATCATTCTTGTAAAGTAATTGACAGAACCAATTCCTTCTAACTATATTTTTCTATAAGACCAAATATATGTTGCCCTATGTGAAAAAAAGTCAAACTCAATCTCTAATATTTTACATTCAGATTGCCACCATAGTTGAATATAAATAAAAGTCTTTATCTGTTTCATATTTCTTTGCAAAGAATACTGAGAAAATATCACACAGTGATAAAGCTTAATTTCTCTTCTGATTTTTTTTCATATCTAATGCAATCATAAGTTAAAGATTTTCTTTTTAAAGTGGAACTCTATGGGGTCGAAGAAGAAATTGAGTCTAAGTATACATGAAAGGAACTAGTTTGATTGTTTCTTATCAGCCAGAAATTTTACCTACCATTGCTTTTTGTATTATTCGTAAAAATATCACTATGGAAGAAAAGAAACCTAACATTTTTATGTTAATAGAAAAATTATTTTGACCTTCAAACTCCTTGCAGAGACATCAGAGACCACTCTGCAACAATCAGGAACATTGTTGAGAACCAATGATTTAGGGTAGCACTATAAACAAAGGAAGAACTTTCTCTGATAAAACCACAAGAACTGTCACATTCTCTATAGTTTCTCAAAACAATTATACTCCCATGTTGACAACACAGTGCTTCTCGTTATCCAGTGCAGCTTTATGTTCTTTTCAAGTGTCTTCTCTACATTTTGCCTTTCTGGCCTATTTGTTAAAGCTATCACCACTGTGGCTCTCCATCAATGTTCACCATGTAATAGCTAAGGACATAATATGACTGATTAGTTTATATTTCTTAAAAGAGACTGAAGGTTTCAGACAATGGCTGAGCACTTTCATATAATTTAATTTTCTTTTATTAAGAATAAGTTAAGCTCCTTTAAATTGCTTTGAAAGTGGTAAGCATTTTCATCTTCAAATAATAAAGGGGAAGACTGTGCCATATAGATTCCTCTTCTCTTTAATCATATGGAAATGCCACAGAATAAAAAGCAGGACTTAGTAAATAAAATTGCAAAGGATAGTTTGCATGTCACTTTAAATGTCTGTTTTTATGGTTTTTAAGCTAATTTGGCTTGTTCACTTTGCACATTTATTTATATGAGTCAGAAAATTTTGAGGTAGAAAAAAGCAGATGACATAATTATTATGGGAATTATTCTACCTAAAGTACTGAAAAAAAGTATTTATTTTTTGTTCAAGGTAGAATGTTGATGTGATTTACTTTAAGCAAAGTTGCGTGAACTCAGATATATCACTGACTTGCTGTATTTAAATGATTATTTGTAAAACAAGAGGACACTAGATGAATTGCTGATTTATTTCTGTTTTCCACCAGCCTATAATCTGTGACCATAATATTCATAATAATTACTGAATAACAGTCCATGGTCTATTTAAGGAAGGGAAATGAATCAATTTATTATATTATGAACATAATGCTTTAATACTTTAAACATATTCCTAACAAATTTTAATATGTAAATTTATAATCTTACATGTAATTATTAGATGCAAGGTTATCTTTTTACCAAATAAAGGTATTCATAATAAATCAACTTTTTTATATGTATGAATAAATAATGGCTTCATATTTATGCTTTTTTCCACTTATTGTTGGTTTACCTGTGACCTCTTTTATTAACCACATAAACAAGGACACTAAATTTTTTTGAATCTGTGTATGATATTTGGAAGCACAAAATACTCTCAAAATTTAATTCTCTGGTTTCTAAATATATAATCTGAAAATTTAGAATTGGAATTTAACAAGAAGATAGTAACAGGGAGTTGGAATAATATAATAGTTTCTATTTCTACATAAACAATGACTAACTTAAGTGTCTTTGTATGACAGAAAACAAATTAAGCCAAACTATCCTTCTAGAGTGGATAGAGTTAAAATAGCCACAGTTTCTGAAAGTATTGAGAACACTTTGTGAAGGGATGATGGAGCTTGCATATTTTATTTGGTTTGGGTCTGCATAATAATCCGTAACTAAGCATTTACAATGCAAGACCAAGAAAACATGGTAGCAGTGGGCCTATGTCTTGTTTCTTCTCTCTCTCTTATTCTCTTTCATTTTACATATTTTTCTCAATTGCTGTTCTTTGTATTGAAAGTTAGCAAGCATATCTTGAAGAACGCTGAAGGAAGACAAGATTTGCATTTCTAAACTAATCAAAATTCAAAAGTGAACTAGTCTGTTATCCCTACTCTTAGAATAGCAAAAAAACCCTAATCTCTGTGGTTACATGTATAGTTAACCTGTCTTTCATAGTGGTATATGGACTGAATATTTAAAGGTTTCCATGGGTTGAGCAAGGGTTTTCTTTGTTACTATTAGTACTTCCTTCATATGTGTAAGATACATCCTGGCTTTATGTGGAGAGAAGAGTGGAAGATTGTGTGGTACTTTGAACTAGAATAGCCCTCATAGGATGAATGATTAGTGCATTCCTCCTGCCCCATTGCTGGAACTGTTTGGAAGAATAAGGTGTGACTTGCTCAAACAACTGTATCACTGGAAGTGGGCTTTGAGGTTTCAAAAGACTCATGTCATTACCAGTGTTACCCTTGGCCCTCTTGCTTCTGAATTAGGATGTGAGTCCTTAGCTCTTCTTTTGCTCAGCCACCGATAGCTCTAACCCTCTGAAACTATAAAGCAAATTAGGCCACTCCCTTCCTCTGAGATATCAATGCTGCTATCTAAATGGTTGCTGCACTTCATAGGTAGCACTCACCTCTCTGTTTCTCTACAACTATAAGCCCCAAATCTGAGGAATTGTGGGAGTACCTGATAGTTCCACTGAGTGTTTACAGCTGAAATCAGAAACTGTCCTTTTCTTACCTTACCTTACCTTAGCTAGGATAACACAGATTATCACACAGTGATTTAAGACTGGACTTTCAGTATCATCTATCTGATTGAAAATCTATAGTGGCCTCTACATTTTATAGGGAAACCACACCCATGAAATCAAACAGTCCAGTTGCCTAAAGAAGACCTACATAGTGATAACATCAGCAGGACATGTCAACCCTGATGAAGAAAATATTACAAATCTTTGCTGCTAGATGACTTAGGCAATTGATGGATGCTCAGAGAGACTCAGTCCTTTCTAGGAGTAATCATCTCAAGTGGTTCACTCTAAGTACATATGCATATGAGCAACAAAAAATGAACTCCCTGTGTGTGTGTGTGTGTGTGTGTGTGTGTGTGTGTGTGTCTCTCTCTGTGTGTTCAATGTTAATAATTAAAGAGGTCATGTATTTGAAGACTGTGGACCAGTGAGACATAGAAGGAATTAGGGGAAAGAAGAAAGAGTGAAATGGTTTAAATAAAGTATTCATGTAGGAAATTGTAATAACCATTTTTAATTTAAATTTTAAAAAAATCCACAAATTAGGGTAACAGCAAATAGAGATCTAATGTTTATTCACTCAACACAGATGTTCCACAAAGTCATACCAAACGACACAACCAACAGCTCACATCAGGTGCTTAAGTGCCACTGTAAATCACAATAGGAAAAACCAGTACAGCTCCTCTGAGAATTACCACTCTCATAGTAATGGCCTGAAATGTGAGAAACTTAGATGACACTCAAAACAATGAATTTAAATGAGCTACTATAAATATGTTCTAGGAACTTGAAGATGACAGCAATCAGTTCTGGAATGAATTTAAAGAGGGCAGAAATATACTATCAGATAAAGTCCAAAAAATACAAATAACTGAATGAAGCAAGGAAGACAATTATGGATATGAAAATAGAACTTCATAAATATATAGAAATACTGAAGAAATCCAAACTTTAAGTGAAATAAAATTAATTCATAATTCCAGTATAATAAAATTATAATGTATTAATCACTTAAGGCATTTAAGTAGGCATCATCAAATCATAACTTTGAATCTGCATCTCCATGCAGTAATTTCTCCATTTTATTTCTTAGATTCTAATTCTACAAGTGAAACTTTTGCACTTGGTAGAAGAGATAACAGAAGTGATAGCATCAATAACCTCATCATTTAAAAGACTCATGATATGATGAATTCCACGATTATGTGAGTAACGGCAAAAGACTGTTTTTATTCTATTCCATGCTATTATTATTCTATCACTGAAAATAATCTTAAACAGATGTTGTATTAATAATTCTACTTCTGAAGGATATGCTCAAACATAGAGTGTCTTACTTAAATATTCACATCTTTTTTCCTTCTCTCAGACTCACAATATTTTCCTCTGGTATACTTATTGGTAAGAGTGAATTTTATTTCTAAAACACAAAACATATGGAAATATTACAAACTGTAAATGCCAAGAAAAAATCACAATTATTGAATGACGAATCTAACTTTTTCCTCCATTCCTTAAAAAAAATAATATGAAAAGTATCAGGTAGCAAACCAAGAGAAGAAAATATTCCTTTTAAAAGCACAATTATGTTTTCTCAGAGTAAATTAGTAGGTAGGCATTAACTTGTTCAGGACAAAAATTCCTCCCCATTTTCAAGGTACTCTTCTATCCAATCCACATGTATCTCCGCTCTCCATATTCCCAATGGTTTTTGCTTTGACATCTAACTGTATTACTCTCTGCTTTTCTCATTTGGTAATACTGTGATTTTAGGATATTATATTTCTCTTTACTATTAGAAAAGCCTTCAGACGACTGTTTCTGCACACTGGTTTTGAACAACCAGTTTTCTATAATTGGAGCAGGTTAAGAAAATCATTTTTTATACCTCCCTTGTAATTCCTTTTTCAACCCACACAATTACAGGGAAAAACAGAATTTACTAGTGAGTTTAAATTGTGAATGCCTATCCCAGTCTGCTTGTTCAATGCCAACATTGTCTTCCCTCTCTCCCTTGCTAGTCTTTCCTCAGGCTTTTCTTGTTGACTTTGACACTTGTTCTATCCTCTTCCTGGAAAAGTCTTTCTCCCCATATATTTTTTAATCAAATTTTCTGAGATACAATTTATATACAACATTTTTCTTAGTTGTACGATTTTTAGATTTTTATAGAATAATACAATCACCACCACAATCAATTTTAGAATATTTGTTCCTAAGGAATGCTCCCTAATATCTAATCATAATCACTGTTGATCTTTTACCATTTCTCTCCTTTTCTGTCTTCTTGCCCCAGCACACTATTTACCTACTGTTTGTTCTTATATACTTGTTTGTTCTTGATCTTTTATACCTGTGACTATTCTTTGAAGACCTTATTTTGTCTTGCCATTCATAATTTAGCTGAAAACCTCTTATTTTTCTTTAGGGCTTTTGTCGTTGCTTGTTCATGTACTCTTTTGCCCTTGTGTAGATCTAGGCTCTGTGGAAGACTTGCATCTTAGTCTCTAGCTGGTGAGAAATTGTTGGTGTGCATTAATGTCTACATAATCACTTACCATGGCAGGAAAGAAATTCCTCCTACACAGATAGCCAAAGAAGTGCACTTACACTATCTGGAATATTGCTATTATATGATAAACACATATAATTTATCTTAACCTGACAAGTATTAAGAGCTCAGATAATATAATTGTTATGAACAATGTCATTTTTGTAAATATTTAAATATTAAGTTAAAAATATTAAAATTGCTTCATTTGATTGGTTAAGGTTAAGAACCATTTTCTGGAAATTGTTCCAAAAAATAAAGAGCTAAGGTTTATCATTCTAATAACTGAAAATCCAGGTTCAATAAATCAATCAAAACCATAAGATGTCTTTATTTTTAATGATACATCAAATCTTGGGACATATCATAAACTTATTTTAGATTGTACTTCTTTTACTTCTAATTTTATTCACAAGCTTCAGTTCCATTTTGTGAAGGAATGAGAGATATGCACCTGTGGATTTTAAGTGACTTACTAGAAGAGAGGGCTTTTTCTTAAAATATATTTACTGTGTGTATGTGTGAGTGCCTAGGTATGCTTGGTCATGTGTGCATGTGTGCAGGCTGAAGATTGACACTTAGTGATTTCCTCTAGTTTTATCTCTCACTGAATCTGGAGACAGTGTGTTTGCTGGAGGTAGTTTGGCCAACAAATCATAGGGATCTGCTTCATTCTGCTGCCCAGCCCTGGAGGTACAGAACATTTGCACACTGTCTTACCCTGGTTTTATGAGGATTGACCCTCAGTCAATCATGTTTATACTGTAAACACTTTTCAGACTGAGGCATCTCTCCAGTCCCTTATGTTCACTGTTTAACATTTCAAAAGTCATTAAACTTTCATGGACTCTGTACCAAGTCCTTTCAGCTCTGCCTCTCAAGATAATAGTGTATAGTTTTCTTTAATGCAATTAAATCTTATTTTTAACAATGACTACAAATACAAAAACATTCATATTAATGGAGAAGCATATATACTCTATAATATTTATACCAGGTTAAGTATATTTATTATATATTTATTGCTTCTTTAATGTGAAAATTTTAGAAATTATTTTTTCTGAGTTTTTAAAATGTCCTGTAGAATTCTGATATCTCTACTAACTGTACTTAGATGGCTCTCTGAAGCTTCTTACACCCAGAATTCATTTTCTACAGATCAACATTTCCAATTCCTCTCCCATTCTACTGTCCCTGTCTTTTGATACCCATGATGCTTCTCTCAAATCCTGTAATATCTCTTGTATATTTTAATTTCAGAATTCCAAATTCTAACTTTCCTAAGTATATATAAGATTCTATAAATGCTCTACAGTTAAACACTATTTGTATTTGCTGGATATAATAGATAAAATATAAATTATATATATATGTATATATATATATGATATAAGTATAGAGATGTAGAGATATAGGGATAGATATAGAGATATAGAGATATAAAGATATAGAGAGATATAGAGATACAGAGAAATAGACATTTAGTTGTGCTTCCAGACCTGATGGTCCCTGGTCCCAGCTGTTTTCTAGTGATAATAAAAAATGTCATACATCAATGGCTGGGCAGAAAGACAGGGCATGACTTTATATTTCATAGGCAAGAGACCCAAAGAGAGAGGATGTCCTTGTTTTTGGACATCCACTTATGGTTATTTTGTAAATTATATTTAGGTTGTCATTTTAAGGGATAATTTTTAAATGGTCATAATTTTGAACATGAAGGAAATAGATAGGGTGGATTACTAATTTATTCTTGAGCAAATCATTGTATATCTTCAATATTACATTGATAGAAATCTTTATAATTGATTAAAATTGAAGTTATAATTTTATGTTGGTACAGAATTTATACATTAATGCAGATTAAAGGTTTTTATTGATATAAATTTCTTATATGGATACAAAATTTGAAATTAGTATTGTTACTCTTAGATAGATATTGTGCCTATGCAACTCATCTAAGAATACAAGGCTTAGGACCCAGTCCTTCTAATAACTGCTATTACAAACTCTTTAGGATGATTAAGAAACACAAGTTAATGGCCCTGTAAAAAACTTCTGGTTTTATTAGATTCTGATTAATTATATTAAGATGCTTTCTACAATATTCAAATAGAAATAGCTAAGAAAAGTCAAGGTTTTACCAATTCAGATATACATTATAAAGATAGATAGTCTTCAAAAACATTAGAAGTTCACAGAATATGACACTTAATATTAATTCATTTAAAGATCATTTGACTAGAGACATTTCTGCTCCTGAAAGTACCCTTTCTTGGTTCAAAGAAAAAACTGAGCATCAAAACCTTCATATTGAGTTGCTCCAGTTATGGTAAGGTAGCCACTGGACAAAAATTGCCCTATTCATCTACAGACAAAAAATACTGTCCAGGAAAGGACACATAATGCAGGATAGTTGACAGCTTAGCTCTGCCAAGACAAAGCAAACAAGTCCTTCATAGTTCTTGCTTCATTTCAAGTCTGTCAGATGGTTCTAGGCCAGAAGGCAGAAGACAGATGCTCCAACATTGTAAGAAATTAGGAGACTGTCCAGGTAGTCAGCTGTCTCTGCAATTTGTTTAAGTTTTGGAAGCTATGTTTTTGTGCTTCCTACATAGTCAGGTAATAATTAGTTCTCAGATTTCTGACAGGATTGAAGAATAATTATAGTCTCATAATCAAACTTAAGTTGTTTAGCATTGATAGTGATGATATAGACTTGAAAGGATGATTTTCAGATGATAATGCAAGCTAAATCAGAACATAACTCAGGTTTAGAATTATAAGCTCTTTATGTTAGGAAAGATGGTGGAATACTTTATCTATTCGACAAATATGATAGAGTAGATGTTAATTATATATCATATTTTGCAATTTACATAATTGTTACGGTTATGCTCAATTTCTTTCCAAGAGAACAGCCTTTATTTATTTTTTATTTTTAATTTGGCAGAAAGGTTGAGATGTTGGGAATTGGTTCTAATACATTGTCTTATTTTGTTTCCCAAAAAGCTAGGCTTTCAGACCTGAGTGTCCCTGCTCCAAGCTGGTTTCAATTGATAATAAAGAATTACCATATAGTCAATGAATAGGAAGAAAGATTGAGGTGGGACTTTTAGATTGTGGGGGCAAGAGACAGAGAGAGAGGAGAAGAAATGGAAAATCACCATGACAAGGAAGTTGAAAGATGAAAGTTAAAGGCCCACCAGCACATAAGAATTTGGGAAAGTGGTCCTATCACCACGTCCCCAACTGTGTCTGTGTTAGCAGAGATGAAATATAGATTTTTAAAAGATGTTAACTTGGAATATCAGATGGGAGTGTTTGCTAGCCACCATTAGCTTTAGAAGTGTACAACCACTGAGCATATGAAGCATATGAAAATTAGCTGGCGTGTGTGTCTTTCATTCACCAATCCAGAGAGCTCTCAGGAGGGTATGCATGAGACTTACTGGGAGCTAAAGTGGTTTGAAACACACACACACACACACACACACACACACACACACACACACACATACACACACACACACACACACAATTTTCGTTAAGGCTATAAAATAAAAAAAAAAAAACAAAAACAAATAAAATGACAGTTCTTCCCTAAATATTTATAATCAAAAGACAATTGATATACACACAAACATATCACTTTTTTATAATTTGTAAGGAATGATACAGATAATATATTACTCTTTGCTTTGTACACAATACAGTGTCTCTAAGGAAATGTTTACAATTTTCTGATCCAAGCTTAACCATCTCATATATTCTAATGGTCTATGGAAGATTCCAATGTGAGCAAAACCTGTAGTTCACTGAAAAAATGAAAAATCCTCAGTGGAAGACATAATGGTGGGAAACATAGAAGGCTGGAAGACTTTTCATCCAAGCCCTGTAAAATTGTTGACAGGGAGTAGCTATTTGGGACCTGCAAGGTAAGATGTGTCATGACAATACGTATAGGGAAATTTTGGAAAACTGTCCAAATCTACTCACTTATGTGAAATGACATAGTTTATGTATTTTATACATTTTTCAAAGCTCTTTAGTTCTTTTCTATAGTCTTCAGTGTGCATTACATGAATGGTATATATTGCAGGTTTCAGTAGATATTTCTAGAAATGGAAATATCTAAATATAAAAACTGAATATATTTAGTCCATAGCTCTAGGTGAATTTTATTCTATTGGAGTATTTATAATTTATGTGAACGTTGAACTACTGGAATTACTATACTTAAATTCTGAAGATGAAATGAATAATCTTGGCTTTCTTTTTACATATCCTGAATATATCTGCAATATACTGTTTTTCTTCTTTAACTGCACTTTTATGCTTAGTATTATTAAAATGAAAAACATATTTATGTATTTGAGCCTTAATTTCTTGAATGCACTCAAATTTCTACCAAGAGAAGACCTTTTTCACTTATACCTTTTTCTACTTCTTTCTTGTTTTTCTATTTTTCTATCTTTTTCTTTTCCTTTCTCTCATTAATTGATTGAATAATGATTAAAATAATGATAATTAATAGAAACATAGGACTGACAAGTTTTCCTGAGTGTAGCTCCTTGTGATTCTTTCAATTTCATATCAGTTTGATAATATGATGCTCATGTTCTTCAATCATTTAAAAAAATCTTCTATGTCCATAAACCTAGAAAAGGAAATTATAAGAAAAAAAACTTATAAGACTGAATTGTTATTTATTTTACTGAAAAATATTTTTATACAATATTCTCTGATTATTCTTTCTACTCTCCCTATTTCTCCCAGTTCCTCTCCACATCCAGTCCCATCTGGATCCTCTCCCTCTTGTCTCTCCTTAAAAAACAGGCATCTAAGGAATAATAAAAATAAGATACATTAAGGAAAAACAAAAGCAAGCAAACAGGCCAAAAGGAAAGAGCCAAAGGTAAAGCATAAGAACCACATAGATGCAGGGACACATATAATCACACACCAAGAATTTCATTAAAACACAAAAACAAAAGCCATGATAATATACAAAATACCTATGAGGCACTGTGACAAAATGGAATGCTGTGACCCAACATATTTGAATACAACATTATGACACAAAGAACCTCCAAAGATGCCATTGCGTTCCCTTTGTGTTTGCCATTTACTGCTGGCCATGGGATCCCATTGAGAACTCCTTGGAGAAAATAAATGTTTTATTTGCAAGTGGTTATCAATTGAAGATGGCTTCTGCATTAGGGATGGGGGTGTGTGGTCATTCTCTTCTCAGTTCTAGGACCTTCTTCTGGTGCAGATCCATGCAAGCCCTGTGCATTCTGTCAAAGTCTCAGTTCACATCTGCCAATCGTGTTCTCTCTAGAAGGCCCTGTTTCCTTGGTGTGCTCCATCCTCTCCGACCTTACACTCTTCCCAATCCTCTTTCACAGAGTTCCCTGAGCCCTGAGCGTATAGACTTGCTGGAAACATTTCATTTAGGACTGAATGTTCCAGGGTTTCTCACTCACATTGGCTTTGAGTTTTATGATTATAGCTCTGTAGTACAATTTGAGATCACAGATGGAAAAATCTCCAGCAGTTCTTTCATTATTCATGAATGATTTAGCTATCCTTGGTTTTCTGTGTCTATATGAAGCTGAAAATTGTTCTTTCAAGTTCTGTTTAATTTTTATGGTGATTACATTCAACCCCTAGATGGCTTTTGTTAGGTTAATCTCTGTTAATTACTACATTAATACTACCAACCCATGAGAATGGGAGACTTTTCCATCTTCTGCTATCTTCAACTTCATTCTCCAGTGTCACAAAATTTTTGTCATACAAATCTTTTACTTGCTTGATTAGAGTTACCCCAGAGTATTTTATATAATTTGAGCCTGTTATGACAGGGGTTGTTCCCCTGATTTCTTTCTCAGTCCATACACAGGAAGGCTACTGATTTTATTTACCAGCCATTTATCACTCCATCAGGAATTTTCCAGTGGAAATTGTATAGTTACTTAAGCATACTGGAATGGCATCTGCACATAAAGGTACTTTGACTTCTTACCTTTGAATTTATAATCCTTTGATCTCATTTTGTTGTGTAATTACTCTAGCTAAGACATCAAGTTCTATACTGAATAGGTATAGAGAGAGTGGTCAGCCTTGCCTTGTTTCTGATTATTGTGGAAATGCTTTTAAGTTTTTCCCATTTAAGTTGATGCTGACTATGGGCTTGGTGTAATTGTCTTTATTAGGGTTCAGTTTAAAAGTATTTTATTAAAACATTTTGTACCTATGTTAATAAAGGAACTTGTTCTGTATTTATTTGTGTTTGTTGGGTTTCAATGTGGTTTAGTTATCAGGGTAATTATGGCCTTGTAAAAAGAATTGGGTAATGTTCCTTCAGTTTCTATTTTGTGGTATAATTTAGGAAGTATTAACATTAACTCTTATTTGAAAGTCTGGTAGAATTTGGCACTAAAACCATCGGGCCCTGGGCTTTTGCTGGTTTGGGGAGTTTTAGTTCCTGCTTTAATTGCACTAGAAGTTATAAGTCTTTTTAAATTATTTATTTGTTTTTTTATTTAATGCTAGTAGGCAGTATATATTTAGAAAATAATCCATTTCTTTCAGATTTTCCAATTTGGTGGAATAAGATTTTTTTAATGTATGTTTTGAATCTGTTTTGTTGTTGTTGTTGTTTTTCTTTGTTTTGTTTTGTGCTTTTGCTTTTTCGATGTCTATTGTTATATTCCCCTTTTTATATCTAATTTGGCAATTTGGATCTTCTTTCTCCATTTTTACTTAGTTTGGCTAAGGATTTGACAATTTTATTACTTTTTTCAAAAGACCAACTCTTTTCCATCGATTCATTTATTTTCATTGATTCATTATACGTAATGAAGTGATAGTATAAATATATATAATAAACATATATTCATGCATGTTTTTTCTTTTTTATTCTTTTAGCCTTATGTTTGATTATTTATTGCCAGTTATTCCTTTTGTGTTTGATTTCTTCTTTTCATTGTATAGCTTTTTCAAGTATGTTGTTACATTGCTAGTATGAGATATGTCTAATTATTTTATGTAGACACTTAGGGGAATGAACTTGCCTCTTAGATCTGCCTTCGTTGGGTCTCATAAGATTGGGCATGTTTTGTTTACACTTACAGTTCTAAAAGATTTTTATTTTTTTCTGAATTGTTATCTTGATTCAGGTTTTCATTCAGTAATGAATTTTTTTGGTTTTAATGAGTGTTTATGCTTTCTGTTGTTGATATACTGCTTTTAATCTATGGTGGTCTCATAGGATTCAGAATGTCATTTCAATTTTCTTGGATCTGTTGAATCTTTCTTTGTGTCTAAGTATGAAGTCAGTTTCAGGAGAAGTTTCATGAGTTGCTTAGAAAAAAGTATACTCTTTTGTGTTTGGGGAAAATGTTCTGTAAATATCTGTTATGCCCAATAGGTTTATAATGCCAGTTAGCTCAAACATTTCTATGTTTAGTTTTATCTGGATGACTGTCTAGTGGCTGGGTATTGAAGTCATTCACTATCACTATGTAAAAGTCAATATGAGATTTAATCTGTAGCAGTGTTTCTTTTATGAACTTAGGTGTCCTTGTGTTTGGTGCATAGATGTTAAGAATTACAATATTCTCTTGGTGTACTTTTTCTTTGATGAGTATGTAGTGTCCTTTCCTTTTGTTATAGAGTTTGGGACCCCTGGGAAAGGACCATTTACTGAATCCAATTATATTTAAAAGATTTATTGAATAGCTGTTAACAGGATGAATAATCTCTGAGCCAAATACCGTGAGAAGAAATTAAGGAAACAATTCTTAAAGAAGAAGGCCACAAAAAGACTGTAAGTATTTATAGAAGCGAGCCAAAACTAGTCTGTTTTGCTAAGTTAAATGGTTAAGGCAATTCAAAATAATCTTTGGGTATCTGCATAAGCAAGTTACAGAAGCAAAAAGCATTTAGTCATATCTTAACAAGTAGGTGGTCACAATTGTACATTTTTGGGTTGGGATGACTGAGTCAGTGTCACTGGGAACTTACCTGCCAGTAACTGGACTTAGAGACAAATGGCTAGTGGGTAGGTACAAGATGGCTGCCTAGCATAAAATGGAGTATCTTTAGCTATCACATTTTCTCTTCTGATTAGTTTGGTTTGATTTTTTTGTCAGATATTAAAATGATTACACCAATTTGCTTCTTAGGTTCATTTCCCAACCCATTACCCTAAGAGAGTGTCTATCTTTTATGTTCCTCTGTGATTTTTTTTTGGATAAAACAGAATGATAGGTAGTGTTTTCAAATCTACTCATAGTCTGTGTTTTTATTGGTGATTTAAGACTTTTGATGCTGAGAGAGATCAGTGAGCATGTTTGTTGATTCTTGGTATTTTGTTGTGGTGGTATGAGTTTCTTGGACTCTTTTGACTTGATGATTTTATATTATTTATTCCATATGTTTTTTTGGGTGTGGTTAATGTCTTCTGGTTAATGTTTTTCATTTAGAACTTTCTTTTGGGCAATTTCTTTTTTGATACATACTGTTTAAATTTGATTTTATCCTAGAATGTCTTTCTATATGCATCATGATTGAAAATTTTGCTAGATATAGTAGTCTAGGTTAGTAACTGAGGTTTGTTAAATTTGTCAAATATGTTTCCAGGTTCTTTCAGGTTTTAGGGTTTCTATTTAAATGTCTTTATTTGAAAGGTTTGCCTTTATATGTTATTTATTATTTTTACTTGCAACTTTTAATATACTTCCTTTGTTTTGTACATTTAGTGCTTTGATTATAATGGTTTCTGAGGAGTTTCCTTTCTGATCCAATTTATTTGGTGTTCTTTATGTGTCTTGCACCTTTATAAATGCCTCCTGCTTTAGGTTAGGGAAATTTTCTCCTATAATTTTGTAGAAATTATTTTCTGTGGCTTTGCTCTGTATTTCTTCTCTTTCATCTATTCCTATTATTCATAGAGTCAGTTTTTCATAGTATCCCATATTTCCTGGATGTTTTGTGCCCAGATTATTTTAAATTTAACATTTTCTCTGACAAAGGTATAAAGTGGAAACTTCTAGTTCTTTGGAAAGTCGGTTATGTCAAAAGATGTTTTGCTGCGGCACACAGGTGAAAGGATGTCTTGCTAAAGCAAACATGTAAAAGAATGTTTTCCTGAAGCAGACATAGGTGAAAGGATGTTTGGATATACTCGATACATGAAAGGACACTTGATGAAGTAGTATGAATATGACCCCACAGACATGAGAGACAAGCACTGAGGTTTAGTTTGGATTGCTCTGCCTTATTATTCTTCACTAACAACACACATGTATTGGTTTGCCTTACATAGTGTTGAGCTCAACTTGTGGTAACACCATCATTGAGAGATAATTGTCCAAGAACAGCTTTTGAGGTTCCTGTAGTAGCTTGCTGCCTCTGCAGCCTCACCTCAAGCCCTTTGGTAAGCCTGGTGGCTTCTTCAGGATGTAGAACTGCCTGGTGTCTGCTTGCTGAAAGGACTGAACTGTAGCTGATGGATTTGGTGTTTGCTACGGGACTGAACTGCTGCCAGAGAAGATCAAGCTTGCCCTCAAAGAATTATTACTGAATAGTTCCTCTTCCCCATATCCCAATAACTGTTCTCTTTCACTGCTTCTACTGGGTGATGGGCTACAGGAGAGGTTGAACTCTTATTAAAAGTAGGTCACAAAATATTTATATCTACAAAGGTACCCATTGCTTCTATCTTGCCCTCAATGCCTGAGATTCCCTCTCCTGTCTCTTGTGTTATGTTGGTAAGGCTTGCTTTCGAGTTTCCTGTTCAAGTTCCCGGATCTTTCATTTCAAAGTTTCTCTCAGTTTGGGTATTCTTTATTAATTCTGTTTCTACTTTCACATTTTGAATGGTTTTTGTTTGTTTGTTTTGTCCTACTCTTTGTGTTTTCATAGATGGATTAAGTCATATCATCTTTAAAGTCCTCTAACATATTCATAATACCTATTTGAAGTCCTTGTCTTGCTTGTGTTTCAGCTATGCTGCATTTCTCAGGTCCTACAGTGGTAGGGGTGCTAGGCTTTTGTGGACATAATGTCCTTATAAAAGTGCTCTTTATTGGATAGATGTAATTATTGCCTCAAAGACTTACTGCTGAAAAGGGGTATCCTTTCTAGCTCTTTTGGAAATCTTGATGACTGGTTGACCTCAGCTGTTCTGGCCCAAACACCTTAATAAGCTGACTATTTCAAACTGTCTTCTCTCAGCTTCTGACTGGATTGCTCTGCTTGGCCTCATACTAACTTTGGCAATATGTTCTAATCTTCTGGCTCCTTCTCATTCTCTGGCGAGTTCCATCTTTACATGAGTCTAGCTAGCTATCTCTGAAACCTGTTTCTGTAAAACTGTCTCTGTAAAACTGCCACACACACAGACACACAGACACACAGACACACAGACACACAGACACACACACACAGACACACACACACACACACACACACACACACACACACACACACACCACTTTTCTTCAACACTCTTCAGTAGCCTCTATTTCCTGCAGTTTTCATGAGAGTTGGGCACATCTTATCTCTGACTCATTCTGTCAAATCTTTCTGTTACTCATCACTTTCTCTGCCCCTCAGTTAGACATCAGTTTCAAATATGGCTGCTTCCTTCTACAAACTAAATTTACCTTCATCGTTTGGGATTAAAGGTCTGTCAATCCAGCTGGATCACAGAAATTTAGAGCATCTTTGGATGTGATCCCTTGGCAGAGCAGCAATATTACTGGATTAAAATTGTCTACATGTGTTAACTTATATTAATTGTGTTCTTGTGCTAGCATTTAGTCATCTGGTTTTGGGTGGTGATATCTGATCTTGTCTTTGTTCCATGGGTGTTCCGTTCCTTGCTTTGTATTGTACTCTCCAGTTCTTAGGAGGCTTTGGAGGTTACAGAATGCCTGATCAAGAATACTTTGAGATTCTTTCTGGGGTGGGCACTGGAGTTTTAGTGTAGAATTTGTTTTTAGATATTGAGAGCTCACAGCAATGAGGGTACACTATAAGTTGGTATAAGGGTGTCCATGTGATCAAGGAAAGCAGAATCTGCCACCAGGCTCTGTGTAGTACCTTATAGATAGGAGCAGACAGGAAGTAGAGGCAGAACACATGGTCTGTTAGAGGTTTGGGGATGAGGCCAGTTGATTAAATTTGGAGGGGTGGAGGGAGAGTGAAGATTGCTACTTGCTTGCTTCATTGCTGCTGTAAACAGCAGGACAAGGCTATGTTTTTGTTCATAAATTAGACAATTTCCATTTCTGTTATTATGTATCTCGCTATCTACTTCAGAACTGGAGCCTTGCAATCTACCAACACAAAATCACTTATTTTGTAATTGGGAATTAAAAGTTCATTTTTTGTTTTTGTTTTTTTTGGTTTTTGGTTTTTTTTTTTTTTTTTTTTTTTTTACTAAAACGTGGGATAAATCCACTAGATGGTGCTATGAATCTTGAATTTTAAAGATGTGTCAGACTTTTGAAAAGAATAAAAGTCTTGACCTAAACTGGGTACGGTAGTGAGCACCTTTAACCCCAGCATTACAGGTGATGGTAGGCAGATCTCTGTGAGTTGAAGGCCAACCTGGATTGCATAGTGAATTCCAGGCCAGCCAGTATGCAGTGAGATAACCTACACTAGGTATACCCAGTATTACCATGCAAACATATTTATCTTGGTCTGGTTTCTGGCTGCTTTTTCTTGTGTCTAGTCAACTTCTCTCTTTCTCTGTCCTCTTTTATTTATCCTTTCCTCTCTTCGCGCCTCTTTTTCCTCGTCTCCTCTCCTCTTTTCTCCTCTCCTTTCCCTCTCTCCTTCCTAGTTAACAGTTTTACTGATTTGCACATTTATACTTTGTCCATTGTAAAGTGAAACAAAAATAACAATATTTTCCATAATATTTTTTGAGTAAGTAATAGCCACTAGTCAATTCTAAAGAAATTCCAAATGAATTTTGGGCAAGACCTGATATACCTTTCATGTTTATTATATAAACCACAAGTAAGGCATGATGGCATATGCTAATATTCCCAGCAATGAGAGGCTGAAGCTGGATGACTGAAGTTCCTTCTCCTTCTAATCTTTATAGCAAAATCTTTCTAAACTACATTCTGTATAAATAATGTGTGTGCGTGTGTGTGTGTGTGTGTGTGCATGTGCGTGTTTGTGTGTTAAAAGAAAAATCTAAATCTTCCAGTAGCCACCAGGAGTATGGAAGAGACATAGTTCCACATTGCCACCAATAATGACCATGAGTTGTTTTCAGGAGCAGTACGCTCAGGTGATGCTAGGATCCTTGACTTGAAGGCAAAAACAAATTTTAGGATAAAACAGTATTAGCCAGAGTTGGAGTATATCATGTTATTCTATAAGCATGAATATTAATAGGAAGAGAAGTGCAACAGGAAAGAATAGTACAAACCTCAGTAGGGTGTAGGCTTCTTACGAGACAGTAATGCTTATGTATCTTATCTATAACCACACATATATGGTTTTGATGACCCTTGGGTTATACTTTAAAGAAATGCAAGAGAGTCCTTTTCCCCCATTTAGGCAAAAATGATTATAGTGTAGACCTCAGGAGTAAGATTAAAAGCCTTGAAATCTGATAAGGTAAAACTCTGGATAACAAAGGTTACACAAGGTAGGTAAAGCATATCTTATACTGGAAATGGGCATGGGGATTGTGAGAGCCCAGGAACATTACAGGTTTACTTCTGGAAATGGAGAAAGTCCATAATTAAAAGTCACATCTTCTTAAGACTTAAATAATGATTCATTGTGATCTAATATATTCTTATTCAAAGCACGTCTCTATATAAGGCATCTGTCTCTATAGATGTGATCCTAATAGCAAATGTTAAGTATTGCTAGAATTCTTTTGTTGTTGTTATTGGAATTTTTGATTTTCAGATGTTGAAAGATTATAACTAAACTCCAGATGAGTGTAGGTTTGTTCTCATTTTCCCTAATGTTCCATAAAATTATTTTCCTTCTTTATTTTGCATAAAATAAAATATGAAGTTTTGTTAGCAAATATGGCTCACTCACTAAGACAATCTGTTATGGATTAGAAGCTAATAAATGTGGACTACTAATCACATTGGTTTTTAACAGCAGCTTATTTAATTTCCTTGATCTGTGTGTAAAAAAATACCTCTGTTAGCAGAGTGTGGCAGACTCCTCCTGCACTTTCAACTCTTGGGAGGCAGAGACAGGACAATCTGTAGGTTCAAGCTCATCCTAAGCTACAAATCAAGTGCAAGACAAGACTACCTTTCATAAAATCCCATCTTGAAAAGAAAGAAGGGGTGGGAAGAAAAATAAGGGGAAGAAAAAGAGAACTATCAAGAGAAGAGGAGAGGAGAGGAGAGGAGAGGAGAGGAGAGGAGAGGAGAGGAGAGAAGAGAAGAGAAGAGAAGAGAAGAGAAGAGAAGAGAAGAGAAGAGAAGAGAAGAGAAGAGAAGAGAGAAAACAAAAACAAATAAAGAAAAAGAAAAAGAAAAACCAAAGCTAGAAGATGATCAGGGAGGAAAGAAAGAACAGGAAAGAAAAATGAATCCGGATTTACCAATATTGTCTTTAAGGCTCCATGCAATTTTACCATATGGTTATTTTTGACTTCTGAAATGAGGCAGAGGCAAGTGTGTCTCTGTGAGTTTGAGGGCAGACTGGTCTACAGAGAGGGTTTCAGGACAGCCAGTGCTACAAAGAGAAACCCTGTCTCTATAAAACAAAACCAAACATATAAAAAAAAAAAAACCTAAAAAACAAAAATTTGCAAATAGTTTTTAGCCCCCGTTTCTTCCTTCAAAAACAACAACAACAACAACAACAAAACAAAAAAATCAAACAAACACTTTTTTTGTCTCATTGAAAATTTAAGTTCTACAAATTGGACAAAATTATGTAGATAACAAAATAACTTCAGAGTTCTATATTGCTTGTTTGCTTGTTTTTATTGTTTTTGTTTCGTTTGTTTGTTTTGAGAACTATACTTAGATCACACAGAGGGTAGAATCACACACTGATGCCAGAACTTGACAAAGACATTGCAAGAACACAACAGACTCAGAATGCAGTTCATCATGGAGTTCGTATTAGGGTCATATACTACAAATACCCAGAGGAATAATGAAGTTCTCTACATTTATTTAGTTGTGTCATAATATGAAGCTTGGTTTACAGGAATATATGCAGTTGTCTGATGAAAACAGATCATAAATATTGAATTTAGTTTATGTTATAAACACCCTCTCCTTCAAAGTTAACTATCCAAGGAACTGTTATTAGGAACAAATGTTGGTAAGAGAAGCGGCTTATACATTATATCCTTGAAAAGCTGAGATTTAGCCTTTACTAAGGATAATTGAAAATGCCTTTGTTTACAAATAGGAATGCGATTGATGTATTTTTCTTAAAACCTGATGGTATTTGTTGCTTTCA
This sequence comes from Uromys caudimaculatus, assembly GCA_028551405.1. NCBI lineage: Eukaryota > Metazoa > Chordata > Mammalia > Rodentia > Muridae > Uromys > Uromys caudimaculatus. The sequence goes on along the minus strand of CM052709.1, from coordinate 84,452,199 downwards.
TTGTCCCAAACTCTTGCCTCTGAGAGATGCACCTGAATCATACACAGAGGAAAGAATCACACTGATGCCAGAACTTGATGGATATATTATAGGAACAAAGCAATAGACATGACTACTATAAATATGTACATGATAATTCTAATAACTTTTAGGAAATAAAATAGGAAAGGGATAATACATAAGAGTATATTTTACCTTGAGAAAGAGTTTGGTTTAACATATAAAGACCACAGCAATAGAAATTACAGTAATACTAACAATAACCCAAATTATATTGATAATTTATTAGAAGTAATAATTTATTGGAGTAAGTGGGCAAATTACAGCAAATATTCTAGAGGAAAGTATTCAGAAAATTAAGAGTGAAAGATTTCTTGTTCTAGGAAAAAAACGAGTATGCCATGTATTCTTGATTACTAAAAACAAATTAGAAAACTAACAAGGTAAAGAAATTTGTCTATCTTTGTAAATAGCAATTGAAACATGTAGCAACTAGTACCTAACTTAATGTGAAACATGAAACTCTTTCTCTCGGAAATGAGTAAACAAAAGCCATTGTCTGATTGCATAGAATCTCCCCTTCTTCCAAACAGAGACAGAGAAAGTATGTTCATGCAATGTGTGAGACACAGGCAGGGGCTTTTTCATGGCAAAATGTCACAACAAATTTCGGAAAACTTCCTAGCTAAGAAAAAAAAATGTTATCTTTCTTCTCCAATGTCCTTCTGTATTTTTTTAAAAAAATACCAAACTCAACAGTAATAAAGAAAGCAACATAAGTTGTAAAGGCTTTAGTTAAATAATAGATTTGGAGCAGTGCAGTAGGAAAAAGAATCTAAAGAAATGACAATAATGTTTGTAAAGTGTATAACCCCAAGATACAGGCTCATTGAGTGAGCACATTGAACCTCCATCAGCTCTTCTCCAAAGCCAGCTTCCAGGGCAATGGCTGCAATGCAGTGCTATGCAGCAGAAAGAATAAAGTAAATTCTCTGTATACAGAACACAACAAATTCCTAAAGATAAACAGAGGGGGGGACAGTAGGAGTGAGTGTCAAGCTCCTCACTATGGGGCAGTTACAGATAAACAAATGGGAAAGATGAATATTAGATTTTCCTACTAAGTTATAGTAGGAAATGAAATAACCATCAGTCCACAAAGATATAAATTCTGACAAATAAGCAAGCCATGAAAATAGGCATGCACTCTTTTAAATTGCAAAGAGATTTGTACATTTATTTTGATGAAAACTGACACATTACTTCAGCCAGGTTATTGAAACTACCCTCTACTGTGATAATTGATTCTGTTAATGCTTGACTTGAATGATGTGGTGAGGATGGTGTGGCATTTATATAAAAGTCTAGTGATAAAAAGCTATGTGTGTATTTACCACCAACCCACTTTACAACAAAATGTGTTTGAAAACTAAATAATTTTTAAAATATAGAAGATGCTACATGTGAAGGCAAGTTGGCATTCTGGATAGAACACTAATTAAACAAAATTAAAAATAGCTATTAAGTAAAAATGAGGGTCCTAAATAAAGTACTGATTTTAATTAACTGCAACATTTGGGTAGGTGTGTTTAGTCCGATTTAACAAAAATGCCATCAAATAAGAGCGGAATCTGTGTGTTGGATATGTGAACCATCTGTGTTATCTTCAGTGTTCTGTATGATTATATAGTGACTTTAAAAGGGAAACTTATTTAACAAAGTTGATCTTTCCTAACAAAACTAGAGCAAAAAGGAAACAAGCACACTAATTTAGTTGATGCTTAAACATGACAAATTAGGAGCCCCTACTAGTTAGATTTGCTGTCACATAGTTATCATGCTTACCTGTGCTAAATCACCAATGGGTATTTACCCATCAGGAATTGTATGCTTCTTCTCTTTTCAACGACTATAAAGATTAGTATGTCCAGGCTCAGCTCATCACTCACTGGATGAATAACCCAAGCAAGTCCTTCAGTAGAATGTGAGACTTGCAGGTATCGTGTTAGTGTAACTTCCATAGATGACCCACTCTTAGGAAAACAACTCTTGGAATGACAGCTTTGTGCCTTGCTCAATGGCTTGCCTTCCCTTCTTCCTTCCTTCCCTCCCTCCTTCCTTCCTTCCCTCCTTCCTTCCTTCCCTCCTTCCTTGCATTCTTCTGTTCTTTTGTTCTTGTCTTTTTTTGTTCTCTCTCTCTCTCTCTCTCTCTCTCTCTCTCTCTCTCTCTCTCTCTCTCCTTCTATGGATGGAAGAATCATTGAGGATGATTTTCATCATCCACCTTGGGAATCAACACATATGTACACATACATGCAACACATGCTTTAATATGCATGAACATTGTGCACACACATGAAAATGGAAAAAGAAAACTAGACAAATTCAATGCAAAATTAAAATTGTTAAGAAAATTCATGTTAAAGTACCCTACATACAGTTTATGCTTTTGTCCAAACTGTCATAGCTGTTAGATGCATTCATATATGTAGACTTTGTGCTTGTTTATTTGTTTTTGTTTTTGCTTTCTTTTGGCACCAGTCACCAAGGGGAAAATAAAGCATGTTATGTACATTTGTTTAAGAAATATCAATGACTGTTTGTTCATATTACTCTTTAGAATATGACATGATGTTATATGTGGAGGCTGTCAAAATGTGATGCTGAGAGTCTTGAGATTCACTGTGGGGTATGGTACTAGTATAATTATTTGCAAGCCATAAGCAATATTTAGGTTAAGAGCTGCTCACGGAGACTAAGTAGGTTGTATTTGTGTCTCATTGAACATCAGCTTTTCTTATTAACAAATCAGTATTGCATAATCATTTGATTGGCAGTATTTTTCAAAACGCTGTTATACGTCAGAAAGAAGAATCGCAGTATTCAAATTGCTTTGCATTTCATAGAACAACTGATCACAAAGTAGTTTTACATCACCTATAATTGTCTATAAAAATAAAATTTAAATACAAGGCAGATTTTTGTTTTTGTTATCGGTCTTTTAAGACAGCATCATTCTTATGAAGCCTAGGCTGTCCTTGAACTTTAAACCGTAATATCCCAATCTGCCACAGTTTGATGTTATTATTTATATCACCAGGTCTGAGCTATATCAGGCCCTTGTCTAGTGGTTCTATGTAATGATTAAATAAGATTTTAATGTTCTGTTTTAATTTTATTGTTAATATAGTTTTTGATGGGCTAATAATTTTATGAAATTATTGGTTGCTGTATGATGTTTTGATGAAGGTTTGATGAAGGTATATAGTGTGGCATGGTTAGTAATACTTTCATGCTTATTATTTCTGTAAGATTCTAGCAGTATTTGATGAAGTTATGGACAGAAAAGGGAACCCTTGTTTATAATATTATTGTTTGAAATTAATATTCAGACTCTACAGGGACAGGGGGATATGCACTAGATCTGACACAATTTATCTTGAATCATCAAAGAAAAAAATTTGTTTTTGTTTTTTGTTTTTTGTTTTTGTTTTTGTTTTTGTTAAGAGAGAGTATCGATCCATGTGAATCTGGAATAAAATAAGTTGGGTCCCATTACACTATATAATGAAATGATTTGATTGAATGTTTTTGTCATGGAGCAGGGACTTGTATTTAAATCTAATTTTATGCTTTGGCTGGAAATTACTCAACGGAGACATGTTGACAGATATAGGTTCATGAATCACTTTAGACATATAGTATATTAGTTGAATGAATACATTTCCAAAAGCAATGACCTTGTATTTATGTGGGAGTTGGTTAAGTGCATATATTGAAATGAAATATGACATTTCAATAAACAGAACTTTAGGTTTTTAAAAGCATAGAATGCTTATTACTTTTAATAATATCAAACAGGCTTAATTTTTTTCCGGTGCTCCTTTAAAAGTATGGTAGCATGTCTTTGACTACAGTGATACATATCAGTATATGGTTAAAAAAAGGAACAACCTTCATAAAGCCTGTTGGTAAGGCACTGGGAAATGATTGATAAAAGGTTTAATATATGCATAGTAAGGAAATGGTGCTGTGCTTGTAAGTTTTAGGAAGTAAGACAGCCTGTTTTATTTGTATAAATCTAATAGACATTTTACTGTAGGTGTTTGTGTGAACACAATCCGAACTAATTATATGTAGTGAATACTCCTACAGAACCACATTCTAGGTTTGAAGGAAAGAATACAAAGATTTAGTTCAGACTGTTAAAGTGATTCCCTTTTCTGCCGTTTGATCCTGAATCTTATGAACAGGGAATAAACCAGAAAGTCCTGCAGAGGGAGGGAAGAGATGAATTGACCAATAGAAGAATATGCTTGGATGCTTCTTAAAAGAGGGGGAACAAAACCTCCTGCTATCTTGTGAGTGACAGGGAGTGAGAGCATCACCCACTGCGATGTCTGTGTGGAGCATGATAACAAGGGAGGATAAAGCTAACCTGGAACTTCCTGTCTGCAGAGCTCACAGAGCTGAGCGTGACTAACCAGCAGAGTGAGTTGGCAGCAATGCTATGCCCTGAATGCTTGTTTCCTGTTGTTGGTTTTCTTTAAGTTTGACCAGTCAGCTAAGCAAATATTTGTGCAAGGCAATACAATGATAAACAGGAATTAGGATAGAAGAATGAGCATCTCTCAGCCATTATTTACATATCTTCCCAGAAGAGACATAGAGATACCCTACAAATATTTCTAGAGGCCTCCTATTAATTAGAAGCAGTGAAATAAGACAATCAGCAGACTTTCCAGTAGCACAACTTGGCTACCTACAAAATGAAGTGTGAACTCATTTTTATTGCTATAATTCCTATGTTAAAAAATCTATATAATAAATATAACATTATGTAGATATTCAAATGAAGTATTTCTCTTCACGTGGATAAATAATTTTTGAGGTACATTAAGTTATAAAATTATAGACTAGTTCATAGGGATGAATGTATGTATGACAAAGTGATGTGTGTGTGTGTGTGTGTGTGTGTGTGTGTGTGTGTGTGTGTGTTTTATGTGTCCATGGGACAGTAACAAAACTCTTACACTATTCCTTGTCACTGGACAGGGAGATATGAAAATCCAAATAGTATTGAAGCTTTTAACTATGTGAATCCTGACTTGGAACAATATGAGAACACACACAGACACACACAGACACACACACACACACACACACACACACACACACACACACAAACTTCTTAAAGGTCAAAATTCATTCATAGAGAGATGTTATTAAATGTAAAAAAGATGAGCTAATGTAATGATTGCACTTAGCTACTCATTGTTAAAGTGTGCAGTGGAAATTCAGAGACTGATCTGTTCTAATTTATGTCTAAAATGCTACTGTAGTCTTCCCTGTCTTCTCTGTGAGCCATGAACTTCATAATTAATATGGAACAAGTATTTTATTGTGAAATTACATATGTGTAACATGAACTGTCACAGGTATATGAGTAGGTCACAGATTCAAATATTTGTATAGATATAAAAAGTATTTAAAGGAGCAATGATGATTAATAATGATAATTTCTGGCTTCTTTGAAGTACTGAGAATGAAACCTAGTGTGTGCTAGGAAAGTGCCCTAGTTACAACCTCAGCCCTATTGGAAATTGCTTTTATGCTATTACTGCTCCTCTTCTAGTCTTCTCCCAGTTCCCAGACTATTCCAATAAACAAAGATGAGCATGATAATACTGAAACACATATGCATCACCTTGTTTGCTGATGCTGGCAAATATGAAAAATATCTTTGACAACTGATTATATAGTGGGAATATCACCTGGTACCAGGAAATACCATCTTCTTCAAGTTGATAACTAAAATTTGCCTTACAGACAATGTTCTCTGAATATTGTGTTTGAGGTGTAGCCATTACCAAGACTTCTAACTGACACCACACACATTTTTTTCTGTTCAGTCTTCAGTGTGAACTTGTAAAGTAGCAAGGGAGCTTGACCCTTTGTCTATAAGTCATATTGAGACATTGAAAATTCTTAGTGCCTAAAAGAAGTTAAATGGTAAATTCTTTTCTCCTTATTTATTTCCTTTCATTTTTTTTTTTATATCATGTGGAGGCTAAGGATTCCAAGGCTGTGGGGTATCAGCCATGTTCAGTTACTGCTTAGGACATCTATCCTGGTATTTCTAGCTGCCTTCTTAGAATGAAGTGCAGGCTCTGGATTGTCTTTTACAATGGGAGATGATGTTACTGGTTACACATCATAACCTAAGGAATCCTGAAAGGCCACACATGCTAGGATTTTGATCTATACTTAGAGGTAACAAATAATCAGTGTGTAGAAATAATTTCCCTTTACTGTCTCACACCTTCTGTCCAGGGACTATGGCATCCATTTCTTTACAGAACAGCTTCCCTCTGCCCTTCAGTTATTATGGTACACTCTTGGTACTTTCACCTTTTATTCTGATTTCTTGCCTCTATGTAACTAAAACTGGGCACCTGTTATTTAACCTTTCCCATCACACTCTCTGTCTAATAAAGTCAATGGAAACAAACCATCCGTGTAATATTATAGAATAAAGAACTATTTTTTTCAAACAAATTTTGCCTTAAAAAGTAAAGATGTAACTTTGGGATTGAAGACATTAATATGTTTTTTGGGGTAGCATTTTGAAGCTCAAAATAGGAGAGATCTAGCTATCAGTCATTCGTATTCAACCTAAAGGAGTATTTACTCTTGATTTTGTTATCTTTATACTAAAGTAGATCATTTTATAAAGCTGAAGATTCCCATTTCCTTTTGTGTCACCTGTCTCTTGCTGCTATTCTGAGCTCCTCCTTTGTAACCTTTCCTTTTATCTCCTTTGCACTCACCCAGAGGCAAAGCTATTGCACTCTCCAGCACTGGTAAGATGGTAGAGCAGTTTGTGTTTCTAAGATGGTGAAAATATCTGATATTATTAATAGTAACATAAACTGTTTAATCAAACTAATTCTGGAATTTTTTTCACCAACATATAAGCAGGATTGCTGAATGTGGGTAGGTTATGATTTTCAGTAGGAAGCTTAATTCTTATTGTTTGGACCATCATTAAACATTAAGGATCGTGGTTGTTAATAATAATCTACTTAGAAGTCCACAGAGATCAGCTTTGGTAGCTATGTTAAGTAAAAATCAGCCCACTGTTGTTTAACAATGAAAAAGAACATGAACAATATGGTATTTGTAATTAGCTCTCCATTTACTTGAAAATATACTAAAGAAAATAACAAGTATTTCAGATGAGTCTAATGAGATAGAACAATGAATGATCACTATTCTCCTTCATAACAGGGAGATTGCAGACATCTATCTACTCCTTTATTAGCTAATGAAAGTATGCTGTAGCTGTTAGTAAATCATTCGGCATTTAATGTGAGTCTCTTTCTCTCCTGCGTGAGGTGAATTCCCACCCATGTATCCTTGCTGATGTGCTCATTAGTTTGCACATCCAGAGCTGTGCAGATCCAGAGCACTCCTGGATCCTGTCACTCTGGAGCGTCCCTTGTTGATGGTCTGTAACTCTGCTCAGAGGCTGCAGTGACACATAAGCAGAGCAGTTTGAGAGACCACATGATTGTAGTCAAAGTCCTCTGGTACTTGTCTTATTTTAACTTGACATGTTAACCAATGATCTTGGGAGATAATATCTACTTAAAATATCTTCTCTTGTAACTCTGCCTCTTTGACTCACTGTAATTCTTTAACATACAGGTGGAATATCAGGAAGCTTCCCCCGATGCTCAGCTGACTGCAATTCACATTAAACAGGCATAAAAATAAAGCCTAGTAAAATAGCGCTCTCTCTCTCTCTCTCTCTCTCTCTCTCTCTCTCTCTCTCTCTCTCTCTCCTCCCCTTTTTTTGTAAAGCAGAACAATGCTTTACAAATTCTAAAAGAAATTAAGTATAAACAATGGCCAGGAATTCCTTTGAGTGTACCTACCTTTTCTTTGTTTCTGCTTTGTTTATTTTAGTATCTGGGTCCGCTGGGAGGAGATAATGTAGATGTTGATAATGTCCCCATGCCATGAACACATTGTCTCTTTTTTGAAACCTTCCATTCCAGCTTTTCTATATTCAACAACTTATTTATCAAGGAGTCTTCCACAAACTATCATCAATTCCCTGTAACTTAACATATACTTACCTGTAACATTATCAGAAAACTGCTGTCTGGTGAGCAATTGAGGGGGTTTTCAACAGATAGTAAGACAGAGTTTGCTGCTGAAATTCTACATTTTATACATGAAAAGTCCATTATAAACTTGATTTCTGGTTCACTGTTTCTTATCACAGTTATAGATGACATTTGTACTTGATACAAGCACCAGTGGTAGCTTTCATTCATTGCCTTTGTGTTTGACTCTTACACGGTGGTATAGGATACAAATTTCCTTGTAATTTCTTTACTGTTTATGAGGTAAAACCCACTTTACAATGTTCTTTACAATAAATCGATTTTCATGAATAACACTAATGAAAACTTTGAACTTAAGATATTGTAAAACTTAAAGAGGCAACATTGTAGTTCCTGTCATTCTGGTTCACCCTATCAGATAAGTTATATGGATAGAGGAAAGTCTCAACAGTGCTTAGTAAACCCTTAAACCCTCCACGTTTGCTATTAGGTTCTGTATGAGAACTCAGCCTCTTAATTTGTCATTTCAGAAACACCCCAATAAATTCCCACGCCAGTGGACTGCTGAGACACAGCTGTGGATGTGCTGGAAACAGGATTCTCAACCATCTGAGTGACTGCAGAATTCCATTTTAACTTCTTTCTTGTTTTGTGGGGAAGGGGTTTTATTTAATGTTTAAGAAATTATTGCAGATATACAAAGGAGTAACATATATATATCTACCTGCATTTCTGCTTCTGACTGCACCCCCATGCTCACCCCATCTCTCTTCTGACTCGCCTTTTTCTTTTGTTTTTATTTTTTCCCTCCTTTCTCCCCTCACTCCCCCCTCTTTCTCTTTCATCCTTCCTTTCTTTCTGCTTCTATTTACACCTATATGTTCATCAAAATCCTTCTCAGACTCCATGCTTTCTTTCTTTCTTTCTTTCTTTCTTTCTTTCTTTCTTTCTTTCTTTCTTTCTTTCTTTCTTTCTCTTCTTTCTTTCTTTTTTCCCTCCCTCCCTCCCTTCATCCCTCCCCTCTCCTTCTTTCCTCTCTCCCTCCATTCTTTCCCTCCTCCTTCCTTTCCTTCCTTTCTTCCTTCCCTCTTTTCCTTTCTTTTCTTTTTATCTTTTGTTTGTTGATTATTCACTAAGTCCATTTCTTGCTGCCTGTATGTGAAAGGGTGAGGAATTGGAAATTTTTTTTTTTTAGATTTTTTTTTTTGATATTTACTTTATTTACATTTCAAATGTTTTCCCCTTTCCAGGTCTCCCCTTTGGAAACCCCCTGCCCCATCCCCCCTTCCCTGCCTCTATGACAGTACTCCCTCACCTACCCACCCACTTCCAACTTCTCTCCCTAGCATTCCAGTATACTGGGGCATCTTACACCCTCAGGCCCAAGGGCCTCTCCTCCCACTGATGGCCAACAAGGCCCTCCTTTATCACATATGTGGCCAGCACCATGGGTCCCTCCATGTGTATTCTTTGGTTGGTGGTTCAGTCTCCGGAAGCTCCTGGGGGTCTGGCCAGTTGACGCTGTTGATCCCTCCATGGGGCTGCAAACTCCCTCAGCTCCTTCAGTCCTTTCTCCAGCTCCTCCATCCAGGAGGAAATATGGAGACAAAGTGTGGAGCAGAGACTGAAGGAAAAGCCATCCATACACTGCCCCACCTGGGGATACATCCCATATATAGCCACCAAACCCGTGTGTTATTGTGGATGTTGGAAAGTGCTTGCTGATGGAAGCATGATAAGCTGTATCCTGAGAGGCTCAGGCAGATCCTGTTAAATACAGAGGCAGATGCTTGCAGCCAACCATTGGACTGAGCATGGAGTCCCAGAGAAACTGGATTTAATACTACAGATGGGAATAATATTTCTCAAAATTGCAAAGGCTGGTGGAGTGGTTCTTTGACACCAGGAAAAGTTTCTGTATGTTATATGTAAATGTAACTTTTATTCTGCAGACGTGATTGTTTTCTCAGAAGCTTACTGCTGAATAGGCTTACCCTTTCTAATTCTTCCTGAACCCTGCTGCCTATTTCAACTCAGTTCAAACTCCTCTCTAAGCTGACTGAAACTGGCTTCTAACCTTCTGGCTCCTTCTTACTCTCTGGCTCATTCTGTCTTCACCTGTGAACTGTATCTGTAAAACTATCACAGAAAATCTCTCTCTCTCTCTCTCTCTCTCTCTCTCTCTCTCTCTCTCTCTCTCTGTGTGTGTGTGTGTGTGTGTGTGTGTACACTGCTCTCTAAAGTTGCTTCTCTTTTCAGTACTGTTTTCATAAGAGTTGAACATAACCTATCTAAGATTCATTCTGTCAAATCTATCTCTGATTGTCTGCTTCTCAATTAGACTTCAACACAGGGTGCTTCCTTCTCCAAACTAACTTTACCTTAATTGTTTAGGATTAAAGGTATATACTAAGGGTATTCCAGTCAGAGAGATTAAAGGTGTGTCATACCAGTCAGATTAAACAGACCTAAAAGGTCTTGGAAATGATCCCTTGACAGAGCAGCCATGTTGCTGGATCAAAATTCCTCTACAATTAGGTACACATGAAAACCAATACATATTATTAGGGTACAGTGTGCTTTTTTTCTCTCTTCATGCAAATATAAATCTGTCATATTTATGATAATTTATGTCCCTATCACCTTATACAGTCATCATTCTTTTGTGTTAGATCATGTAAAAATCATCTGGGTATTTTGAAATTCATTATTAATCACTCTCAATTCTGTGTTATATTAACTATTGGAAATTATTAGTTTTATTCCATTTCATAAAAAACTGTTACAATTGAAAAATTCAGTACATTTGTAGAATATATCATTATTTACAATGTAAGATCTGCCCTATAATTTAGTAATCCCTTTGCTTTATATGTACCTGAGACAATAATATTAGTGTGCCAAAGAGATCTGTATGCTCCCATGTTACTAGAGGGCTATTCCAGTAACTAAGAAACAACAACAACAACATCAAAATATTAAGTTTCCATCAGCAGATGAATAGATAAAGAAAATATGGGGCATGTACAGATGGAATACTAATCACTCATAAAATAATAAAACCCTACATTTGTGAAAGTCTAAGCCGAAGGTCATGGTGTCAAATAGAATAATCTAATGACAGAATACCACCTGTAATTATCTTCCAAATACAGAATCTGGAATTGTTGATCACTTAGAACAGTGTTGCTCAACCTATAGGGCACATATCAGATATTTACATTACAATTCATAACAGTAGCAATTTGTAGTTATGAATTAGTAATGAAATAATTTTATGATTGGGGGTCATCACAACATGTGGAACTGTATTAAAGGGTCACAGCATAAGGAAGGTTGAGAACCACTGCCCTAGAAGGAAAGCCTACAACAGTGATAGCTAGAGCCAGAAAGAAGGATTCAAAAATATTGTATAGTAAGTATTAAGTTATTGTAAATAAAAAGTCCCTTTTATAATCACTAATAAATTTAAATAAAAAGGAAAAATCCACAATGACAATAAAATATTTGTAAAAGAGATTGAAAAGGATATGCTATGCTAAAAAAAAAAAAAATAGGCTGCTTATGCTCTTGGATTAAAAGAATATTAAAAATGTCCATAGTAATAAATAGGTTTGTTTCAATCCCTCTCAAAATAGCAATGTTTTTCAAAGACACAGAAATAGCCTATAGCTCTTACTGCAAAGAAAGATTCCAAACACTCAAAGCAGTAAGGAATAAAAGAAAGTGGACAGAGTAATATATCCTATTTTAAGAGATATTACGTTCTGTGTTACCAATAGAGTCTTTCCACTTCTGGCATAAAATCTGACAAATGTGGCATTGTATAAAAATTTAAAAAATAGAAATATGTATGAATAGTTACAGATAAGAGGTTTTTGACAGAGGCAATAAGGACACACTTTGGAGGAAGTAGGGTCTCTTCATTAAATGGTGCTGGGGAAACTGGTTTTATTTGTGAAGAACAAAGAAACCTGCAGCCACTGTCAAAGCATTAGGAGTTTGCCAGGGAATTTGTTAGGTCCCACAGCACACAGTCTAAGTTTCATCAGAGATAGGAAGCTTAATTTCTCTACTCTCTCTGCCTCCCACATCTGCCATCTCACAGTGGTGCTAATGAATGGACAGCCAATGAGTTATAACAAATCTTAAAACAAGTCCCATATTAGTGAAAATGAATCATTTTCTATGTTAATGCATTCTAAGATATTTGATAATTGAAAGGATATTAGGTCAGATAGAGATGCTCATGGTTGATGGTGATTAAGATGACAAGATAGCCTGTTATAATTTTGGCTCTTGATCTACAGCTTTCCAACTCTCACCCATCAGTCTAATCAAACAATCTGCTGCATGTCAAAGGTGTGGCTTTTTTTTTTTTTTTTTAAGAAATATTCCATTCACTCTGGTTCTTAATACCACTCTAAGAAACACAGCTTTAAAAATTGTAAACTTGGGAGGCTAGAGAGATGGCTCAGCAGTTAAGAGTGCTGATGGCTCTTCCAAAGGTCGTGAGTTCAAATCCCAGAAGCCACATGATGGCTCACAACCATCCATAAAGAGATCTGATACCCTCTTCTGGGTGTCTGAAGACAGCTACAGTTAGCAAGGGCAGAGTGAGCTGGCCTGAGGGAGAAGAAAAATTGTCTGAAGATAGCTACAGTGTACTTACATAATAAATAAATCTTTAAAAAAATTGTAAACTTGTTTTATAAATTCTGTAGGGGAGAAAGACATGCCAAAGGAAATGAAAATATGTGGTAGATACTTAGCATAATGTTGATGCTCTAGTCTCAGTTAAGTTTATGGTACATTATGTCCTAAGAGAAAGAACTTACCAATCAGATTAAATTGTTTCCTGCAATATGAATTCTTTGAGAATAGTAATTACATGACAGTCCTTGTGCAGCTCCAGAGCCTCACAGGAAATCATAAGAGAAAATATAAAAGTAGAAGCCTCCATTCTGCTACAGGAAGGCAAATGAAGGTGAACTCCTCCTTTTCTTAAAGAGTTTATTTCAAAAGAAACTCAATCTGAGTGTTATATCTGTCATTTTGAAATACATATAAATCTTCTTAAAAGCTAAGTAAGCTATTGTCAGTTGATGGCTCAATAATGGCTTTTCCTATGGACCTAGAAAATTTCTCTGGAATGGAAACATCTAAACAAGTTAGAATAAGCCATTTGCTTCTGGTAGGACAGAGGGACTAGACATGCTTTGGAGTATGGCATGTGTGTTTGTGTGTGTGTGTGTGTGTGTGTGTGTGTGTGTGTGTGTGTGTGTGTGTTGGTATTAGGAAAACTGGATATTATCATGCATAAGAATGAAATTAGGTGAATGTCTCTCAGTCATCCAGCACAAAAATTCATAATGGATCAAAGGCCTCAATAGGAAAACAAACAAACAAGCCCTCCAGTACCCTCAAACAAACAAACAAACAAACACAACATCAAAACCAACAAACCAACCAACCAACCAAAAAACCAACCTGTGGTGGTTTGAATATACTTGGTCCAGGGAGTGTAGTGTCGCGTATTAGGAGGTGTGGCCTTATTGAAGGAACTGTGCCACTGTTAGATTGGTCAATGAGACACTTCCTCTAACCATGTGGGAGTCAATCTTCTCCTAGTGACCTTCAGATGAAGATGTAGAATTCTCAGTTCCTGCACCATGTCTGCCTGGATGCTGTCATACTCCTGCCTTGATGATAGTGGACTGAATCTCTGAACCTATAAGGCAGGCCCAATTTAAGAGTTGCCTTGGTCCTGGTGTCTTTTCACAGCAGTAAAGCCTAACCAATACACAACCAAACAACAAACAGAGAAAACAAGCTTAAATTTAGCCCTATCTAAGACCCGACTATATACAACTCTGATATACAGGAGATAACTGAAACAATTGAGAAATGTTACTAAGTGAAATTTTAAAGCTTCTTTACAGTAGTACAATTAATCTCAAAAGTGAACAGAGACTATAGATTGTTCAGAATATTTAACCATTAGAGAAATAAACCTATGTATGTATTTATAGGTCTGTAGGTCATGTAATTGAAAAGAGGGCCATGAAGGGCCCTATTAAAGAGCTATAAATAAAGTAAAAAGAATAGTAGCACATATGTGGCATAAAAACAGAACTGAGGCTATGGAGAGAAATAAGGGGGCAAGTAGGACTGCAGCAGAGTAGGACTTACAAAGAAGAAGAGGACATGGGGAAAGGTAGACAAATATATATATGGAACACTACCCAATTCGTTCTATGAAGGCACAGTTACACTGATACCAAAAGCACACAAAGACCCAACAAAGAGAACTTCAGACCAATTTCCCTATTAATATTGATGCAAAAATACTCAACAAAATTCCCGCAAACCAAATCCAAGAAAACATCAAAATGATCATTCAACAAAATCGAGTAGGCTTGATCATAGAGATGCAGGGATGTTTCAATACCCAGAAATCCATCAATGTAATCCACTACATAAACAAACTCAAAGGAAAACAAAAACCATGAGCATTTCATTAGATTCTGAAAAAGCATTTGACAAAATTCCTGTTAAAAGACTTGGAAAGATCAGGAATTCAAGGCCCATACCTAAACATAGTAAAAGCAATATATAGAAAACCAGTAGCCAATATCAAACTAAATGGAGAGAAACTTGAATCAATCTGGCTAAAATCAGGAACAAGACAAGGCTGACCTCTCTCTCCCTACCTATTTAATATAGCACTTGAAGTTCTAGCTAGAACAATTAGACAACAAAAGGGGTCAAAGGGATACAAATTGGAAAGGAAGAAGGTAAAATATCACTATTTGCAGATGATATGATAGTATAGTTTAGTGACTCCAAAAATTCCACCAGAGAACTCCTACAGCTGACAAACAACTTCAGCAAATTGGCTGGATATAAAATAAACTCAAATAAATCAGCAGCCTTCCTATACTCAAAGGATAAATAGGCTGAGAAAGAAATTAGGGAAATGACACCCTTCACAATAGTCACAAGCAATATAAAAATCTTGGTATGACTAACCAAATAAATGAAAGATCTGTACAACAAGAACGTTAAGTCTGTGAAGAAAGAATTTTAAGAAGAGCTGAGAAGATAGAAAGATCTCCCATGCTCATGAATTGGCAGGGTTGATGTAGTAAAAATGGCCATCTTGCAGAAAGCCATGTACAGATTCAGTGCAATTCCCACCAAATTTCCAACTCAATTCTTCATAGACTTAGAAAGAGCAATTTTCAAATTTATTTACAATAACAAAAAACCCAGGATAGTGAAAACTATTCTCAACAATAAAAAAAATTCTGGTGGAATAAACATCGCTGACCTCAAGCTGGACTACAGAACAATAGTGATGAAAAACTGCATGCATTGATACAGTGACAGGCAGGTAGATCAATGGAATAGAATCAAAGACTCAGAAATGAACCTACACACTTATAGTCACTTGATCTTTGACAAAGGAGCTAAAATCATCCAGTGGAAAAAAGACAGCATTTGCAACAAATGGTGCTCGTTCAACTGACGGTCTGCATGTAGAAGAATGCAAATTTCTCCATTCTTATCTCCCTGTACCAAGCTCAAGTTCAAGTGGATCAAGGATCTCGACATAAAACCAGATACACTGAATCTAACAGAAGAGAAAGTGGGGAAAAGCCTCGAACACATGGGCATAGGGGAAATGTTCCTGAACAGAACAACAATGGCTTATGCTCTAAGATCAAGAATTGACAAATGAGACCTCAAAAATTTTCAAAGCTTCTGTAAAGCAAAGGACACTGTCAATAGGACAAAATGGCAACCAACAGATTGGGAAAAGATGTTTATCAATCCTACATCTGATAGAGGAATAATATCCAATATATACAAAGAACTCCAGAGAACCAAATAACCCTATCAAAAAATGGGAAACAGAGCTAAACAGAGAATTCTCAACTGAGGAAATTCACAGGGCTGAGAAGCACCTAAAGAAATGTTCAACATCCTTAGTCATCAGAGAAAGGCAAATCAAAACAACCCTGAGATTCCACCTCACACCGGTCAGAATGGCTAAGTTCAAAAACGCAGATGACAGCAGATGCTGGTGAGGATGTGGAGAAAGAGGAACACTCCTCCATTGCTGGTGGGATTGTAAGCTGGTATAACCACTGTGGAAATCAGTCTGGTGATTCCTCAGAAAGTTGCAAATAGTATTACCTGAGGACCCAGCTATACCACTCCTGTCCATATAACCAGAAGATGCTCCAATATGTAATAAGGACACATGCTCCACTATGTTCATAGCAGCCATATTTATAATAGCCAGAAACTGGAAACAACCTAAATTTCCCTCCACAGAGAAATGAATACAGAAAGTGTGGTACATTTACACAATGGAGTGTTATAGGATTTTCCCTGTCCAATTACATTAGGGCAATCGGAGCCCTGTGATTGGACAGAAAACAGGGAGTTGGAGCTAAGGGTGGAACCAGAGAGAGTGTCTGTGGAGAAGAAGAAGGAAGATGGCAGGGGATGTGAACTTAGCACCACTGATGCTTATGTTATCATAAAGGTTAGAAGTCTGGGATAAGTTGTCTAATATAGGTGGGCACCTTTTATTATTATCAATTGGCTCTGAAATTATTGTATTGGCATCATGTAAATTGTGTCTTTATTGATACATAAATCTGATTGGCTAACTATATGCTTATGAGTTTTAATTCTACCAGGTAATTGGGTGCTGAGATGGCTGACCTTGGGGTGTGCGGTTGTTGCATGGGCCTTGTGGCAGAGTTCTGCCAGGTGACTCAAGAGCTCCAGAACAGAGAGACTGCCAAGTGAGACACACCGGGCAGAAGCCCTATGGCTCAGAGCCCACTCTGTGGCCCGTGGGTTGCCAGCACTAGGGCAGGAACGTGCTGGTTCTCCTTTTTAATATTTCCCGCAACAATGTATTACTCAGCTATTAAAACCATGACTTCATGAAATTCACAGGTAAATGGACAGAATTTGAAAATATCATCCTGAGTGAGGTAACTCAGTCACAAAAGAACATACACAGTATGCACTCACTGATAAATGGATATTAGCCCAAAAATTTAGAATACTCAAGATTAAATTCACAAATCACATGAAGCCCAAGAAGTAGGAAGACCAAAGTGTGATGACTTCAGTGCTTCTTAGAAGGGATCACAAAATCCCCACAAGAGGAAATACGGAGATAAAGAGTGGAACAGAGACTGAAGGAAAGTCCATCCAGAGATTACCCCACCTAGGGATCCAGCCCACAACAGTGTCAACTGAACAGATCCCCTGGAGCTCCCTGGGACTGGACCACCAACGAAAGAGTACACATGGAGGGACCCATGGTTCTGGCTGCATATGTGGCAGAGAATGGCCTTGTTGGACGACAGTGGGAGGAGCTGCCCTTGGGCCTGTGGAAGTTCGATGCTCCCAGTGTAGGGGAATTTTGGTTGGGTAGATGGGAGTGGGTGAGTGTGTGGGGGAGCACCCTCATAGAGACAGGGGGAGAGAGTGTGGGTGAGGAGGTTTCCAAAGGAGAGACCTGGAAAGGAGAAAACATTTGAACTATAAATAAAGAAAATATCCATTAAAATTTTTAAAAATACAAAAAAACACAATAAAATGTACAACATAAAAAAGATTATAAGAAAATGCCAGAATTAACCCTAAGATTACAAAGCAGATAAAGAAGGAATTTCATGTTATTCTACATTCATTTTTGTTACTATGTAAAATACTCTGATAAAGAAACAAAATAGGGAAGGAATGGGTTAATTTGGCTTCAAGTTTCAAATTTTACCCTATCATTTTGGGAAAGTCAAGGCAGAAAGTTTTAACACATTCAAAATAAAGAGAGAATTAATGTGTCTTCACTTGTTTACTTGCTAAAGTTTGTCTAATATTCTTCACCTTATCTAGATCAGGAACCACTTCCTACGGAATGATGACACTCATAGTAGGCACTACCTAGTGATTGTTTTATATATATATATATTTAATAATAATAGGAAAGGCATATTAATTGCAGGAATGTTTCCTCAAATGTAATGTTTTCAGCCTTGCCTAGAAGAGCAAATCCATCATAGCTTTACAGTCCATGGTGGAACCATCTCAGGAAGGTCACCTGCTAGTTTTTCGGCTTCTCCTAAATGTCTCCTGGCAGTACACAAAAGAGGTAGATATAGCAAGATACAGGGAAGTATTTCTATATGTTTAACATGTTATCTGATGACCTTTCATAGCTTTTGGGTTAGCAGAATCTTCTATTTGTCAAAAGACATTAGTTACCACATGGAAGGGACCAAGGAATATAGCCTTGTTCCAGAGGGCTATATTCAGCTCAAGAGAAGGTGATCTGCCTGTAGATCTGAAAATATTCCACTCTCTTCACAGTACTGAAATGATGTTCAGCCAATCAGTCTCTGCAGATACAACATCTTTTCAGGGGTTTTCAACACACACCAATTTACTATTTCCATACTATTATTTAATAAGCTACTATTGGCAACTTGGTTCTATAAGAAATTACAAATACCTAACAAGTTGTAGTTTTCTTCAGACTAGGGATACATTTGAAGTTGTTTAAAATAAGGTAAATACAAAGCAAAATATGACTTTACTGAAATATAATTTTTTCAACTAGTATTTGGCACAGCTTATATATTTTCTGAGTTTTTGCTCTCCTTCTCTGTAATCTCTACTACATTTTTGTTCTTCTCCCCTTTTCTGTTCTTCTTTCCTTTTTATACATTATTTTTCAAACAATTTATTTTATTATGCTTTTCTATTTTCCCCAAGTCCTCACAGATCCTCCTCACCACACTACCCTCCCAACTCTATGTCCTTTCTTCCTCTTCCAAAGCAAAAATGCTCACAAAAGTCAAAACAAGAAAGCAAAAGAGTACTAAGACAAAAATAAAATGCCAAAACAAAACAAAACATCTACAAAAGAATTCATTGAGTTTACTTTGCATTGGCCAACTACTACTGGTCCTAGGGACTGCCCTTTGGTTGGGTAGATATACCCAGTGACACTCCACTGGAGAAAACTGATGTTCTCTTATCTAGAGGGTACCAATTGCAGATGCCTTCTTGCTTTGGGGTGTAACCCTACATCCATGTTCCCCTCACTCCTGGAATTCTATCTAGCTTGAACTTGTGCAGGGCTGTGTGCACTATAATAGTCTCTGTGAGCTCATACGAGCGTCAGTGCTATTGTGACCGGAAAACATCACTTCCTTGAAGTCATCTGTCACCACAGGTTCTCACCATCTTTCTACCTTGTACTCAGCCTATGTAACCAAGGACTGAGCTGAGGGTTTGATGATGGCATCCCATTCATGATTGCCTTAGTGCTTCAAAGTCTCTTACAGTCTTCACAATCTCTAATTGTGCATCTCTGTTAATAATCATCTACTGAAAAAAGCTGTTTCTCTCATGTGGGTGGAGCAAGACTATGATCAATGGTTATAAGAGTATGGCGGTAAGAGTCATTTTATTGCTGTGCTCTATTAGCTAAAATATAGTAAGATTTTCCCTTAGGATCTGTCTTAGTCTGGGTTTCTATTCCTGCAAAAATATCATGACCAATAAGCAAGTTGGGGAGGAAAGGGTTTATTCAGTTTACACTTCCACACTGCTGTTCATCACCACAGGAAGTCAGGACTGGAACTCAAGCATGCCAGGAAGCAGGAGCTGATGCAGAGTCCATGGAGGAATGTAACTTACTGGCTTGCTTCCCCTGGCTTGCTCAGCTAACTTCCTTATAGAGCCCAAGACTACCAGCCCACAGATGGTACCATCCACAAGGGGCCCTCCCCCCTTGATCACTAATTGAGAAAATGCCTTACAGCTGAATCTCATGGAGGCATTTTCTCAACTGAAACTCCTTTCTCTGATAACTCCAGCTTGTGTCAAGTTGACACAAAACCAGCCAGTACAGGGTCCACGATGTATGTTGTACTGCTTAGTTGGAATGGTATCCTGAGATTCAGAATCCCAGGAACCATGCAGCTGTGAAGCAAAGAAGTTATCCCAAAGGAAGGGCATCCTGAGACACAGGATCTCAGAAACCTTACAGCTCTGAAGAGATACAGTGTCCCAAGAGAAGAGCATCCTGAAGGAAGACATCTCAGGAAACACATAGCTCTGAGAGGAAACCTCTTCAGCCGAGGTTTTAAAGTTCCAAGAGGAGTGTGTCCCAAGCTGCAATGAGCTCAGAAGCCCCAGCCCCACTTCTTTGCTTCTCTTCATTGTGTCTCTTTTCTTAGCTTTTTCCAATGAAAGAGTCACATGAGGCAGAAAAATCTCTTGAAAGCGCTTTATTGGAGGGTTCAGGTTGTGGAGGGATGAATCTAGGGATGTCTTCCCTCTGCTACTAGGAGTGGGCAGCAGGGAATTGGATTAAGAGCAGAGCTCATACACAATTACTTAGGGGCTGGAGCTTTTCAGAGCATAGATTTCCAGACTGATGATTGGTGGGATTCAAGCCCTGAGCTTGGGGAGCTCAGGGATTGGTGGAATTTTCTGTTCAGGGATTGGTGGAATTTTCTGTTCAGGGATTGGTAGCTTCTCCTATTCAGGGATTGGTGGAGTTTTGTGGGAAGCTCAGGTATTGGTGAGTTTTCCTGTTCAGAGATTGGTGGCTTTTTTTCCACATTCTTTTCCCTGCATCAGGCCCATGGGTTAGGGTAGAAAGTCCTTCCCAGTTGAGGTGCTGTCTCTGTGGAGCTGCTGGGAAGACTGGAGAGGCTGGAAAGGATGTGCTGCCACCATAGACAGTTCTTGTGGGGCAGATAAAGGGGTGGTGTTCCACCAAGTCTGTAGGAAAGAAAATGTCATCACTACGGACAGCTCCATGATAGCTGCAGGCTGAGGGGGGTGTTATGGTGTGACAATTTGGACAGGAGCTGCCATTTTTGATAGCTTTAACTGGGGCATCTCACTGTGGCCATAGGCTGGGGTGGGAAGGATGTGCTGGCCACACTGTGACAAAATTTTCTGAGTGGCACCTAGGGACTATGTTGTATGTAGACACACACACACATACACACACACACACACACACACACACACACACACACACACAAACACACGAGAGAGAGAGAGAGAGAGAGAGAGAGAGAGAGAGAGAGAGAGAGAGAGAGAGAGAGAGAGAGGAGAGACAGAGAGAGAGAGAGAGAAACAGAGACAGACAGAACCTTTCTTAGTAGAGGTGAAACCTCTGGTTAGACACAATTCCAACTTCTCTCTGTTTTATGATGTTGAAGTGGACTAGAAAAGGTTAGATTACTGTGACCACACACCTACTTTCTTAGTAGACACAACCATCATTTAAATAAATGGGTTCTAGTATCTTCTGAAAATAAGATTCCTTCTTCTCTGATGGGACAGGATCTCCATGGATTTGTACACATAGATTTCCATGTATACAAAAGTTTCTTGCCCAGGAAAACCTTTGTATGATGTCTTACAGATCTACAAGTCCCTCCTTCTCTGCTATGAAAAGCTACAAGATATCAATCAATCAATCAATCAATTAATCAATGCATTTATGTATCTAGTATCTATCTAATCTCCCTCAGCTGTAATTGGTGTGATGAGATTGCAGCCTTTCTACTTAAAATATTCCCCCCTATCCTGCTTCTTTATCTAGAGAATCTTCTGAGTTGCTAGCCCTCTCTGTCAGTCTGGTAAATAAAGGACTCATTGTGCTTTCAATTGGCTTAATAAACATGGCAATGTCTAAATTTCCTACATGTATTATTTCAGCATAAGTTTGTGCTGTCTTTAGCAACAAAACCATCAGGTTGTAGAGAAACCATAGCATTGGCAATACCATATGTGTTCAGTGGTTTCCATAGGATGACATTGGCCAACAACTCAATTAAATTAATCTATTCCTGGGACTGGAGTTTTATTTGATGGCATAAGATATCTAATTGGGGCATTCTCTCCCCTGATATTTCAGGACTCAATTTGTAGTCTGTTCATATATGTACATATTTTATGAAGTTCCGACTGTAGTAGATCTTCATATGGATTTTCAAAAGTCTTTTATTAGTAGTAGTCTCTCTCGCTGTATTCTTTCTTCTCCCTCTGTATTTAATGTCCGCCTTCCAGTTTGCCCTTTATCTCTCCATAACAGCATCATCACTTTCCCCCTTTTAGGAGATTCTCTCCTGTTATGGCTTGCCCTGGGGCTGTTTGTATTCTGATGTTAATTCTGCTCCTCAAGAGGGGCTGCCTCAGGAAGGAGTGGATCAAGTACTCAGGTGATTTCCTGTGAAACTTCTCCTCATTCTAACTGATCAAATAAAGACTAGAACCTGTGATTGAGCAATAGAAGGGAAAGGAGAAACTGGAGGTCTTAGAGAGGACTAGAAGGAGAAGGCTGGAGGAGAAAAATGGGGAAAGAAGCCAAAGCAGAACCACATAGCTTGGAGATGCTGCAAATAGCAAGGAGTCTCATAGCTGAGGAATAGGTTAGTTTAGTGGTGGATTTGCCTAATCTAGCCATACAGCTTATAAATATAATAACTGGCTTGTGTGTTTTTTACACAGGCTTATTGGAGTTGGAGATTTACTGGAACACTCTCTTCCCTATTAGACCCGTACCAGGTTCTTAACCTCTGCATATAGTATTCGTGGGTCTGGGCTACTCTACAGAAGATGATTTTTTTCTCTAGATTTACCTTTTTATTTGCAAATTTCACTTTTCTTAGCAGATGAACAATATTAAATTGTGTAAAAGTAGATAGACATCTGCACTAATTCCCATTTCTGGTCTTTATAAACAGAAGAGCACAGAGCATGAATGAACAAGTGCCTGTATGGGAATGCACAGTCTGTTGGGTATATATTCAAGAGTGATATAGCTGAACCTTGAGATAAATCAATTCCATCTTCTTAACAAACCTCCACACCAATCTCCAGTGTGGCTGCACAAAGTTGTACTCCTTCCAGCAGTGAATAAGTGTTTCCCCTTCCTGGCATCTTCATCAGAATGCATTGTCTTTTGCTTTATTGATCTTGACCTTTCTGACTGGGGTAGAATGAAGCCTCAAAGTAGTTTTAACATATTTGCCCCTGATGGCTAAGGATGTCGAACATTTTGTTTAATAGTGATTTTTTTTCTTTTTTCTTTTTCTTTTTTGATACTTTATTTACATTTCCAATGTTTCCCCCTTTCTAGGTCTCCTCTTTGGAAACCACCTATCCCCTCCCCCTCCCCCACCTCTATGAGGGAATTCCACCTCCCACCCACCCGCCCACCCACTCCCATATTCCCACCTTGACAGTCCCCTTTACTGGGGCCTCTCCTCCCTCTGATGGCCAACAAGGCCCTCCTCTGCCACATATGTGGTCCGAACCATGGGTCCCTCGATGTGTATTCTTTGGTTGGTGCTCCAGCCTCTAGGAGGACCAGGGGAGTCAGGTCAGTTGACACTGTTGCTCCCTCCATGGGGCTACAGACTCTCTCAGCTCCTTCAGTCCCTTCTCCAACTCCTCCATCTGGGACCTCATTCTCAGTCCAGTGGTTACTGTAAAGTGAAACTTGGGTATTCCGAACTTTTGGGCTAATAGCTACTTATCAGTGAGTACATACCGTGTTCATTCTTTTGTGACTGAGTTACCTCACTCAGCATGATATTTTCAAGTTCCATCCATTTGCCTGCAAATTTCATGAAGTCATTGTTTTAATAGCTGAGTAGTACTCCATTGTGTAAATGTACCACATTTTCTGTATCCATTCTTCTGATGAGGGACATCTGGGATGTTTCCAGCTTCTGGCTATTACAAATATGGCTGCTATGAACATAGTGGAGCAGGTGTCTTTATTACATGTTAGAG
>CM052709.1:84377761-84427703 GCA_028551405.1 Uromys caudimaculatus | reverse complement strand
ATGGATCAATTTGCATTCTTCTACATGTAGACTGCCAGTTGAACCAGCACCATTTGTTGAAAATGCTGTCTTTTTTCCACTGGGTGGTTTTAGCTCCTTTGTCGAAAATCAAGTGACCATAAGTGTGTGGGTTCATTTCTGGGTCTTCAATTCTATTTCATTGATCTACCTGCCTGTCTCTGTACCAATACCATGCAGTTTTTATCACTACTGCTCTGTAGTACAGCTTGAGGTCAGGAATGCTGATTCTCCCAGAAGTTCTTTTGTTGTTGAGAATAGCTTTTGCTATCCTGGGTTTTTTGTTGTTCCAAATGAATTTGAGAATTGCTCTTTCTAAGTCTATGAAGAATTGAGTTGGAATTTTGATGGGGATTGCATTGAATCTGTAGATTGCTATTGGCAGGATGGCCATTTTTACTATATTATTCCTGCCAAACCATGAGCACGGGAGAGATTTCCATCTTCTGAGGTCTTCTTTGATTTCTTTCTTCAGAGAAAAATAACAATACAGAACTCTTTCGAGGCCCTGTAATTGGAATGAGTCCACTTTAATTGTGATTTGTAGCCATTTCTGTTTCATCTTTGAAGAACTCTTTGCTTACTTCTGTAATTCATTTTTAAATAGGGTTACTTATTTTTTTGTTTTTTGATTTTGTTTTTGTTTTAATGTGCAGATTATGTTTTTAATTATTTATATATCTTAGTTAATAAATATCTACCAGAAGTGTAATTTGTAAATTTTTTTTTTTTACCTTTCTGTAGGCTGCTGTCGTGTCTGAATGATAGTAGAACTGGTTGTACAGAAAATTTCAGCTTAATAGGCTCTTATTAATTGTTGGAATTAGTGCCTACATTATCTATAGTCTGTTCATAATGTCCATTCTGTATCAATAAGTTTAAGCATATGCCCCACTTTCTATCCTATCAGATATTAATTGAGGTCTTTAATCCATATGATCTTAAGATTTGTGCAGAGTAATAGATTTGGATATATTT
This sequence comes from Uromys caudimaculatus, assembly GCA_028551405.1. Classification (NCBI taxonomy): domain Eukaryota; kingdom Metazoa; phylum Chordata; class Mammalia; order Rodentia; family Muridae; genus Uromys; species Uromys caudimaculatus. Next base: position 84,426,707 of record CM052709.1, on the reverse strand, counting down.
TCATTCTATATACAGCCATCAAGTTTGATGAGCACTATTTGCTGTCTTTTCTCCAGGATTGTATTTCCTGTTTCTTTATTTCCTTTTTTTAAAAGTTAGGTTTTAATGTTCTGTTGACTCTTGTCTGGGTTTTCATTTGATTATGTTGAACAATGTGTTCATTATTATACAAATGCCCTACTTTTATTATTGCTATAACTCTATAATGCAATTTGAACTCTTTGTTCAGTTTTGTTTTCTGGTGGTAATGGGGATTAGGACCAGGGCCTTGTGTATGCTAAGAAATTACTCAGTTATAGCCACAGTTCCTAAACTAGAGGTCTACTAAATGTCTGTGTAGTCATTTACCATGGTTATTTTCCTTTGGTTTTATTGAATATCATTTTCACATCTGGTCTATTTTAATTACTTTTCTCATTTCTGAGAACAAAAACCTGACTAACATTAACTTTATGAAGTCTTGTCAGATTAAATTTGGCTCAGAGTTTGAGTCTATTTTCTCTCCTTCTAGGAAAGACATGAAAATGGTAATACTTAGCTTTGGTAGCAGAAGCTTGCTCACATCTGGATCATGAGCGATGAGGAACAGAGGACAAGAAAACCCACACACTGTAAATCTCAGTGTTGACTTCACCGTCTCACTTCCTCCAAAGTAAAGGCTTTGGCACACCTCCCACAGGTTCTACTGTTTCCAAACCTGATGCCATTAACTGGGAATCATGTAGTCATACACATAAACCCACGAATCTGATTTTACATCCAAACCATTGCGAGAATCTTCCAGAATTGTCTGAAACTACAGAATAGCAAAAGTATATTTGAAATCACTTAAACATAATTTTATTACACAAGAACTATAATTTCAAGGCTCAACAACTTTAGCATTCCAACAAATTTCAATTCTCCCTTTTTATCCTTGTTTAGAAGTAGGAAGACATCTTTGGAAGTATTCCCATTTAAAGTTGCCACATTTGAAGAATCCTTTCCATTTGTGGTAAACTTTCATTTTTACTGTATATTTAAGGCAATGATATGAATATCTTTCTGGTAGTTATTTTGCAAAGTGAAAATTTTTGTCTCAGAAACTGAAAATTTTTCTTTACATCTACTTTTAAAGTTATGTTGATAATGTTGATATTATTCACAATTCTTTAGTGTGAACTTTGCAAAACAAGATAGCTAATTATGTATATGTAAGTCTAAAATAAACTCAAGACAAGAATATTCTGAGAATTCACAGCATATAATATAATTTAGAGGGAAATATATAAAGCTCTCCTTGACTTCTTATGGTAATTAGTGCTTTTTTTATGCTAGCATATGATGTTCAAATGGCAATGTCATAAGAAATCCTTTGGGCTTTTCTTTTTTTTTTTAATCTATCTGCTAAAGTGACTTTGGATGTTGTCATCTCTATGTATGGGTGCATGTGTGCTGTATGTTATATATATAACTGCATATATAAATGGAGATAGGGAATATTGTTCTGGAGAATACCATAACTCAGTATACACTTCTTTGAACTAGACCAACATTGTAGCTTTGGAGGCTCAGATTAAAGATGCAATATTGTAGTACTATGCCTTGTATTACAGGGTCGTCATTCACTGATGTTCAATCACTTGCTTACCTGTAAGTGAGAAAGATTGAAGAAAAGTGGATAGTTGTTCATTTGATCATTTCCCCTTTCTTACAGTCAAGATGAAAATATCTATAAAACCTTAAATATGGTAATTAAGGGTCATATGGATCACCTGGTTAATAGGATTATGAGAGGAATCCTTGTACTAACTCTGATATGAGGCACTTAGGAGTTAACAGAACCATGTGAAGTATTAATTTAAATGAAGGAGAATACTTGCCTAGTTATACTCAGAGATTTAAATTTTTTTATTACATTAGAGTCTGATTATTATACACCTATGTTTAATGCAATCTCTTGACATAATAATTACCATGATTGTTATTACCGAGTTCTGGGAGACTTTTGGAAGATCGAATGTATTTACTTTATTTTCAAAGAGAGTTATCTCTTTAAAAGTGAAATTGGGCAAACACATGTAATTCTATTTAATATTTATTAATTTCTTTTGACTCACTGTATTGCTATATAGTGTATTTAAAGATATGCTATGTTTTCTTATATGAACAAATAAATTGTATTTATTTGTATATCCTAAATCTGTTAAATAATGAAATTTCTTCACTAAAACAACTCTTATATACTGATGAAATTTCTAGAGATTTTAGAAATATAAGCTCTTAGGAGAACTGAATGTTTGACAAGATATGAAATGTGAAAAAATATAAGACAGAAGAAATATAAGAGGAGAACAAAGTGTTCTGTGGTATTCTAGTCTATTATCCCCTTCAGTAGCTTAGTCTAATCCATGTACTCAAGAACCTGTATGGGAGCTGAGATTACTGAGAATAATAAGTGATTCAAATCAGGAAGAGGCAGAGCAGTGAGGAAAACACGTCAGAGTGTTGTGGTTGGCATTCATGTTTTCACCACTGCCTCTGTTGGAAGCTTTAGAAACTCTTGAGGAAAAGTGCCTGGAGAAATAAAGATCTCGTGATTAAAGAAGAGGAGGAACTTAGAAAACCTTTAAGATGTTATTGGTAAGCCCAACCTCTGATATAATATGTGAACATTCAAGGACTACATGGTATAGGTCTTATGATTCTCAATGCTACAACTGCATGCTTTGTTTGGAACACGGTAAATATCTGACATTCTTAAAGCAGTCTGCTCAGGAATATATCCCCATGCTTTAGGCAGGAATCTGAACCCTGGTTTCTCTTAAGTGCTCATATCCAGAAAATGACTTTTTATTGTGCAGTGCCAATTAAAAAATCATAACATTTTCACTTATTTATTAATAATATCTTAAGTAATATATTGGAAGATTTTAGGATGCATTTCAAAATAATAAAAATATTTAGTAATTTGATTACTACTTAATGTTGCTTATTATTTAGAAAGTGTCATATTCTATGGCTTTCTTCCTGACTCATAAATATGCTTTAGTTGAAGCCTCCTTTATTGTGAGTTTTACATTCTGCAGTTATTGTAAAGTTCTCTCTCTCTCTCTCTCTCTCTCTCTCTCTCTCTCTCTCTCTCTCTTTCTCTCAATGCTTTTTTGTTGTACTATATAAATTTTCTGGAGCCATTAAACAATAATTAGGGAATGACAGCATGTCTGCCTTTCCAAGGTTTTTGTAACTTGCTCATTGATTCAACATAAAAGGAGAAGGACATTTCAAAGTCATCTGGTGTCATGAGTTATATTTAGCAGAATAATTCTTATTTATTTTTAAATAAAATTATATATAGAACAATAATCATTTTTAAATGTCCAACTTTGCCTTAGGAAGAAGCAAACTTGGCCTTACGCCCTGCAGCAATTTCTGGGATACTTCCAAAGCACAGTTTGATTACTATCGATCTAACTAAGGTGCCTCATTGCTCAGAATCTTTTCTAAGCTTATTCTTATTTTTGACATGCTGCTATTGTTTCTCCTGTAAACTGAAAGAGACTGGAACATGGTACCTAATACTAAAATCCTAGTATTATTTTTAAAAATACGATAATTATAAAATAAAAATATCTTGTATTCTAAACCTTAGACTAATGTTCTCTTATTTTATTTTTTCCATGATTATTTTATGTAATAATTTTTTAGGTGTCAGAGAAGACATATATTTGTCTGAAGGTGGTCAGGTTTCCTTTCACGAGAAGTAATATATTTTTGGCCCTGCTTTGATCTAGCTGGCTGATGCTGTGCACAGGATACAAAGTGGTATTGGCTTTTTTTGTGATCAAGACAGAAAAGGGAATTATGAGGAGACTCATGTTTTGTTTAGTTTCTGATTTAAGCACTCACTGGAAGATACAAAAAGCTTAAAATGTTCAAGTCATCAAAATTAGAGAGAGAGTAAAAATCATGAAGCAAAAGGGATAAAAAAAAGCTAAGTAAATACAGCAAAGCAATAATATCATTAACAGTAACAAATGCAACAGTTTAGTACACTGAAAATTGGTACAAAGTTACAGTAGTGCAATAAAAGAGATGATTTTATAAAGGACATTTCACTATAAGAAGGAATGTGCTAATTATGGTAACATGTTAATACTTAAACCTATTCTAACAGCCATAAACCTGATATAGTCAAAACAATATGAAAATCAGTAGCCATAGGAGCTATCATTTATTTGAGCTAGTGACTCTAAATATTTCATTTTTCAGACTTGTAATATCTGAAGTCCCAGAATAGTATTTGGAAGTGGAATTCCTCTCATGAGTTTCCAGCAGCTGGAGGCATCTGTTTTTGTATATTTTTACATTGTACAATTGTTATTTTTAAAAAAGTACAGTTAGAGCTCACTCCAGAGCAAGATAAATCAATGAAGTGGACTGGGTTTTCAGTGTTTAAGAATTTCTAAACAAGCCAGGCAGTGGTGGTGCACGCCTTTAATCCCAGCACTTGGGAGGCAGAAGCAGGTGGAGGCCAGCCTGGTCTACAGAGTTCCAGGACAGCCAGGGCTACACAGAGAAACCCTGTCTTGAAAACACACATACACACACACACACACACACACACACACACACACACACACACACACACACACAAGAATTTCTAAACAGATAGAAGCAAGAAATAGTGATACCAAAATCCATCAAAGTCATTGGTCAATGCAAAATAGAGGTTCCAGATACACTGGTTTTCACATGAATGTTTACTATTATAAACCCTATTGCTAGCAAATGCTTGAAATTCTGTTAAAGGGCTAATATGATAGCTTACCCAACTATTTCTTTAGATATAAATCATTTGGAAATAGGACTGGATCAATAGATTTTAAAGTTTTCTATTTTTTAATACCAAAGTTTTATTTCTGTCAGTGACCTACAGGCAAACAGTTCAAGAACACAGAGAGAGTTGAGCAAGGTATGTTTGTTATTTCACACAGTAAAAGAGAAAACATACCACGAGAGAAATGAATTGTCTCCTAAAAGGGTGTTAAAGGAAACACTTTTCATGTTTGAACCTATAAAACAAGGGCTCAGATAAAACATACTGGAAAACAGAGTCTGCGATTAAAGTAGTGGCTGCTACTTTCTTAGCATGAGTAACAGAATGTAGCATTTGTGGTGGGCACAATAGCTTACTCCTCTTCATTTTCTTAGACAAAACCATCGTGTCATCATGTTTGGTCACATTGGACCATGCTCTCAGGTTAATAGTTCAGCTGAAAGGATAAACAGACAAATGCATGGTGTGTGTGTGTGTGTGTGTGTGTGTGTGTGTGTGTGTGTGTGTGTACATTCACATGCATTTGTATGTGAAGAGTATAAGTATACAAACACACATCTCCATTAGAATAAGTGTTAAGATAAAAGTATGCTGTGTGGAGGTCTCTAATTCTAATTCATAACCATACTGATAATTCTATATCAATTCTTATTTTTTTCTTTTCTTTTCATGACAGGATTTTTCTGTGTTACCCTGACTGTGCTGTAGACCAGGCTGGCTTTGAATTCAGAGATCTGCCTGCTTCTTCTGGAGTGCTGGGATTACAGCGATGTGGTACCATTACCCTATCCATATTTTCTTTTTTATCTGTAAATTCTCTCACCAGAATAAGAAGCCTAGATTCCCCCTATTCATGTTTCTTATCCTTTCAGTTCTAGTATATACATAGAGAAACACCAAATTTTCTCACTTATAGTAGTATGACTAAGAATATTGCCAAAGTTTTGTTCATTTTTGTCTAGATTAAACAATCAAAAACAAACAAAACAAACAAACAAAACCACTTATTTTCAAATCCCTAAGCAAGAGTCAGCAACATGTTTTAGAGTTTATACTGTTAAACGTGGGTTATGTCATATTCTAAATTTATTTCTTCAATCTTGTATTCCTAAATATTTTTTAAATTTGTGTTCAGTAAAGATCAGTCTTTATGTCAGACAATTCCAGCGGTTTGATAATTGCACGATTCCATATATCAAACATGGCAGTAGCATACAGAATTGTTCTTAACTCTTACAATGCTCTTTTCTTTACCTATTTGGCTTTTCCTTCTATTCCTAGGTCTCTGGCAAAAAACAGAGGATTTAATCTTCCATTTAGTTTCTTTTCTCTTTTCCAGAATGCTGAGTAATAGGAATTATATTGTGGACCACCTTTGCAAATTGGCTTCCATCTCTCAAGAAATTGTTACACTTAAGAACTCAGTTAGTTTTTTTCTTCTGTATCCAGGCAAGGGCTCAAGTGGAGGGATTGTGACACTAACCCATCCCCCAAACCTTTGACCTATAGAGTGTCCTGCTTGTAGAGTTGCTGGGACTGGAGCTTAGCAGACTCATCATTAAACAGATCAGAGAGACTTCATCCAGCAACTGATGGGAGCAGATACTCAGTGCCCCAGCCAAACTTTAGGTGGAGTTCAGGGAGTCCTGTGGAAGAAGGGAGGTAGGATCTGAGGAACTAGATTGGTCAGGAACATACCAGGAGAACATGGCCCAGAGAATCAACTGAATGAGACTTGTGGGAACTTGCAGAGATCAGTGATCCTATAGAGCTCTGACCTAGGTCCTCTCTCTATATGTTATGACTGAGTGGTTTGTTGTTCTTATGGGAATCAGTGGTTGCAGGGGCTATCCCTAACTCTTTTGCCTACCTGTGGGACCCTTTTTCGTTTACTGGGTTGCCTTGCGCAACCTAGATATGATGGTATGTACCTGGTCTTATTGCAGCTTGTTACAGCCTGTTTGGTTGATGTCCCTGGGAAGCCTGCTCTTCTCAGTAGGGAGGAAAAGGGTCATTGTTTCTGGGGGAGAAGGGATGGAGGGGAAACCAGCTAAGATGTAATACATAAGAGAATAACAAGAAAACATAGTTTAATTCAGTTAGTAGATTCATAGACCGACTCCTTGATCACATGTGTACTTCATGCTGCTGTCTCTCTGAATGTGAATCCATTCATATGCCATGGAGCAAGAATGGTGGTCAGAGGCAGCTTTTGGGAACTGTTTTTCTCTTTATACTTTGCAGGTTCCAGAGATGAATCTCAGTTCCTCAGGCTTGATAGCATATACCTGTACATGCTGCACTGTCTCATTGACCCGCTAATATAGTTTTTGGTATTCTGCAAAGGGCATACATTTGTACTACAATCTTAATTTGAAATTGCAAAGTAAATTCAAGTGTGAATTTGAATTGACAAAGACAGAAAATAAGCTCTCTGAGGATATCAAGTTATTTGAAGATTTGTTTAACTCGAATTATCCTAGTAGTTTTTTTGATCAGCACAGTTAATTGAAACAACTTAAATATTAATAGGTAAAACTTATACATTAGTTACATGGTCTACAGATAATTTTAGAGCTGTAAATTTTAAAGTATAGCATTATGTCCAATTTAAAGAAATTTTCCCTCAGAATTGTAACTTTCCATTATGTGATCATGGCAAAATCACAAAATTAAAATTGAAGATTAGTCATTCATTATTGGATTTCTAGTACTTAGATAAATTTGATTTTATTACTGTCTTCACTCTGGCAGTACAGAATCAAGTGTAATTTGATATTCTATACACATTAAGGTAAACATTGGAAGCATGTATTTCCCACCATATAATACTCATAATCTATAACTCTAACACTGAGCCTTTAAAGTTTTCCCTTTTCTCCCTCAAAACTCTCCCTTATACTCCTTCCAATCTCCTTCAAGTTCATGGCCTCTTTTCATTACTTATTACTATATGCATGTAAATATGAATTATATTACTAAATATTACATGCTAAGTCTATATAATGTTAGTTGTTTATATGTTTCCAATGCTGACCAATTGGCACTGGATAATCATTTGGTGTCGTCTTCCCTAAGGAAGGCCATCTCTCCCACTTTCATCCTTTCTTACTTGAGTTTTGATGTGGGAAAGTGAGCTAATAGGTAATGGGCAGAAACATAATTTGACTAGTTCACCTGAGTTTTCTAACTACTTTTCCTAAGGTTGAAAAGAGGATGGATTGCCGGCAAATATAATGTTTATGATGAAAAAAAAAGTGTCTTTGCAATAATTCTGAATTCCTGTAATCTCCTTCAGTCTCCAAAGCATTATAAATCACAATGTCAATGAAACCAGAGGCTTCTTTATTCTCTCAATACAAATAATAATGCATTCTGGAAGAACGAGCAAGGAGATATTTGTGCGACTATTTAAGTCTTTTGATTTAGAGCAGTCAATGAGCTCATAAAATCACAAAAGACAACTGAAGGTAAACAGCGTGAAACAGATATGATAATTTAGCCCTGAGGTTTCCTCCAAATGCTGGGAAGATATTCACAGTTTATGAGCTGATAACAAACTCTGCCTTTCTAAATGAAATGGCTTCGAAAAGAAAATAAGCACAATGTCATGGTGACTGAATAAAGAACTAAGCTTAAAGCCTTGGTTTTTCTTTTGAATGCATAAATATGCATAATTATTGAAGATATCGACTACACCCTTACAATCCTTTGAATGCATTAGAGACTTTGTGGCAAATAGAATATGGACTCCTAGGAGGGGAGGTTAGCTCCCTGGTCCATTCTTGCTGCTGTTTATTTTTACAGTAAAAGGTTGTATATTTTTGGTTAGGATAGAATAAGCCTGATGAAGGCAGGAAAATTTACTGTGTTTGAATCTCTTAAAACTTTGGCCTTTATTTATTTATTTACTCACTTTACATCCTAATCTCAGGCCTCCTCCCTCCTCTTCTCCCAGTCCTATCCTGCACCCCTTCCCCCATTCCCACCCCCCTACTTCTCCTCAGAGAAGGGGATCCCCACCCCCAAAAACCTTCCCTGGCACATTATGTCACAATAAAAGTGCACCATCTTCCACTGAGGCCAGACAAGGCAGCCCAGCTAAGGGAAAGGGATCCAGAGGCAGGCAGCAGAGGCTGAGTCTGAAACAACCCCTGCTCCCACTGTTAGGGGACACAGATGAAGACCAAGTTGCATATCTGTTATATGTGACTAGGGTGTGTAGGGGGCTCATGTCCAGTTCATGCATGCACTTTGGTTCGTGGTTCAATCTCTGTGGGTCCCCATGGGACCAGGTTAGTTGACTCTGTAGCCAACACCTGACATTATTAATGAAACTCTGCTATGCTTGCAGACAGGAGCCGACCATAACTATTGTCTGCGAGGTTTTTCCACCAGGGGATGGAAACCTGTCCCGTGTGCTATTTGGTCTCGCCAGCAAGAACCCACGCGGACACACGGATCCTTCTGCAGCAATGCGTTTATTGCATCATGAAGAGGAAGACCCCGGGCTCCAAAATGGCGCTGCTTATATAGCCCTGAGGCAGCGTGTCCTCCACTGATTGGCGCGCCCCGGGAGTGGGCGGTGATTAGTCATGTACACCCATAATGCGCAAGCGCTTCGGGGTTTCCCCGCGCTATCCGTAAGTTTCCTTAGAGCGACAGCGGAAGTCAGCGCCATCTTGTAATGGCGAATACTCTAACCGCTCCCTACAGAAACCAATGCAAAGACACACAGCCAAACATTAGGCAGAGGCCAGGGAGTCTTGTGGAAGAGTTGGGGAAAGGACTGAGGGACCATAGTGGTCTTAAAACCTTCAATTTATTGCCCTTTATCATTATTTAGTAGATTCTAATTCCAGGTTGAATGCTTGTATTGAAACCAGAAACTTTCAGAATAAGACCAAAAAGAACATATCTAAAGGAATAACATTTATAATATTATCATAACTTTACAAGATTAAGTTCATATATATATGCAGAGTGTAACAGAAACCCCTAAGGAAAACTGTTTACACAATTAAAGTGAGAAAAAAGTTTCAGAGAGTTGAGCATGAAATGTTGAAGTTAAAACTTCATACCATAGATAACCAAGCACAGAGAGACATTGGAACCTATAGTATTATACTCTGCCAAAATAAGGCATTATAAACATGCAGTTTACTATATATCATGCAAAAATGAATAGTCCTTTTTTTTACATTGCCCATAAGAAATCCAAATAGTAGAAGGATATTGATGAAGAATGTAGTTAACATATTCCTTTATGTGTGATCCATATATCACATGAGAGACTTAGAAAATGTCCAACATGGAAGCGTCTGTTGTCTTCTTGTGACTAAGAGATTGAGGAAGTAAAATCAATGGGCCCTGGTCAGTCTAGAATACACAGAAAGCTCTTTTGTCAAATAAAGCAAAACAGAAATAAAAAGTGACAAGAAAAATACAAGAAACAGACAAGAATATGGATTCAGAGGGCTGAGGAGATGGCTCTGCAATCAAGAGCAAATACTACTCATGCAGAGGACCTGAGTTTGGTTCCCAGCATGTCTATCAGGTGGTTCACAAACTCATGTCACTTCACTTGCAGAGGATTCCACACATCTTCTAGCCTCCTTGAGCACCTACACTCACGTGCACATACCCACATATGCACACAGAATTAATAATATAATGCGTCTTAGCAAAACAATATAGAATCATTCCTTTTTACCTCCTTATATACTTCTACAGAGGAAAGAATTCTTAGAACATGATAGCCAATTGAATGATGTTCACAGATTACAAATGGTAGAGGCAGATGTCTTTGAATACTCTGATTCTTCTCTTTATAAGTGAATCTCACTGATTCATATTGAAAATGCTCATGCTGTCGTAGGAAGAATGTGCTAAATGCCGGGGGAAAATGCTGACTCTAAGACCTTTAGGAAGACTCTGACCTGCTCTGTAAGTCACTCATTCTGTTTGAGCATCATTTTCCTGAGAGAATAAATCAAAGCCAGATGTATCTGATGTCTGACTCCTTTCATCACTCTCAAGATAAACCCCCAAAAGTAATTTAACCTTGGTAAATGTATTTTACAAAGTATATGCAATTTATGTATATTCACTAATAAAATTGAAAAAATGAGGACTTTTGCCAAAACTCACAAATATTACAAATCTTAAATCTTTTAATGATGTTGAGAGAAAGAATGCTAGAAATAGCAATGAGACTATAAGTCTATGTCAACATTTATCACTTAAACTTTTAGCTCCATTGCCCAGATGCTTCACTAAGATACTGAGGGAAATATGAATGGAGGTAAACATGTGACTCAAAATGGACGATATGAACATCATGGCCTTGAGCATTGGTTTCACTACTGAGAATAGAATTGTTTATGTGTACTTAGAAAACTACCTATAGCATTCTGCAAAATAGGAAAATAAAATGTAAAACTTACTTGTTACCTATAGTCACCAAATTACAAATGTGCAAAATATTGGTTTAGTGATTAGTAAAGGAACATATTTATTTATACTGTGTTTTTTAACCTCTTGGAAATGAGCATCTACTTCCTACAAACATGACGATAAATATTCATAATGTGTTCTGACTGCTGAGGAAACTCTTAGACTATTACGACAACTATCAGACCCTCAGCCAGACCAGCACAAGAGTTTAAAATACTCTAGGGAACCGTAGTGTGCTGAGGTGGGAAAGTGAGCCATGCCACACACGACATTTTAAGCAATATTCTCATTGTACTAGTTTTGCATAGTTTCTTTCTAAGATCATGGCGTTTTAAGCAATATTCTAATTTTATCAGTTTTGCATATTTTCTTCCTAACCAAAAGCATATTTGGTATGTGTATGTGTATCTCTCTCTCTCTCTCTCTCTCTCTCTCTCTCTCTCTCTCTCTCTCTCTCTGTGTGTGTGTGTGTGTGTGTGTGTGTGTGCATGTTTGTGTCTAGGGAGGTATACTTAAATATGTACATATGTGTCTGGAAGTCAGAGAACAAACTCACCTATACCCAGTCATTCATTTCCCTTTTGAGTTAAAATCTCTCACTGGCTTGAAATTACACAAGTAAACTAAGCTTGAATTGAGCTAACCCCAAAGATTTGTCTATCTTCACCTCCCCAGCACCAACAGGCCTGGCAACGTCTTATGTTTGGTTTTGGGACCTAACTCATAGCAAATAAGCCTTTTACTGACTGAGCTATCTCCCCAACTCTGAATTAATTTATATATCATTTGCAATGATGATTTCTATTGAGAATTTTCATTTATATTTTGAAATTATAAGCCTATTTATATCAACCTCTCATTTTCACATTTTGTTTACAATTAAGCCTTTTTTAATGCTGTTGTAAATGTTTACCTTTTTATTTTATTAATCTTCAGATTTCTTTTTATTAAGATTTATCTTTGTCAGGATTTTGAATAATTTTTCAAAAGGGCACAAAAGTTTATCTAAGGATCATAGAACCCAGGAAAGGTAGGAAGTTGGGAATAAATTGAGAAGCATAAATCAAGAGGCTACAGAATGTTCTTAAGTATCCTACAGTTTCCTACCATGAGATACTTAATATTTTCTTTTCTTTTCCAGTTAGCCTATAATGCTGGATTTTAATATGCCTCACATTTGAGAGTATACCTGGAGAATGTGTGAATATTGAGTTATTCATTGTAAGTAAATGCATCTTCAAATTTATTAAAAAGCTATGTAAGAAAATTATTAGGCAGATATTATTGTAAGGCAAGGTATGAAGAAAAAAATAATAAAGAAAGCAAAGTACCAAACTTCAAATAACAATGAACTCATACACCATCTTATGTTCTCAGCTATGGAGAGCAAGTCTTCATATGCTGTTAGCAACTGTCTCTACCACAGAAGGCTGATATGAGGATTAAATGATCCCGTGTTTAAAATTCCAAGTAGTGCTTTGGAAGAAAGGTGATTAGTGGCAAAAATAAAGGGGTGGGGGATTAGGAAAAACATTAGGAGACAATATTATATTTATACATACTCTCTTTTCCTTTGCATTTATATGAAATCACACTTTCCCATCATCTTATGCTCAAGAGAATGTCAATTAACCCATCCTCCACTTCTGATTTCAGGGTACAAACCATCTCTTCTAAATAATACTTTTCCATTCCCGGCCTCTTTCCCTTACTTTTTAAGGCAGTCTGAGGCTAGTATTTCCAGACAATTTGTATTTAATTACCAGGTATTTGTATCTAAAACTATCTTTATAAATATATCAAGTAGGATTTTTAACAGAAGAATGCACATATTTGTGTTCTCCAAGGTATTATCTGATGTATTGCTTTGATTGCACATAACCAGCAAACTGAACCTGGTTTAAAAGAAATACTTCATCTTTAAATACATTCACCTGATGAGCACTTACTTTTTATTGAATGGGAAATTGCCTTCCAGTAGCAGCCTTATGGAGGCATGGTTATTCACATTTGGAGAAACTCACGGGAATTCATTGTTGTATCATTTTTCCTACATATTTCTTGAATAAAAGAAATGTGGCTCACAATGATTGTAATACTTAATCATTGCAAGGGAGACAGAACTGTAATTAATTAATCATTTAATTACTTTTCTGTTGCAGCTGGATTTTATCCATTTCATTTACATGCATAGCTGGTTTAATAGCTTTTGCTGAATGGGTTGTTTGAACTAATTGACTGGAGAATCAAATCATCAAACCAACATTGCTTAGGAACTTGCAGTAAATATCTCATCTTATGGAATTTAACTGGTCATTCGTCTGCTTTATGGAAGTCTGAACTAACTCCTATTGACCTCTTCACCCTATTCTGTTTTGAGGTCATTGAATTCAGCTGTAAGTTTACTCTAGCCAGTGAGATCATATCAGAAGCATACGTATCTTCTCCCTGTTACCTACTTATTGCAAACTCTTACTTGACTCTAATATTGCTGTTGTGGTCATATATAAGTCCTGGCTTCTATTTTTAATATTTTTTTATTTCAATTTTTTTGCTTTTAAAATGCTTTTTTTCTTGTCTTTCTATTCCATAGCAACTGTAGAAGCACACACAGTTGTAGGAAGTAATACACAAAGACATTATAAACCTTTGGCGAATATGTTCCTGCCAACCAATATAACATATTTTACAACAGAACAATATCGCAAACAGAACATCAATAGTGATTAAGTTAATTTATGTTATTTATATTTTACTTTATCAAATGCACTCATGCACGAGGCAATATGTGTTATATGAATCCTTTTGTGACTATTATTTAGTCCAAGAATCAACTTGTCTACGTTGGCTACCAGTGATATCACCCACAGGCATCTTCAAAGCGTCTTACTGCCATTTTCCTCTCAGTTCTCTTCCTTATGTTACAAAGTTTTAACTAGAGAAAATATTTTCAACACATGGTGCTGGAACAATTGGACAGACTCTTAACAGTTTGTTTTAAGGAGAAATCTAACTTTTATTTCACACAGATCTGAGTTTATAAGTCCCTTCTTATTATCTATGTCTTACTCTCAACCATTTCAGTTATTTGTAATTAACAATAATATAAAAATTTTAGATGGAAATTTCAAAAGTAATACAAATCTGAGACTTAAATACACGGACATCCTGAGCCATATGAAGACACTGAAGAGTATTCTGCTTTTTCTCACTCAGGACAGGAATACAGGAGTCTGTATTCAGTGTTTGTGTTATATATGATGCCTGCCCAACAGTCATTTAGTCTATGTGTGAAATATCACAGCAACTGTTTCAGACTTTGCAGTGAATGTATTTTCATAGCATTTATTACCTACTGAGAACTCTGTAGAAAAAGAATAGTGACCCTGGCAACTTGAACTTTCCAAAAAAAAGTCATAACAAGCTCTTGTTAAGTGGATATGATTTTTAAAATATTATTACTTTGTGAGTAAAGGGAAAATAATATATGGAAGATGTCACAACAGATGGAAAGAATGCATTTTCTATCCATAAAATGATAAAGGGGAAGACAATTCTTGGGTTTTTTAAGTTATACTTTAAATTATAAAATGGAGCACCATAGTATGTGATAATCACAGAGTATTTTCTCAGACCCAAACTAGGCATCAACTGAAGTTTAAAACCATATCTCTCATAAATAAGAGGTAAATTCTACATTTCCCATATTCTAGATTGATTGTGGATATGAACATTGAATCTAAAATTACTAAGCTTCTAGTAGGAAACCTAAAAACAATATTCTTAGTTTAAAATTTATTGAATAAATTATGAAGGATTATAAATTAAAATGGATGAATTTAATATTATCCTAAAATGTTATATCATAGATTAATGAGACAGAATAGTGTTAAATAGCAAATTCCTCTGAACCTCATAAAGATCAGGAATTTCTAAAGAAGGTTCATAAATACCCAGAGAGTGAACAGCACAAGTAACTCAGGAAGTCCCTAAAATGGTTCATATTTACAAGGTCCATCATTTCTCAGGGCTATATAAGCAGATGAAGAAGACCAGGAGACTTAACTACAAGGGATACTTTGATCTGTCTAGCCAACTGCATGTTGTACAGTCACTTCTGGGTTCATAAGTCATCACCTATGCTGATGTAGGCTTTTATCAACACAGCTACCTTTGACTCATCCCTGCTCTTTTAGATAAATCATTATCCATTCTCCTAGATGTAACCCTAATAAACTCATTGTCTCAAAAAATTGGGTTTTGGTGGTATCATTGATTTGGTATGTTATTGATTTTTTCTTTGAGATAAAAATGTTTCTGTCACATCAACTGAGAAAAAATATCATAGTAGAAATAGAGATTTTTGGAGGAAAAAAATACAATCACACATTACAGACAACAGTTTTTTTTTTTTTTTAATGTCACACATTATGGAAAGGAAAAATTTTCCAAAATGGTACTGAACAAAACGTAGATTAGTCATTTAAAATATAATCCCTGAAACTAGTGTTATGAAAAGAGGGGACCTATTTTATGGTACCAAAGGACTGGGGTTTGCTGGACATGATGCTAAAATCCAAGGAAACAAAACTAATAATAGTGTATACAATGTCATGTGTATGTCACAAGAAACAATGAGCTGAGGGAAAAGACTACAGATGGGATAAAGAACATATTTGAAAACAATATTTAAAGGGTTAGATATATATAATATAAGAAACAAAAAAGCATCAGTGACAATAGATAAATAAATATAAAATATGATTTCAAAATGAATAAAAACCATAAATAGATGTTTCCTGGGTATGCCCAAGTGATATGTAGAAAAGTCATCAACATAAATCATTCCTAGGGAAATCCGCTGCAAAATCACAATGAGATATCACTTTATCAGCATTTAATAAAATGTCCAAACAGCGTGAGTGCTCAAGAGGATGAACAGAAAAGGGAAACGCAGCTCTTTGTAAATAAATATAGCCACTGTGGAATCAGTTTGGATGCACCTCAAAAAATTAAAAACAGTTATTTAGAAATATCTATATATACTATATAGATATCATTTCCCCCTTTACTTCCTCCATCCAACGCCCCTCATGTCTAATCAACATTTTCTCAAATTAATGACCTTTTTTCTTTAATTGTTGTTGCACACAAAAATATTAAATACATAAATACAACCTTCTGAGTCCATTTAGTATTACTTGTATATAGATTTTCAAAGATGACCATTTAGCATTGGATAAAAAATAGGGAACTAATATTTGGGTGAGGTTAATTATTCCTCTTTCAGTAGTCATTAAATGTCTGTTGCCCTTCATCTATAAAAGGAGCCCCATGAGCTTCCCTTCATCCATGCTGGCATGCCAACTAGTATTGTCAATTTTTCAATTTTGTCTTTACAACTATATTGTTGAGAGTTGATGGCAATATATATATATATATATATATATATATATATATATATATATATATATATATATATATATATTTCTGCCCTCTATTATGATGTTTACAAAGTTATAGATTTGTGGATTGTGTTTCAAATATATCATTTTGGGCAGAAGATCACAAAGTCAGTTGTTCTCTCTATTTTAACTAGTAGATTTCCATTAGGGTCTCTGTCTGCTGTTAAAATAATCTTACATAATAATCATTATATAATCATCTTATATAATGAGGGGTAAAAGCAGCATTTACTAATGCATACAAAGGTAAGTATTAAAAATCCAATTAAAGATTATACTGGCAGGAGAATGTGGCAATCAGACATTTTCTTATGTTCTATGATCTGAGTAGCCATGGCTAGCAAGCATGCGTTCACTCCCATTGACAAGCTTTAAGTCCAATTAGGCAGCTGTTTCAATTTGATTTCTATTGCTGTGATAAAATGCTATGATCAAAAAAATGTGTTTAGTTTTACAAGAGCAATAATATTTGCACTGAACTCTCTGATTGTAAAATCATTACTTTTTCCTCTTGGAGTTGTGGTAATTAATATTTTGTTTCTAACATAGCTTTGAAATTCTGTGGTGTAAATATACATACCAAATAATTGTACTTGAAAGCAAATTTGATTTTCAAATTATTCTGTACAATATGAGTTATTACGTAGGAAGCCTCATTTCTTCATATTTGGGACTGTTATTTTAATAAGCTACAATTCAGACTCATGAGAGATTAATATTCTCAAGAGAGAGCAATTGAGTCCGTGCTTTAGAACCTAGTTCACTTTGAACTTGCTAGATAGTTCAGATAGGCCTTGACCCCTTGATCTTGCCTTGGTCACACAAGCACTTGGATCACAAGAATGTATTAACATACTTGGTCAGTCCAACATATTGCTGTGTATTACAAAAAAAATCAACTGTAGGTGATTCTCACAACTCAATTTTCAGTGTTCCCTAAAACTACAGCTTGAGCAAGTCATGGGCTAAATACATCAATGATAGATAGCCTCATATACAATGTAAGCATACAGAAATACAGCCATGAAACTACATATATTTATCACAATTGAAAGGGTTTATATTTTAGAATAGCTGATAAATTCATATAATTTTTATTCATTTGGAATGTAATTCTCAAAGTAGATTTAATTGCTAATCTTGAGCAAAGGGCAAGTGTAAAACTAAGGTAACAGAAATGTTCCAAAAAGTGATTTAGAGAAACTCTATTGCTTGTAAACTTACCAATATAACCTGATATTGTCCATCAAAAACTCCCAACTTTGGCAAATGATCACCTGTCAAGCTTTGAGTGTGAATGTGATGTCCATATTGTCAGACTGGAAAACAAATTTTCCTATACATAAAATGCTCCTGGTGGTGGAAATGCCTCTCTTTATTTCTGATAAAAAAATATTTCATTCAAGCATTATGGAAAGACTCACATGTAGTGAAGATTTTATTAACAAAGAAAATATATATATATATATACACATGTATATGTGTATGTCATATATATATATATATATATATATACACACATACATATACATGTTGCTTTGTGATTATGTATTACCATTATTACTGTGATTACATGTTTATAATGATATGTTTCCTTTTATGGGTATATAATAATAGATTTCTTTAAAGATTATATATAAGTCTATGTAGAACACACACACATATACACATGGGGGTGCTTTCTAAAAAAAAAAAAAACAACGCTTTTATAAAGGATTCTAATTATTACCAAAATGCCTATATCTATCATACTGGTATTAGTCACTTTAGCATGGCAGATATTTGTAGTATAGAAAGCCAGGCAATTTATGCTCAAGTCATGCAATTACTGCAGTAAAACATTTTCTCCTTTCAGGAGTGAAATTGACTCCTTTTGTTGAGGACTGGCTAGCTTCTCTCCAGACAAGAAAGAGAATAATGGTGATACCTTTGGAAAAAAACATGGATTTGATTAATCTTTTCTTTTCATAAACTTTTTAAATGAAGAAAATTCTGCCCCTTCACAATTCTCTACTCAAATGAGGCAGATGCTGCCTTATCTCTCACACACAAATGAATAAATCAAATGATTGTTTTGATGTAAAAGAATTAAGAAGTCACTTACCATAGTCATTTAGTTTTAAATGAACTGCTCTCAGAGCAAAATGATATAGTAGTCCCAGCAAAGATGGATAGTTGAAATGTTATGAGAGCAAACATATTCATCTTGCATTACTAGAATTATAAGAATAAGAATTATAAATAGGTTCTTTTGCAGGGGTGGGATACTCACATTTAGGTAAGTTATTGAATTTTTAACTTCAGTAAATGCCATACATAGCATAAAACCAGGAGCCCTAGGTGTTCCTGAGAATTGGGAGAAGTGAATATGATCCAAAGATGGATTCTTGATGGCATCTGTAATTCATATCAGGTTATCCATTGCCTAGGTATATCCCTCAGAAGGAGGAGTATTCTAAATGTGAGTGCAACAGTTACAAAAGATCCAAGGCAGCTTAGATTCTTCCCTGCTTATCCATTATTTCTCTATCCAAGCTATTTCAATTTCAATTTCAATTTAATTCTGTTAGACAATTGTTATTGTTTTTGTATTTTTATAAAGAAGCAATTCATAAGCTCAGTATTTCAAGAAATAACAAAATGGGTCACATCCTCTTCAAAGTAGTGTCTTTTTGTGATTCTTTTAATTCTCTGTGGTTAAAAGTATGACTGAACACACAAATAGAAGTACTAATTTCCATAACTTGTTCAACTATATATAGCGGTCATAAATTTATATACAAATATACTGAATTTAGAAAACACATCTAGCAATTATAATGTTCTGTCTCCATTGACATAATAAGATTCATGTTTTTGGTTTTACAAAATTTCAATGTTAAATAATGTAAAATAATGTCAAGAGGAACAAAATAAGCTTTATTTTTATCCTCATTAATGCTCATAAATAAAAGTATGAAACAGCATGAATAACTTTTTAAAGATCACTAGTAGTGATTTAATTTTTTACTGATTATTTATTTACTTTATCTCCCCATTGAATCATACCCTCCCTCCTCTCCTTCTTGTCATTCCCTCTCCCCATATAGCCCTCCTCTCCTTCTCAGAAGAGGACTCCCATGAATATCAGCCAGCCTTGGTTTATCATGGCTTAGTAAGACTAGACACATCTTCTAATGCCTTAGAAAGGCAGCCCAGCAGCCTAGTTAGGGGAAAGGGATCCAAAGGCAGTCAGTGTTGTCAGAGACAGCCCCTGCTCCCACTTCAGGAATAACACATAAAGACCCAGCTGCACTCTTACATTTGTAAAGGGTCTAGGTCTGTCCCATGCATGTTCTCTGTTTCTATGAGACAGTTCGGTCTCTATGAGGTCCTATGTGTCCTTGGCCCCTCTGGGTCTCTTAACTTTCCTCGCCCTCTTCAGGATTCCTCAAGCTCCACTGAATGTTTGGCTGTGGATCCGTGTAGAGAGAATATCTTATGTTCATATGGATGTAGTACCTGCCAATGATAAATCTAATTGTCTATGACTTAGACTGGAAATAGGAGGTGGAACATCCAGGAGGAGAGAGAATTCTGGGATAGAGCCAGCAAGAGATTTATCTAGGAAGATGTGAGAAGATGGATGCATGGTACCTGAGTACTGGTAACCAGCCATGTGGCAGAATGAAGCTCAGAATAAATGGGTTAATTAAAGTTATGACCTAGGCAGAGAAGAGTCTAGCTATATGGCCAAAGTATTTATAAATATATTTTGAATATAAGTCTTATTTCTGGGAGCATAGAGCTTGGAGGAAGAACCAGACCTCTGCATCAGTTTCCATAGGTTGCTGGGTGAAGCCTTTCTGATGACAGTTATGCTGGACTCTTGTCTGCAAGCATAGCAGAATATCATTAATAGTGTCAGAGGTAGGCTCCCTTTCATGGCATAGGTCTGAAGCTGGGCCAGTCACTGGTTGGCCCTTCCCTCAAATTCGGCTCCATCTTTTACCCCTGCACATCTTCTGGCAGGACAATCTGTTGGTCTAAGGTCGTCTAAGGTCTGGGTTTGTGTCCCAATGCTTCCATAGGAAATCTTCCATGATTACTAGTATTTTTAAAGAGATCAAAAAACAATTCTTTGAAAAAGTGTTTTTTCAATTTCAGGTGAATAAGTATTCTTTTTTTTTTTTTTTTTTGGTTTTTTCGAGACAGGGTTTCTCTGTGTAGCCCTGGCTGTCCTGGAACTCACTCTGTAGACCAGGCTGGCCTCGAACTCAGAAATCCGCCTGCCTCTGCCTCCCGAGTGCTGGGATTAAAGGCGAGCGCCACCACCGCCCGGCGAGTATTCTTATTTCATTCAAATTGTGCTAGTGGCCCCAGTAAAAGGGAATGTCAAGGTGGGAATATGGGAATGGGTGGGCGGGTGGGTGGGAGGAAGAATTCCCTCGCAGAGGCGGGGAGGGGGAGGGGACACGGGGTTTCCAAAGAAAAGGGGAATCATCGGAAATGTAAATAAAGTATCAAAAAAAAATTGTTGCATATATTTGGCTCCAATTAATTCTGTAGACATCAGAAATCATTTACTTTTCAGGCATATCAGTCACAAAGATAAACAGAGAAGATTTACAATGATATTTCCAATTAAAACATAGGATTATTGATGCCTTTTATTCCAGGTATCAGAATGGGAGTAATCTATATATTTTAAATAAAAACCAACAGGTAAGATCAATGGCTCACACACCTGTTATGTTATATGTTCTTTGGGGAATTAGAATTGAGAATCTGGTGAGTAACAAAAGTCTTCGAAATTAGGTACAGAATCATGGAAAAATAGATTAACCCTCCGGAACATATTCATTTTTGTTTCACACTCTGCTCTCATTTTGGAATCTTTATGAATACTGCATGCTATCTGTTTTCCATGTGCTTCAAGGAAACAAACACATGGCACATCTGGGACAATTCTGAACAAGGCCTTTTAACAAATTCCCATATTTGAGATGTGGATAAAAATGTTGGATAAAAATCGATACCTGGTAGAATCACCTAGTTAAGTCAAGTCTGGTAGCATTTAGGATTCTGGGAGAGGAAATGAATACACTTGGCACATGAAGAAGTTGTGTAAATGCCAGTTCATTAATCCTAGCACCATCTAATTTCCTGATGCATACTTCTAAAGGCTAAAAGTAAATGAAAAAGCTTCATGTTTTCAAATGCCTTCTCAGCTACAGGGCTAGTAAGGAGGAAGAGATGCCAACTCCATTGTTCATTCAGGCATACACATGAACTACATTTTCAATGGGGATAAGTACAGATTTTGAACCTCCTCCTTGTCCTATTTACCATGAAACCTAATAGATAACAATTTAAAAAAACAGGTTGTGCATCAGAACTCAAAAACAGTTTACTTATTTGATTCTGAAAAACAGATCCAAAAGCAGTAGCATTCTTACAACTGATTATAAAAATTTTGTATTTCTTCATTTTTAACAAAATATTATATCAAAGTATCAAAATGTTTTATTGATGTTTTCAAAATCCTATTTAATGAAATGCATATATAAAAGTAACCAGTGAACTTTATATTAATTAGAATAATTTCTACACTTGTCTTTTGTTTCTTTTCAGGTTTTGTTTGGTTTGTTTTTGTCTATAGTGTATGAAGAAAATTCTCATGTGAAGATCTCTTCAGAGTTCAATGTCACCTTGAATTTAGGTAATGGTCACTGAATATATCTTCAAGACACAAAGAAAATTCCTGTTCCCATGCTGCAAATCAGCATCAAATATGACACTACACCCTAAATCTCTTCAGAATATGTCCAGCAAATAAGGATTGATTGTCTATGTGGTTATAAGACTTTTTCTGCTCCAATTTCAATCTCTAAGAAAATATGTCATTTGTCTGTTACATTATTGTAAAAAAAAAAAAAAATACCACAAGTGTCATAAGTAAACACATTACTGAATGTTGAAAAATTTAGGTTTTTAAAAAACTAAACTAAAAGACAGAGAAATTGAAAGGATATTTTGGTAAAACACAGGACCAAATCACGGAACCATTATTATTTAAGGTGAGATTAAACTTTGGAACTATTGGAACACAATGGGAACAAAGCCTGATGACTTTGAAGTTCAGTCTATCTTGAGGATGGTTCTGCAAGGAAGCTGGAGAGTTTGCATGCGTCAGAGCTATGCCAATCCATGCTGAGCGAGCCACACTGATGCAGGGAGCATGCCAATGACTTTGGCTGCTTTAAGGCTGTTAGAAAGACAAAACCTCAAATCACATAACTGTAAGCCTAAGACTCAAACCATGGGTCCAGGCAGTTAGGAAAGCCTTGAGAAAACTGGTAGGACAATCTGAGGCATCGGGTGTTTGTTTTGTTTTTGGAAAATAAACTACCACCAAAGAACACTGTATGAATTAATACTATGAGGCAGTTCTGAGTTTCAATATTATATTACTTTGGTTAACGGGATGTACTAGAAAAGCTTGGCTTTTAAATAATTTGCTTCATAAGAACTCAGGATTCTTGTAAAAAATTATGCAGGATGGAAATGAGGTTATATATCAAATAGAGTGGTAAGATAGGTGGACTTCTCTCTGAGCAATGTGGACCTGGCACTTAAGACATAGCGGGTGCTAACTTGCCCAGAACCAACTGCTTTTATTATTTTCTTAATTTGTTTTAGTTGATGTCTAAAGTAATAGGTTTCATTATGACAGTTCCTACATGTATACTGTTTTATAATGTTCATAGTCTTTTTATATTCTTCTATTTCCCCCTTCTCCACTCTCCTACTGTAAAGTTGACTAATTTTATAAAGGCTTTCATTGTTTCCCACAACTTGCAGATGCTGTGCATAAATTACTGATGTACCCTGAAGTGAGAAAATGTTCAGATTTTCATATCAATGTATTTTATATAAGAGTAATGAGGTGTATCCATGTTATCCTGGAATCTTGTATAGTGAACTTCCCCAAATGTATTTAATAATCGGCTAGAAAAAGTAATTAGAAAGTGGTGTCTCTTCCTATCTCTAAGGGTTTACTTTTTAATTAAGCAGAAAAAAGCTTGATTATATTAAATATATTATATATTAGATTATCAAAGTATAAACTATGAAATATCACATGTGTCAAAACAGATCAATTGATCATCATTTTTAGGCCTTTGAAATATTAAATTGAAAAAAATTTAGGGTTCTATTCAACATTGGAAAATATGGTATGCTATATTAGAGGGGTTAATTTACAAATTCAGGCATAGTACATGATAATGTCCTAGTCACAGTTGTTTCTGTCATAACTACCCTGACAAACAAGTTTAGGCTGGAGAATGTGTATTTGTTCACAGTTTCAGGTTTAAGAGAAGTCTTTACAGGAAACTGGAATAGTAACTTGAAAGAACTACTTCCTCAATATTCACAACTGGGAGAGAGGAGATAGAGATGGGGATGAGACAGAGACAGAGAGAGGTAAAGAGAAGAAAGACAGAGTAAGAGAGACAGAGACAGAGAGATAAGAAGAGAAAAGAGAGAATAAATGTGTGGATGCCTTCTTTTGCTCAGACCCTCGTTATGTTTATGCAGTCCAGAACTCACACCCAGGGATTGATGCCACTCATAGAAAGCTGAGTCTTTCCATATTATTTAAAATAATCAAGACAGTTCCTCATAGACATGCCCACTGGTCAACTTCAATTAGAGAATCACTCACTTTCTTCCTAGGCAAGTCTATATTGTGTTATGGTGAGAAATATAGACATGGCAGCTATATACATAAAACTACCTGTCTTCTTGTCTAATTATTCTGCTCTCATCACTCTTTGAAATTATTTGAAAGCAATGACGAAATGAATCTTGTTTAAAATATTTATAGAAACAAATTGACAATAAATTGTTACTTCTATAAAAAAAATCCTAAACATATGGTATTTAATACATGCATAGTATATATGCTATAACTATAGATACTATTTGATATATATGTAAGAAAATAAAACATTTATGTATTTTTAACAGAATGTGATGGTTATTCTTGGTTGTCAACTTGACTCCATCTAGAATTAAGGAAAAACCAAGTGGCTAGGTACACTTGTGATGGAAAATTTTCAAAATAGGTAATCTGAATTGGGAAGACATATTTTTAATCTGGATCTTTTGACATAGAAAGATACATGTTTAATTCAGAACATTTAAGGTAAGAATCTGAGCCTGGTGATAGCTTATACATGGACACGAAAGATTGAAGTGGTCACTTTCTACCAGTTTGTTCTTCTTTCTAGCAAGTCCACACCTAACTGACGTTAGAGACTACTTCATCAAGATTTTAGTGTATACTGAAGACCAGCTAACCCATAGTTCCTCAAGGACTGAACTATTAGATTCTTGGACCTTCAGTTGGTAGATAGCCATTGTTGAACTAGCTGAATTGCAGCCTATAAGTCGTGTGTGTGTGTGTGTGTGTGTGTGTGTGTGTGTGTGTGTGTGTGTGTGTGTGTTGTGTGTATTCTATAACATAAGTGTAATAGATAACTCCACCAATAAGGAGTATGGGCTTCAGTAAAGGCCTTACTGGTATTTGAAAGCTTGTCACACCAGATGCTCAGAGAAGCAAAATAGAACCTAGAGGTCAAAAGTCAGCAGCACCTATCAGAGAAAACAAAGATATAGTCCCAGAACATTTTCATTAGCAGTCCTTGAAATAAACCATAGTCATCTGCTGCTGTTCCAAAGAGAATCCAGAGGGCATGCTGCAAAGAGTGCTAGAAAACAGCTGTTACAACTACTCTTAGAATAAAGTCACTCAAACTGCGACCTGTGATCTACATGGCCTGAAAATTACAGAGCAGGTTTCCTGGTCATAAAAGCAATGGTGCCTCCTTTACTCCATTACACACTAACTACCATTGACTCTCAGTGGAGTATGGGTTTGAATAATTTGCAAATAACTTCAGATGATATAGCTCATTGCCTACATTTCTCTTATGGAATACAGTAGAAACATCAATGGAACTAAGAGTTGACAACATAGAACATACAAAACTTTCCAAGAGGTCAGTTTGAGGTGTTAGCATCTGGGGTGAATACTATACCTCTGAGAAACAGCAAGAGTCCTACTCCCAGACACAGTCTTACTAGGTTTCAGTGTATTTGTTACTCCTATGATATAAAATCCTATGAAAATAATCTTTATCTAAAAATACATGAACATATCTTATTAACAATTTATGAATACAACAATTTTTAACAGTGCATGTTGAATCTATATCCAGTGTTCCCTAGAAAGAATAAGTTTGAGGAAATGACTATACAGAAAGTTATTTTTTTCCAGCCATGTGCTTTCCATGGTTAACTAGGTATGGTTAAGTATATATGGTTTTTCATGTGATATAAACACAGGTATTTTATCTCACTGCAAAAAGGTTTGACTAATCATCTTGCTGGTGTTATTTGTGGTCACTACTTGGTTCTACCATCCAAGATACATATTTAAAAGATCATTTCACAAAATTTAACTATATAACAAAGTATTTATGTTTTTGAATCTGGTATAGTTGAAACATACATTGCATATGTATATGCAGAAAGACCAAATAAAACATCTTTTTTGTATAATTATTTACGATCTTCTTCAACTTTCCTCTTTGCTAGAGAATCCAAAAGTTACCTTCTTATTTTCTTCCATGTTGCAGGGTGACTATATATTTCAGTGTGGTTTAGAGTCTCTATAATACAGTATCTGGAGAACTAAAGCAAGACTAAATGAAAGCTGCATTAAATGTGTAGAAAGGGGAAGTTTGGGAGAAGCTGAAAGCGAAGGGTAGACACAAGATTGGCCAGAAATGCTGAGCCTACTTTTAGTCGAAAAATATTTCATAATATTTAAGCAAAATTGAAAATAAAATACAGGGAAATAAGTTCATATTGTAAGGAGGGTCAGTCCTTTGAACAACAACAACAAAAAAAGTAAATATGCATTTCAGAAGTACTCAACATAGCTCTGCAAGGGGAATGTCAGCCCAACAAAACAGCAACATCAGAAAGAAAGAGGAGCAAGCACTATCAACTGTACAGTGAAAGGAGAGGAAAAAAGAAATGGTATTAGACAAAATCCAACCATAATTTTGAGGAGCTTGTCTCAGATCAAAACCAAAGCAGGCAAATTCAAACAAAACCCACTGAATGACAAATCAGCATGAAATTGGACTTTGAAAATTGAAAGTCTCATTAAGTTAGAGGTATTGTATAAACATCCCAACACTCTAAAACTGGTAGCAATTGTGGCAATGTCAACTTCACAAAAATCTTTAAAGAAAACAAGAAGAAAAAGAAAATACAATACCACTTTTTAAACAGAAAAATGACTTTTATTCCAAATTAACTAATTGGTAAATACCAACACATGGAACTCGAAAAAGAAATGAAGGAATATGTAGCCCTGAGACCAAAAGAAAGCAGACTCGGGAAATTTAGTGAGAAAAATTAGTTCACTGAAAGAAGAGAAATGATAAAGGGGAAACATAACAAACAACAAAGAGATAAAAATGTCGTAGAGACCGTGATAAAAATGTCAACTAGGCACAGAATGAGTTAAAACAAGTTGAGACTTTGAATAGTAAAACAATAGAACAAAGACAATATTTAAACCGTAGTGCAAGAAAGCATTTAGAAATTTGAGAAAAAGACAGAATCAATACACTGAAAGGGACAACCAGCTATTGTAGTGAGCCAACTTGTAGTAATTATTATCAGTTATAAGATACAGTTTATGAAATTTATTAAATTTTTACTTGAAGGCAAAATTTCAAGATCTTCAGGAAGAGAGTCAAATAAATCTCAGTTCTCAGTGTCTTAGACTAGCAATAAAATCAACTCATAAGACAAAGAAGGAAGAAAGAAGAATTTTGTGGTCAGATTAAAAAAAAAGATTCTTCAAACAATGTCATGTGTTTACTTAACATTTAGTTTGTACTGCTAGTATGCCACACTTTTTTTTTTAAATCAAATTTATTAAGTATTGTAAAGACTGATTATCTAGGTTATGGAAATTAAATAAAACATGCTCTGGATTGAAAGTGAAAGCATTTGGATTCTGCTAACATTTTTCTTAATGTCTGTGTAAATTACCTTGCATAGTTAGTTCATTAAAAATCTATTAAAATAGCTTAGCCCACAATTCCTTTTGAATTATGTCACATATTTATATTAGTAATTTTAAATAATTATCAGGGGATCTTTAAAAACTCTTTCTTTAATCCAAGGGATTAAAAGTTTTCTCAGGATTTCTTTCAAAGTGTCAACATTTTAATTCTTTTGCTGAAGTCTGTAGTTATTCTGGGTTTGTACAAGTTGATATACAATCTAGTTTCATGCCTATGCTTTTAGGTAAATTGTTTTCTTAACATCGTTTATTGAGAACTATTCTTTTCATAATTTTTGTTTACTTTATTTTCGCTGAAATCACTTAGCTGTGTACAGATATACCTCTGGGCTTTCTATTTTCTTCTGCTGGGCTACATGTCTGTTTTTATCCCCATTCCATTCTGATTTTTGTTTCTATACCCGGTAGTGTATATTGAAGCAACTAGTGTGGTGCCATCAACTTTGTTCTTTTTTGTTTAATATTGTTTTCAAGATTCAGGTTTTAGTGGTTCCAGAAGAATTTTAGAATTATTTTCTCTATATTTGTTGGAAAATGCCATTGGTATTTTGGTAAAGAGTACATTGAATTATTAGAAAGCATTGAATACAAAATATAAACAGAAAAGTATTTGGAATAAAAGTAATTTCTTCCTTTTCTTCATCATTCTTGAGGATGAAATCACAGTTAAGTATCTGCTATTTCTGCTGTGGGCAAAACACCATGACCAAAGTAATTTATCAAACATAATATTTAATTTGGGGCCTAGAGTTCCACAGAGTTCATGGCCATCTCGGTGTGGAGCATAACCTGAAGCAGCAAGTTAGGTATGGTACTGGAGCATATAGGGAGCTGAGATCTCATCAATAATCGTGAGGCACATGAGAGAATCTAATTGGAAATTGTATAAGCTTTTGAAACTACAGAGACCACCCTCGATGACACAGGTTCGCCAGTAGGACACATATCTTACCCTTCCCAAACAGTTCCACCAACTGGGACCAAGCATTCAAATATGTGAGTCTTTGAGGGACAATCTCATTCAAACCACCCTGTTCCACTCTCTGGTTTCCATTGCCAAATCATAAAATCCAACTTCAAAAGTCCCCATAGACTTTCAATATCAAGTCTGCTTAAAAGTTCAAAGGTCAAAGTCTCTTCTGAGACTCAAGGGATTCTCTTAATTATAAACCCAGTAAAATATTGAAATAAAATAAAAAACAAAACAAAACAAATTGCATACTTTTTAAACATACAGTGGCACAATGCATATATTTTTCATTCCAACAAGGAGGGAAAAGGGCTGAGTGAGGGAACACTGGTCCTAAGCAGGACAAAAACAATAACAAACTCCAAATCCTGTAGCCTTTTGTCCCATGTCAAAGAGTTTAACTGGTTCTCTTTATCTCCAACTCTTTCCAGCTTCATTTACAGCAAAACACTTCAGTCTCTTGGTCTGGACCACACTGTTAGCAGCTCTCCCCAGGAGACATCCTATGGCTCTGGCAACTCCTATATCCTGGGTATCCATAAGCCAATCCAAGCTTCATTTTTAAAATTAATCATTCCATTTGTTTACATCTCAAATGATATCCTTCCTGGTTACCCCTCCAACAACCTCCCATCCCACATCTGCCCTCCACCTCCCTTTTGCTGGTATGAGAGTGCTCACCCACCCACCCACCCTCACTTTCTTGCCCCACCGCTCCAGCATTCCCCTATGCTTCACACATCCCCCAGAACCAAGGGTCTCCCCTCCCATTGCTGTCGGGCAAGGCCATCCTCTCCTACATATGTGGAGCCATGGATCCCTCCAGGTACATACACTCCTTGATTGGTGGTCTAGACTTTGGGAGAACTGGGTAGTCAGCCCAGCCTATGTTGTTCTTCCTATAGGGTTGCAATCCCCCTCCACTCCTCCAGTCCTTCCACCAGCTCCCCACCCGGTTCCCTGAGTTCATTCTGATGGTTGGCTTTTCTTAACTGTGGAGGAAGATTGCAGAACCCCTTTATGCCTGTATCCTTCATGACTCCAAAGCCTGGGTCATCTGATTGATGTTGCCACATTCTGCTGCCTGTTTGTGGGAGGAGCTTGTTCTCCTACTTGAATTGGATTTGCAGAACCTTTGATTTGTTGTTACTTTTTGGGAACAGATAACTCCTCAGGCTTTTTCCTTTCAGGAGTTTCAGGGTTAGTCTGGTGGGGTCTAGTCCTGAGAGAACCACTCTCTTTATTCCAGCTCTTCTTAGCTCTTCAACACAAAGCACAGCTCCAACATGAAAGTTCCCAAAGCACGTATGCCCTCAAACTGAACATTTTGTATTTCGTTGTGTTCTGCTTGCTTGTTCATTTTCGAGTTGGTCTGAAAAAGAGTGACCTCTTATAATTATACGGCAGGGTCAATATTAGACTGTCTTGAAATCGCCTTTGCCAATGGAATTAGTCCAAAACTCTTGAATTCAGCCACAGGGCTATTCTTAGGACAAGGGCAAAAACAGCCACATTCTTTGCCAAAATATCGTAAGAGCTGTCTGTACTCAAGTTGCAAATATTATTTCCCTCTGAAACCTCTTGCTGGGCCTTCACAGTGCACATTACTGTCATCAGTATTGTCTTCCAAACTCCTAATAAGACAGCCCAGAAGGCCTCTCTTATAGCATAAACAGCTTTTCTAATCAAAGTCCCGAAGTCTTTCACATTCCTCCAAAATCACCATGGTAAGCCCTGTTACAGCAAGAGCCCACTGTCTGCTATGGCAAAACACTGTGATGAAGACAACTTATAATAGAAAGCGCTTAAATTGCAGCTCATGGTTCTATAGGGTTAGAGTGGGGGACATGGCAGCAGGCAGGCAGATACGGCACTGGATCAGTAGCTGAGAGCTCACATCTGATTCACAAGCACAAGGCAAACAGAAACAAAAAGAAAGGGGAAGGAGGCGAGAGTCCCCTAACTGGAATGGAGTGGACTTTTGACACCTCACCTCTCACCCCTAGTTAAACACTTTAGTTCTATCAGCTGAGGACCCAACATGCAAGCATACGAGCCTGTGGAGGCTAGTCTCATTCAGATCTCTAAAACCATTCGGCACATTCTCTTACACACATTTTCTGTGTACTCACCTCATTTGTAGTATCTAAACCACAGGTAAGAAAATTCCTCCTGCTTCTACTGTACTAGGAATATAGAGTTTTACATTTTAAAAGTAGCTTGATTGTTAAGCTTTGTAATCATTTCATGGTTTTAACAGATTGTTATTCCAGCTCATGGTTCCCTCTCCGTATATTCCATTCTTATTTCTTAAAATATAATAATTCCTAGGTCTTTAATATCTCAGCATAACTGGCACTTAGAATTTGCACCAGCATATACTGAAGACCAGTTGAAGCAGGTGAAGTATACTATACTATACTTAGCACACTTGATAATGGGACACGTGATCATTTCTCATTCACTCACTCCTGGGGAAGTCCATGAACCACAAAAGTTAAAATTGTTGTTTTGAAATAATTTTTGATGTAAGTCTAAACACCAAGGGCATTGACTCCGAAGTTTATGATAATATGTTGTTCTATGAAGAGGAGGAGATAGGAGACACAGTAATAGAGAACCCCAACTAGCTGAATTAAAATGGAGACACTTCATTTTCTCCCCTTCACTGTTTTGAGGAGGCCACAAAGAACCAGTGAACACAGGGAAATAGACTATCTGAGGTGAGAATAGGAGCCTGTCAGCAGAGTGCGAGCTCACATGTAGTTCATGATCTCACTCTCTGAGGTTATTTAAATGAACTTCCTTAGAGACTCAAAGAATCTGTTTAGAAATTGGAGCTTGTGACTACTATAGTAATGTATTACTTCATTTACCAGAAAAAAACACTACTCCTGGCAAATATTTGAAAGCAATTGCTGACATCTTTGTGAACTGCATTGACTTAAGCTTATCTTGCCTCTTGTTGGGTGTTAGAATGTGGGCCTGCCCACACTCCTCACTTCAAGAGGCCAAATCCAACAACTGGAGAAAATGTAGTTGCATAACTGCTGTGACAGTATCTCTGTAACAAACAGGAAAAGTGAGCTTTACTGTGGCCAAATAGCATGAAATTTCTATCCCTATCTAGTTTGTGACCCAAGTGCTCTTGTCATATAGGGTACAAAAAAACTGAGTCCTGTTTTCTAAAACTAACTTCCTCTCAACTTATAAAACTCATATATTTTTCTATGTTTTGATGATTTGTCTAAAGACTTTTTCCTCTGGTTCCACTTATTGTTCATCAGCAGGGCAGCTATCTCTTTGCCCTTACTTCAAGCTATCTCTCTCTTAATGAACATTTTCTTTGTCTTTTAGGCTCAGTCATGTCTCTGAAATGATGTATTGTCTCTAATCTCTCATAATGCTCTTCCAAATCAAAGCTCACCCATTTCCCCTGTCATGGTCACCATATTCTATCTCTTAAGAAGGCCTAGTTCTGAAGGTTAAATATATGTCAATTTGCATGAACAGATCTTGGCACTCCTTATTTTCTCACAGTAGCCATTTGCCAGTGGCTCAAAACTGCCTACCTGAAAGGCAGCAATTACTGCCTCTCAGGATAGCACTGATCATTTAAATAATGATGTTGAAAATAGGATTAGATAGTTAGGAACCTTTTTTAAAAAATTTTACATTAGAGGAAATAATTTCATGCTTTTTATAAGCTCTAGTTAATTGTCCCATCAGCTATTCATGTACTTCTTCAGGAAATAATGGCTTCTACTTGAAGCACTTGTCAGAGCTGGACTTTAATATGTGTGACTGTTCTGCTTAGAAGATTCTTTCACTTCTAAAGAATGAAAAATTTGAGGTTTTTTGTTTGTTTGTTTGTTTGTTTGTTTTTGGTCACTTATAGCTTCTGCCTTGAACATATATAGAAAATGAGAAAATCCTAAAAATTTAACATAATATACATAATTATAATTGATGGGGTGTGTGCATGTTCCTTTGTGTGCACACATGTGTGTAGGAGCATGTGCCTGTGCTTACACCCGTTATTGCAAAAGGTTAACGTTGGGATGTTTCCCTAAATTTACCATTTTGTCTAAGCCAGTGAGTTCCAGGGGCCCTATCTTCATTGCCTTGGCTGGTGTTCTAGGTGCTCAGGATCTGGACTCAGGTCTTCATGCTAGCACAGCAAGCTCTTTGTCCACATAGTTACCTTCACACTCTTGAAGGTGTTTAACACAAACATAGGAATATGCCAAAGGAAAGACAAACATATGGGGAATATCCAAAAGGAAAGATGAACAAATAATGAAGCATCTTTGACTAAATATTTTTATATGAGACAGAAGGCAATGACAGTTACAAAATAGTATATAAAGGAGAAGAGTGCAAATAGATAGATGTACAACATATGTTTGTGTAACGTTCTCTTAGCCTGGATTGCTCATCTCTAGACTGTGTTTCTATAAGTAGAAAGCAAAATTTATAACGCCCTATTTGCTGAGCCCAGTAAGATCTCTGTGTGCATCTTACTGAAAAGATAACAATCATATAGGTGTTTATTTCATTTGATCATGCTTGTTTTCCTCTGTATAATTTGAAGGTTTAAAACACAGTTTTCTTTTTACATGAGTAATTTTAATCTCAGTAACAGTCTTGGAGCCCTCCTTCTGAAGCATAGAGATGTTTAAACAATTGCATATTGGCCTTCAGAGAATCTTATATAAATATGGCACACTTGCTGTGTTTTCTTTGAGACATTTTTTAATCCTATGGGTCTGGATACATTGACAAGAAACAGTTGTAATATTACATTGTTATAAACACAGAAATTACTTTTTCTATGTTTATGCACATGGATCATAAAGCATGAACTAGTTTACTCAGTAAATCTCTATTAAGAGAAGTCTTTAAAAACACAGATAGTACAATTCAGTGGCTCTTTATTATTATAATATGCTCTAGGGCATAATATAAAATTGGCCAAAGGTCAAATCATTCAGCAGCAAATGAATCCGAGATTCACACTTTGAATGGTCACAGCATTGCATTTCCCATTAATGGACATTTTTAAATGGACTGAAGAATGGATGCATTCATTTTTACAGCATTATGTAAGTAATTATGAAGGCTTTTGTTACTTTTCTACTCCATAAACAAATGATTACAATTAGGATAGAGGAGTGTTAGTAATTTTTGGCTTTTCAGAATGCCTCTGATAGCATGAACATTGCTCTCTGCCTCTTCTAACTTATTTATTCTTCATATCTGAGCTTCATAAAAGTAGGTGTAGATTATTTAAAACTTTCTTATATAATCATTTGGTGAAATGTCATCTACCTCAAACAGTAATATTGCTTGTGGCATTGTTTTTAAATTTTAAATTTTGTATATAGTTCAATATATTTAACACACACACCCTACACACACACACACACACACACACACACACACATACAATGTCCTCTTGACATCTTTGTGACTTATATAAGGGTGGCCCAATTTCCATCTATCTCCGTACTTTTCCAGATCGATTATCTTTTCAGTTTTGAAACTTTTAGATTGTATATTAATGGCAACATTTCTTTATTCACTTTTCTTCCTCTAAACTCTCCAATATACCTCTCCCAGCTTTCCTTCAACTTCATGGTGTGTTTTTTCTTCAAATTTTACTGCATGCATATACACATTTTTAGATACCCATATTTATGGCTACATAAAGCCTATTGACTCTATATAAAGTCATTTGTATGTATGCTTTCAGGATGATCATTTGGCACTGTACAACCCAATCATGTGCCTTGCCTGGGAGGGCCACCTGTCCTGCTCATGGCTTTCCTCCGTTGCCTGTAGTTCATTCTGTATGACTGAGGTCTTGTGAGCTTCTCCTTTGCCATGTTCACTACTGTCTCCTTGCTCAGATTACATTTGGGCAGTCATGCTGCTGAGACTTTACAGTTATAGCTTCTGGTATTACTAGGAGACAACATATCATAGCAAAGTCTATAATCCTCTGGCTTTCACAATCTTTCTATCTCTTTTCAGCCATGTTTTCTAACCTTTATGTACAGGGCTGATTTGTAAATGTATCCCTTCGGACTGGTCTCCAAAACTCTGCGCTTTGATTGGTTGTAGTCATCTGGGACGCTTTTATCTGTTGCAAAGGGAAGTTTTGTTGAAAAGGGCTGAGGACCACTTAATCGTGGGTATAAACACAGATGTTCATGGGTCGTTGTTAGAGGTTAAGCTGCTGTGGTAAATGATTGGCTGTAAATTCTCCACCAATAACTGACTTCACTAGCACTTGTTAGTTAGCCAGGTTTCAAAGTGGGGCTCCTTAGGGAGAAGGACACAGGTATATTCAGAAGAGTATGGTAGGAGAGTAAAGGGAAATAGCAGCATGCAACTCTAATCAAATGAGAGAGGCTGAAAAGGGAAGGCTCCTTTGGGTAAGGAGAATGAGCTAAATACAACATAAGATGGGAAGTGGGTAAAGTAACAAGAGGAAGACTGGCTTTCATGGTACCAAAGATAACATGCACATTTCAGAATGAAGGAGGCAACAAACAGTCCTCCTGCAGTGCTTTGAATAAGAAAGGCCCAAGTAGGCTCATATATTTGAATGCTTAGTCACCAGGGAGTGGAACTGTTTGAAAGAATCAGAGTGATTAGGGATTGTGATCCTGTAGGAAGAAATGTGTTGTTTTGGATGGGCTTTGAGGTTTCAAAAGCCGACACTAGGCTCAATCTTTCTCTTTTTCTAGTGCCTGTGGATCAGGACGTAGAGGTCTCAGCTCCTTCTCCAACATCACATGTTCCTGCTGCCATATTCCCTGGCATAATGGTAATGGACTAACCTCTAAAACTGTAAGCAAGTCCTCAATGAAATGACTTATTTTATAGAAGTTGCCTTGGTCGTGGTGAGTCCTCACAAGAATGGAACAGTGGCTAAGGCATGTGTCCATCTATGATTCCTAGGATACACATCAGTGACCAGAATGACACAATAACCATACAGGTACAATAGTGGCATACATACCAAAGATGGAATCAATTGCTCTCTAATTGGACTCACACAGATTGATTCATAAAATGATGGAATTTAAATTACTTTTGATGCAGGAATATCCATCACATTTTACATTGTTTATATTTCATTAAGGTGTGAATTATGACCCAGAACAATCTATATAAGTGTCTTAGCATATTGAAGAAATATTGTATTGTGCATTTTGTTTTATAACAGTACTAGTTAGATCTATCTGGAACATACTAATTTCAGTTCCAGTAAGAATTTGGAAATGTATCTGTACAGGAAAAAAAATTGAGTAAGTTGAAAGTTAATTACTTTTCTTAAGTTTTTCATAGCAAAAAATTTTACATGGCACAAATTTAAACAGAAGAAAGGCTTTGATTTTATAAGAATAGGAATAGGAGAAATATATTTACATCCTGGAATGAGAAGACTCATAAGACATGTGCTGTTACTTGACTTTATCTGAAGAACAAGTGCATCTTCTGCTATTCCCTCAAATAAGATTTTAATATTTAGAGCCAGGTACTGAAGTTAGACTCCTATACTCACAAAGCAGCAGACTTCCACTTTCTTTCCATGATAATACTGCTGTGTTTATGGTCTCTTTTCCATCCACCACCCAAGCTTATATTTTACATTTTCTATTGGTGAACTGGTTGCTTGCCTTTCTGTCTTTGTATGTCACTGTTTTACTCATAGACATCACCAAAAGTCAGCAATTGAAATGATGTCAGAATTTGCCATGGACATTTAGATTCTAATTCAGTTTAAATTGTAATTTTGTCCTGTGGTTGGTGAGCTGTCTGTGGCATCCATATTGTTGACAAATGTTCATAGCACTGTAGAGAAAGTAGGAACACATTCGTTCTGATATCACGCATCCCTCTTATCCAAATCTTAGTGAGAATTTCCATACAAAAATGAGAAATAAACAAACAAATTAAAACTATGACTTACTAGTGCTTTTTATGTGGGATTTTATGAAAATTAGTCCTTTAAAATTGCTTTCCCACTGGAATACAAAGTTGTGTCTAACCATTTCTCTTGATACTCATTTTCAATGACCATAAAGACAGAAAAAGATTTTTAGACCCATTTGTCATAAAGAGGAGACAGAATTCTTTGCTTCTAGTACTTCCAGATCTTAGTCGTTGGCATACTATTCATTACGTGGACAAATGAGCCAAAAGCAACACAATAAATGGCACAGACTCTCAAGGTCATTGTATTCCATAGTATTTTATATTACACTGACCTATTATGTGTCAAAATGATTAATGAGCCCCAAATGTGTCTCCTTTGCGTAGTTTTCAACACCAAAAGCAAAATAAAGTCATGGAGCTAGTCTCTGACCTGTGACACAGGCCATTCAGGCCCTCTGGGTTTCTCCCTCAATGGTCTCCAAGGTCATTTATCTCATTCCTACCTTCACAGAGTGATGCTCATTCTAAATCATATCCTTTCCTTTCCATTCCTGTGAGCAAAGACAACTTAGACTATAAGCAACCAATGTAATATTGCCACAGTCAAAACATTCTTAGAAGCTGTTTCCAATGAGTCGTTTATGAATTTATTTTGTACTTACTGCCTAAAACATATATAATTAACCAAATATTATATTGGTATGAATGAAAACATAGCTCCCAACTAAGCATAGTTTATGAAGCATACATTATGAAGCACATAATCAAAACAGTTCTTTTTATTGAAAACTGTAACACTGATGAAATTAATTAATATAAAAGCAATCATTCAATTACAAATATGTAAAGAGAGTAGTATTATAAATAATTTTCTTAAACTTCTTTTTAATTATTCAAGATATTCTATTATATTTTGGTCTGCATGGAAAAATCCTACTATGAGTATATCCGTCCAATCCTGGGAACGATAACAGATAAAATTGTAGACAATGTATTCATGCTTGATTATTTTGGAAAATAATATTACAAGTAAATATTTTCAAGTAAATAACAGAGTTTTAGACTTTTTAAAGAATTTTTCACATAAAACCACTTTTTTCCATAAGGAAATTTAATATTCATTAATGATGCAGCACATATCCCCACATCTCCATTGATACACACACATTGTATTCCAGTTTCTCTCCAATGGAGTGCTCCCAAAGCTCACAGAGCATTAAGCTCATGCCATATGCTTGCAATAAGTCAAGTAGGTTAATGTATATTTAGTGTTCTTTAAAAGAATTCATGTGTGTATGTTTGTATGTGCCCATATATGCAGGTAATTGTGGAAGTATGAGGTAAATACAGAGTATGAATTCTGTTATTCTACTTTTTTTTTTTTTAAGACAGAGTCTCTGGGCATGGAGTTCACCATTAGCAAAACTAGCCATGGAGTTTGTGGATCTACTATTCTCCAGTCCTCCAGTAACACTATATCCAGTTTTTTTGTTGGTGCTGTTATTAAGTGCTTTATTGACTGAGCCATTTCCATCACCCTCTTTTTTTTTTAAAGTATATTGTTATTTAATAATCTAAGAATTATAAATGTCACACAGAAACATAAAAAGCAAACGTGAGCAAATTTGTAATCTAAATAAAAACTATGACTTTCTTCTTATGACCCATAACCTTTCCTTGACCAGAAGAAGCCAAATATCACACAAGCCCTATATAGACAATCTCTAAAATGTAAGTCCAATATACATCTTGCAACTAAGATGCTGTTACTGAAATGCACTAAGACTGATTTTGGTGCTATGCACTGGAAATCAAAGGTACTGCATGACAAGCATGGGAACTAAATAAAGGGAAGACTTCAGTTGTTAGCAACACACTACTCAGCCATGAAGAACATTGGACCAGTGTGCTAGCAACAAAATCAGTGAGCTAGAGAATATTCTATAGATTTCTAAATGGAGCCACTTTATTAGCTTTACAACACTTTAGAAACCACCTTAAAATAAGGTTTAATTTCTTTAAATATGCAATTAATTGATATGTGAGTACATTTGATACATGTATGAGTAAAGTGGGAAGCCCACGGCACTGGCATTCTCAATGCAGACCTACTGCATGGATTACATGCATATTAAATCTACATAGCAACAGTTTACATTGGTTATATTATTGTAACTTTTCCTCACTTGTGATATCTTAGAAACCAATTATTACCGCCTTGCCTTTGAACTGGTATACTTGTCCTTGATGTATTTTTATTAGCATTTTGTATTTTGAGATAGTCTCATAATGATGACAAGGCTGTCCATCCTCAACCTCAAGACCCGCAGACTTTCCTCCTTGTGTGTGGGTTACTTTGTGTCACCCCACAGGCTTGATCTGAGTTTATTCCTGTCTGAATGAAATCTTATTATTGCTTGCTAAAAAATTCTTCTTCATTTTTCTTCAAAAATGACTTTGTACTGTCTTATTAAAAGAGATCTATTTGTTAGCTATATTGCTCTCCTTGGATCTAATAAAAAAAAAAAAAAAGGCATACGCTAACCAACTATATGACTTACAAAGAGGAAAAATCCTGTCTCATGGTTATTGGTCCTTGGAAATCTGAGATGGAAGTACAAACAGGTAGTTTGCATTCAGACATGTCATCTCTCAGCCTGCAGGTGGCCACTGCCTTTCTGTGTGTTCACCTAAGCTCTCCTTTGTGCCTGATTTGAGAAAGGAATGGTGTGAGAGAGTACTTGTGCATATCTTTTCTCACAGTGACACAATTTTCATCAGGGACCTACCTACACAATCTGTTCAATTGTAAGTTACCTCCTCATGGCTTTACTACTGAGGAGGGACATTCACAAATGAGACTAAGGCTTCAACATGAAGACTTAGATCACTACCCTACCTCATAGAGATATTATATAAATACAACAGTTTAAGTTAAAAACATTACCTGAGATTCTATTATTCTTTTTGAACCTATGATACAATATAAGCTTTATATTCTTTGAATATTTTTGTTTTTGTTTTAGATTTTAGCTCTGGGACAACTTTATTAGATTTTAAGAGAAACAACAGAGTAGAAAAACTGTAAATCTTCAAGGTTACCAGCAGAAGGAAGATTAAGAAGACAAAGAGAGAAAGCCATGCTGTTTTGCTATGGAAGCCTACAAGCAGACACATGACAAAAGGGGAGGGGGGGCTTCAGAGAAGGAATGAGAAAGCCCAGCATGTCAGGGAAAGCATGCTTAGCCTTTAAAATGTAGTGTTACAAGTCAGAAGCAGTATGAAGTCATTTGTTGTCACTTTCATGTTCTGTAACTGAATCTTTGTTTTTCTTTCAGCGAGGCAGTAGGTAATGAGTTGGCAGAATAATTGACAGTGCAAGGTCATGCATTTGGTCTAAGACACAGAAAGGAGAGTAGGATGTGGAGTCGGATGAAGGCATCCTCTTCTCTACATGATGGAAAGTTTCAGCAGACAAAACCTTTCAACAGTATAAATAGCATGCTGGCACCTACAATTCTTTCTGATAGAATAAAGTAGCATTTTGGCTTGAGTCACCTTGAAATCTATTGTTTTCCTGACTCTACCTTCCAGAGCTAATGTGCATTGGACTGCAAGTCTCTTGTTATTTGCCAGTGAGCCTTTCCCTTGCTGTCTGTATGAATTCAGAATTCAGGTATGAGACTTGCTTGCCAATATAGACTGGTAGGCATCTCTTCTTTTTGTGTATTTATAAGAGAATGTTAGAAATTATTTAAAAAGAGCAAAGATTTATATTTTATTCTCTGTCATCTATATCTGGGAAGGGTCTTTGTATTGTATCATCTCATTACAACAAGAAAAGAAAAATAGAGACTATGTGAGCAAGTAATCAGATTGTGAGCCACAAGCTGATTACTAATTGTCATTAATCAATTGGCAAGTAGCCAGGATTTGCTGCTTTTAGGGATCAAGGATTTAGCACATGGTATTTGGGGTTCATGGTTTAACTATGCAGCTCCCTGGATGGGCAGTGTGTGTGTGTGTGTGTGTGGTATAGAGGGAGAGAAGAAGGGAGAGAGACAGAGAGAGAGAGAGAGAGAGAGAGAGAGGAAAGATCTAGAAACAGAAATTGATCTTGTCCATTGTGTTTGCACTTAGTATCAAATGATTTTAGTTTTGTATAAGCTATTTAGTTTGAATTTATAGAATTTTTGTTTGAGCTTACATTTATAATATTTTAAACAATTATTTAGGTGAATTACAGATAGATAAATATCATTCTATTCTGATTCAAAGTAAATGAAGAATCCCCCACTTGAATACTGGTGACTCCTTCACAGTGTCACTTGCCAAGCATTGATGAAACATAAGACATTTATATTTATAATATTTATTGGGCGGTTTATTTCTAATATTTATTATCATAAATAATATAAATGATTCTTACTAATCTGTATAATTATTATAATTGCATAATTATAGAAAAAGTATAAATTTATATTGCACTTAGGTAGCATCTTATAAGTGGTACTGACTTATAAAATTATCTTTAGGTCTTTAAAAATAAGAACAGATTTTTTTTTTAGTGAATCTCATTAAATATGATATTCCTAGTAATTACTTATAAACGTGCTGACCCAAGGAAGTTTAAGAATGAAGGCACTGAAGATTCTGTGTTTTGTTTTTTTTTTTTTGTCAAATAACTTTCTTTTAAATATGGCTCAGAAAAGAACTTTAATAATTAATAACCTTATTAATACACGTTGTTTTTCTGTCTATTTTTAAAATGGAACTAAAATAAAGTGCAATAACTTTTCTAAGCATATCTCATGTTTGAGCAATTTATTACTCAACTAGTCGTGAAATATATCTGAATCACTATGCTATTTAAATCCAAGGGAAGACTGGGACTATAGCTTAGTGGTAGGACATTTCCAAAGAACATCTTGGGGTATAAATTAATCACCAATATTTAAAAAGAGGGATAGTGTAGTTTAATTCATTACCTTTAATATATATATATATATGTATATATATACATATATATGTGTGTGTGTGTATATGTGTATATATATATATATATATATATATATATATATATATATATATATATATATATATATATATCTCGAACATTGTGGTTCTTTTCCACAAACTCTTATGCTTCTTAATGTTTTATTGATATTTTAATTATTTCTCCAAAAAGTCTTAAAATTAATCTCTTATCATTGTTAGTTTAGTTAGTTGTCCATTGTAGCTGTTTGTATTACGAATGCTAATTATGTTCCTCAAAACCCGTTTGCATGAGAGGGTCTGCGCATAGCTTCTGGGAACCTGCCCCCAGGTGGTTCTGATTGATAAATGTGATAAATAAAAATGCCAGCAGCCAATAGCTGGGGAAGACAGACAGAGGTAGGATTTTAGGATTTCCCACACTTGGGACCGAGAGGAAGCAGAAGGAGAAGTAGAGATTCCCTGATGTTTTAGGAGACTGTGGAGAGAGGAGAGACATAGAGCTGCCATGAACTAGACAAGCAAGGAGAGCAACTTGGGCTCCGGGCCAAGAAAGTATGGCCCAGACTGCTGACTAATTGAAGTTAAGGGCAGCTAAGACGGAACATAGAAATTAGTAAATACTAACTCGGAATTATCCGCGGCAGGTGGATTCTAGCAGTATGGAGGTTAGGTAGTCGTTCAACTATTGTGCTGCTTAAAGCAATATTAAAATCAAAGGCTGTGTGTATCTCACATTTGGGAACATCAACCTGTGCTGAGATGCATTAATAAGTATTAATTCCACAGTCCACGATCTGTTTCTTCATGTCTTCAGTGAATTTAGGAAAAAAAGAAAGATATTTGCCAGTAATTTAAATTACAGCAACTGAAGAGCCCTTACTCAGTGGGATGAGACATGACTTTGCTCTTTTACCTGCAATCCCCGTTGCTTATGTGAAACCATATACAATGATTATCTCATCCAAACTGTGCATTTTAAAATTATAGCACAGAAATTAGATCTCAGAGTTCATAGCACGGCTTCAAATATGATATTGTAATATGATCAGAGTGCATTTATTAATTCTTTGAAAAATGTATATAAAATATTTTGACCATGTCAATCTACCTATCGAAACTCCTCTCAGTCCCACCACCCATTCCATATTCGTGCAAGCATAATTTGTGACGACTGTATAGTCTTGGGTTTGTGGACATTCAGTGGAGCACAGTAGACATGCCAGTTGATATTATTCCCTTTAAAGAAAAATGCCTCTCATCTCTTCTCTCAACAGCTGTCAAATACTCAAGAATTCTGCAACTAAGGGTGCAATTCGTGACCACCAATCTCACCCTTCCTTTCTGAGATTTCTTGTATGTTGAGCTTGCACACGTCTTATCCATGTCCTAATGACTGTGTGTTCATATGTGAAACTACCCTACTGTGTCCAGAGAGCCCTATTCTGTTTCAGTCACTCACCACCTTTGGCTCTTACAGTCTTTCCACACTCATTCCTTTGTGATGATCTCGGAGCCTTGGAAGGAAGAGGTGCATTATAGACATCACAGTTAAGATTGAACATTCTGAAGTCTCTTATTGTCTGCAACTTGATCAGAGTGTTTCTCCATGTTAATTGTCATCTATTGTAAAAAGAAACATCTCTGATGAAGGTTGAAGATACACTAATACATGGGCATAAGTCATTAGATACTACTATGGCTACTTAGCAGAACAGTAGTAGGTTCTTCCCTAGGAAGGGCTATGACTTGTATAGCTATGTTTTCTTGGTCCTGATAACAATACTGTCTTGTGGAACAGCCCTCAGACCCACTCAGAATGTGTTTGGTTACTCCTATAACGTTCATCCCTTTATTGTACCAATGGTCATATATAAAAGGCCATTTGTTATTTAATGTAGCTTGGAGTATTGACTAGATAAAATTTATGTTTTTTTTTTCCTCTGTGATAATGTGTAAAGCATCTTCCAGCACCATGAATGCTTGCTGTTAGGTACTTCAAAGTTAATACCAGAATAATTTCTCCATGTTCTATGATTCAAATATATGATGTCTTAAACAGTAGGGTCTTATTGTCTAGTTCTGAGGGGTAAGAAAGAGCAAGGAAAACAGCCTATGATCTTCAGGGATTTATAGGGGCTCACTGCGCAGCATATCTAAAAGTTTAAACTCATTCCTGGTACTCAGATCTTCATTTTCTAGACTGTGTTGTGTGTGTAGTAGGGACTTTTTGTTCCACTAT
Source organism: Uromys caudimaculatus (assembly GCA_028551405.1). NCBI lineage: Eukaryota > Metazoa > Chordata > Mammalia > Rodentia > Muridae > Uromys > Uromys caudimaculatus. The sequence goes on along the minus strand of CM052709.1, from coordinate 84,382,655 downwards.
AGTATAACTCCATCTAAATGCTTTTTAAATGCTTTTAAGAAGCTTCTACAGTTGTAGGTTTCCATTTAACTTTTGAAAAGATCTTTAATGCTACTTATTTTATCTCATATTCCCCTTTTAAGCCCATTCTCCATACCATTTATCTCTATTTATTCCCTATTTCTCTTTAACCATTCATACCACTGTGTGCTACCTCATAAACCTTGAAATCCCATATCTTGCCAAGGAATCTCCCTGACATCCATGGTCATTCAAAATTAAACATCTGTATCTGAAGACTAAATGTTGACATCAACAGATAGGTGGAAACATGATGCATTTGGTTTCTGAGGTCTGGGTTGCATCACTTAGAATTGTTGTTTCTTATCCTAGCCATTTACCTGTTCCTTATGCAGAAAATGCCTTTGGCAAAATTCATAATGAACGTTCTGAAGAAATAAAGGATACAGGGTCCATGTCTCAACATACTAAATGTGATACACAGCAAGTCTATTGCCAGCATCATGCTAAGCATATTAAAAACCCAAAGTGTCTATAAAATCAGGAACAAGACAAGAAGGGTCCTATTTTCTCCTTATATAAAATATAGATTTTGAAGCCTCAGTTGGTCTGAAAGTGAAGGATATATAGAGTCACAAATAGGATAGCAAGTCAAAATACCTTAATTTTCATATAGAATTCTATACCTAAAATACTCTAATGACTCTACCAGGAAATTCCTCCAGCTGATAAACATGTTCAGCCAAGGAGCATAATACAAAAGTAAGAAATAAAAATCAATACCCTTTCTATATACATAGGACAAACATTCTGAGAAGAAAATAAGGAAAATGATATCAGTTATAATATCATCACAATTGGAATAAATGTAATGAAGAAGTGAAAATTTTAGAGTGAAAAATTAATAAAGAAGATATCTGAAGATGCCAAAAGGACCATCTTACCCAAAGCAATCTACAAGTTCACTGTAATCTTCGTTAAAAATCCTGCTTTGATATTATATGCTCCATCGATGCCCTTTTGGAAAACCTGGTCAAGGAAATTGTGTTTGTTGTATTATTCTCCTGGTTCATTAAAATTCCCATGTTTCTGAGAAATGAATACTTTGGCTTACACAGGTCTATATTCTCCACATATTCTTACCCTATTTTACTTTTATAAATTCTAAGACTAAAATGATAGCACCCACATTTGGAGTAATTTTTATTTCAAGAGAATGTATTGTAACCAAAAGTTTGAGAATGTAATGTAAATAAAAGTCCTACAGAAATTTTAATTAATTTATTTAACTAACATATTAAAATGTTAAAGGTTATTTTGTGATCATTTTTGTATTATTTATTTTATATTAATGGATGTTTTGCCTTCATACATGTCTGTGTCCTCATGCCTGCCTGGTGTCTGCAGCGCCAAAAGAGGATGTCTGGTCCCCTAGAATTGGAGTTATAGATGGTAATGAGTCACTGAGTAGATCCTGGTATTTTAACCTCTGCTCTTAAACACTTAGCCATTGTAATGGTTTTCCACAGGCACCTAAAGATTATTTTTTAGTCAGATTATAAATTATTTAATAAATTATTGATATGAACTTTTGAATAAGATACACACCTCTAAACTGAACCATCTTTTGATATAGCACCTTACCTTGTACTACAAATAGAAACAACTTTCATCAAATCTTTCATTTGCTGTTAAGATTATTTCTGAATAGCTTGAAAAACACATGTTCCCATATTTGATACAGGACAGAGTTTCTCATGATTTCTAATCTATGGCATAATTTATCCCAACTGTTTATATCTAATGCATACACAGGAATGATAATGAAACAGATGAAATAGATGTTTTCCATTCTAATTTAGGGCACAAAGCCCTACTAATCAATGCTACAACATAGCCTGGTTGTACCAGGCTCTCTGCCCAACTTTCAAGGCCAGAGGATTGATTGAAACACTGCTTTATGATAAATAGCCAATCACATAGCCATGAGAGAACACCATGATAATGTCCCACAATTCAGAACACCAAGCATGAAGTCTAGTAAAGTAATAAAATTTTCTATCAACTAATAATTTACTGTCTAATTCTCAGATCATGAATATTTCCTCTGTCCAAACAGGAAGAAGATGGTCCTTTTCTTACTGCATGTTTATGGACAGTTCAGCTCTCTAGTTCTCAAACTGCCTTCCTCCATTCCTAGCATCACGTCTTCCACATGGCAGTATCCGCCTGCTAATTCCACACTTTTCTCTGTCCTCATCTATCTTCCTGTGTGCCCAGTGTTCTATTTTCAGCACTTTGTCCTCAGAGCAGTTTCTGGTCACCTAATTTCTTTCCTTCCCCTGCACTGATTTCCACAGTGCACTGGCATTGTTGTATATTTCTACAAGCTTTTGATTAAAATATATTTGATAATTCTTGGTTTAGGTAATTATTTTTGTTCTTTTATTTCCCTGTATTCACACCAATAGCTTCCGGTGAGAGGACAATTAAGGATTAAAGTGCTAAAAGTCTGAGTAGAAAAATGCATGTTTTTCAGGTAAAAGAACACAAAGTAGGGTGGAGAAAGCGTTGTAAAACCTGTGTTTTTGGAGCATTACTTTTAATGTAAATTGATAGTTACATGAATAAAGTGGAAGTAATTCTCTGAAAGCTTGCGGTTATGTTAGGGGCCTGAAAGTCACAGTTCTTTTAGGACTCGTAGGTACATGTGAAGTTGCTCATTCTACTTCAACAAACGTTCATGTATTATAGGAACAATATTAATATAATTTAAATTCCATTAATATGAATATTTTACTTATCTAGCTGCAAGCCTGGAACTCTACTTAAACTCATAGATGGAATTCATTCTCTGTCTGTCTCTCTGTCTGTCTCTGTCCCTCTCTGTCTCTCTCTGTTTCTCTCTGTCTCCGTCTCTGTCTCTGTCTCTCTCTTTCTCTTTCTCTCATTGTCTATGTATATGTTCATTTCTTTGTTTTTCATTATTTACTCAGGAAGCTGACTTTTAGCTATAATAAACTATGGGCACATGTTATAAATAAACCATTTTCCTTAGATTCTTACTTGTTTTATAAACATGTATTTTGACTTTGGAGAGAGACCTCAAAGGTTTGAAACACGAATGTTGAACAGAAGCAAATGGCTACTGGTTCAGGATTGTTGATCAATTGTTGCAAGACCTCCTGTCTCAGCGCCTTTAGTCTAAATAATTAGAAGCTGACAATCTAATGTTGAATAGAAAAGTTTAATTATAAATGTGACAAGAGCAATGGACATTTTAAAATAGGTAATTAAATATGCTCTGTAGGACAAAGTTTTTAAAAAATGTTTTAAAGGCTGAAAGATTTTTTTAAAATCAATTTCTGAGCATATGCATATTAGCAGTTAAAACTCAACAGACCATCTCAGAGGCAAAGGAGTGGGGCGTGACTGGAGGAACTCTGTAATAGTTTACCAGAAGGGGGCAACATTTGGGATGTAAAAAAAAAGAATAATTGATTAATTAATTTAAAAAACATCAAAAGACAATAAATGAGAAGTTAAACTTCATGCTTCATACCCATCTTTTATGAAACATGAGTTTGCTCAAATCTTACAGTATTTATTATGAGATTTAAGGTGATTGAGGAGAGCGATTGTGGCATAAAGCAGAGTGTGCTCACAGTTTTGGAGGACAACTTGCTTTCTTCCTAAGGTCCCACAGACCCTGCTGTGCCCAGCTGTTTCAGAGATCCTGTAGCTCAAAGCTTCAATCTCATGTTCAATTCACCTAATAAACATGTTTAGTTCTTATCACATACATATAATTAGTAAAATTTCAGAGATATAATTTCAAGTGGTTCTGTCTAATTGTTGAATTTTTGGAAGGGTGATTCGGTTTTAACTTCATTGAAGGTGAGATTTGACCAGACTCCTTGTGCATGATACTCCAAGAATAGTGTCAAGATGCTGGGATAAATATGACAACAATTTTAGTAGAATTTTATACTTTCGTAAAAATTTACATATGTGGTTATTTATGTGACCTGCTTTTCATCACCCTACCTAAATAAAAATGTAAGTCACAAAGTAATTACATGTGAATATTCATAATACTGTAATTCATGAAACAGATATTGGAAATATTCCAAAAAAAAACATCAACTAAGGAATAGAGAAACAAAAACTGATTAGTCTGTATTTTGGATTCACCACCAGGTGATTTCATCAGGCCAAGGATAGAATTATAATTTAACTTAAGAAAACACAAGAAAATATCTGGAGTTAAGAAAGGATCCCAGAGTTAGATTGTGGTAGAATGCAAACCTTCATAAAATCACTGACAATTATTCTACGGACACTTAAAATAATACCACATTAGCTGTTTATAAAAATATTTTAAACTGGTGGAGTTTTTCGGGTCACTTAAGTATACAATCACATCATCTGCAAAGAGTGATATTTTGATTTACCAATTTGTATCCCTTTGACCTCCTTTTGTTGTCTAATTACTCTAGCTAGAACTTTAAGTACTATATTGAATAGATAGGGAGAAGAGGGCAACCTTGTCTAGTCCCTGAATTTAGTGGGATTGCTTCGAGTTTCTCTCCATATAGTTTGATGTTGGCTACTGGTTTGCTGTATATTGCTTTTACCATGTTTAGGTATGGGCCTTGAATTCCTGATCTTTCCAAGACTTTTATCATGAAGGGATGTTGAATTTTGTCAAATGTTTTTTCAGCGTCTAATGAAATGACCATGTGATTTTTTTCTTTGAGTTTGTTTATGTAGTGGATTACATTGATGGATTTCCGGGTATTGAATCATCCCTGCATCCCTGGGATGAAGCCTACTTGATCATGATGAATGATCATTTTGATGTGTTCTTGGATTCGGTTTGTAAGAATTTTTT
>CM052709.1:84339463-84377261 GCA_028551405.1 Uromys caudimaculatus | reverse complement strand
ATTCCTTTCCGCCTGATATCAGATTATCTACGGCATTGACCTTTAGGCTTGGCTGGATTAGCAAATCAAGGTGTTCCAGCAGGCCTCCCTTTGTTTCCTCCCCAGTGTTACTGCCCCCAGGTAGGGAGTAGACGTCTGGCCTTCTACTCAGAGATTATGTCTGATCTGCATTATGGAATTTCCCCTCCCTCTGCCATTTCCCGCCCAAAAGTGTTTAAAAATATGTAACATTAAAAATTAAACGGAGCTTGAACGGAATTTCATCTTGCTCCAAACGCATTCTTTGTTTCCTGCTTCTTTCCCCAACCGATGGTTTCTCTCTACAGCACGGAGCTCCCGCTGGCGGGAACTTTGAACCTAGTCGATAGCTTTTCTTGGAAGGGCCCTCCAAGGCAAGGCGGGCAGCGAGCTCTTTGCAGTACATAATAAATTTTCATTTGTCTCTGCCAGGGAAATTTTACATTCTTCTAGTAGCCATGGACTTGTGACAGGATTACTTGTTATTTGAGAATACTGTAAAATTTCTGCTGCTTGATTTACTTGATATAAATGGCATTTTATAGTTTTATAAGGACAAATATTCTTATAAATAGAAAAATGATCAGATGGCTTCCAAAAATAGCAATAAAAACTTATTATGTCCTTTGAATGTAGAAAAGACATATGTTATGAGTTAACTGATTTTTTTATAGACTGCATGGGTGTTGAGGAATGGGCTGTCTACCTTCCATGCCTTAAGCATTGAAAATGCTCAAAATATCAAATAAAATACAATCAGAAGAGCCAAGATGAATTTATTTTGCAAGAAATTTAGTTTATTAGAAGGTTAATACAGTTCTCGTGGACTTCAATGAACTAGCTATATTTCTTTTCATTCTTGAAAATTATAAGAATAAAAGTTTCACAAAATGTTATTCTATAGATGAAATATTAGTTAATGTTTTCTTCAGATAATCCCATTGCTCTATTTTGCCTCTGACGACGTCCCTTTAATTTGACAAATGGTGTTTTTTGTTCAATGCAAAGTAGTTGAAATAACTTGAAATGCCTTATCCCCTTGATGCATTCTGGATTTACAGAAGCTTCTAAAGAATATACTGCTTGAGGCTGGGAACACTATGAATATTTCAGTGGAGTTGAAGCTGTCAAAATATAGAAGACAATGCCTGTTGGATATATAGAATAAATGAATGGAACTATGACAATTGAAAATTATAATACATCCTTCTAAACAGATTTATTCTGTCTCAGAAAACACACTGCGGATGGAAATGACAAGATGGCAATAAGTTGAGCAAGTAATGGTGAATTAAATTCAGGAAATGAATTCAATAGCATGGTAAAGAGAGATATAATTAAGCTGAAAGGATAATTACTCAATCCCCATTATTATATCATAAATTCTGATCTGGTAGAAAAATGTAGGTCCATTTTCAATTTCACTTCACTTGTTTTGAAAGATTTTACCCTATAACTTAGTAGAAAAAGGAAGAAAATTTTAAATTGTATACATCAAAATGGTACACAGATAGTTATTTAATTCTGCATTCAAATTTTTCATCAACCAGTAATAAATTCATGTACATTTGTTGGTATTGGGGATATGCAGTTGAATAGTATATAATAATGTAAAGACATATATCGAATGTAAAAGATAGGTAAATTAATAGTTAACTATTTCCTATGTGATGACTCCTAGGCAATTTTAAAGTTACAAGACTAGGAAGATACATTGCCAGTGACCTAATTAAATCTGAGATAATAGGATCTTGCAAACCTTAAAAGTATACGAGCTCATCAGGTTAATGGGAAATGGAAAACGTGAAGAGGAGAAAGAGAAGGAGGAGGAGGAGGAGGAGGAGGAGGAGGAGGAGGAGGAGGAGGAGGAGGAGGAGGAGACCATAACAGCAAAACAGTACTGGCAGCTCATATCAAATACTAAATTGTTGCTAAACAAAAGACTGGCCACAAAATGTCAACAAAATAACTACCTTTTCTCTGTCTTCCACCTGTTATACAGATATGTCTGAGTACCCTTATACTTCTCTAAAAAACCTTGTAAGTAAATTAGTTATTTAGCCTTTCTCCTATGCAAAATCCAATTATTTTTGAGTTTAAGAATATTTGTTTGAAATTGTGCTATTATCTATAAGAAATTGAGATCCATAAAATGCTATTAATACTATGGGAATATTAATTCCCATGTGTGTTAGGGTAGCTTCTTGGGCTTCCAGGACTCAAAGGCTCAGAGGCCTTGGAGACATGTTATAAGGACCTTCCTTTCCCTAAGACTATATAATATGTAAACAATTGCTGACAGCAGGACTCTTACATATAGCATAGCTGTCCATTTTTCACCCAGAAAGACTCTTTAGTAGTGTAGCCATAATTTACTACACTGTAGGATGGACCAAAAGAATGCTCTAGTTTTATTGTTCATGTATTGGCTAGAACACTTCTCAGTGGTATAGCTGCCTTTGAATAATCCATGTTTTTAATATTTTTCTTATTTTTTATTGGTTATTTTATTTATTTACATTTCAAATATTATCCCCCTTCCTGGTTTACCCCTCACAAATCTCCCTCCCACCTTCCTCCCCCAGCTTCTATGAGGGTGCTCCCACACCCACCGACCCATCCACTCCCTCCTCACTGCCCTAGCATTCATTCCCCTATGCTGGGTCAGAGCCTTCACAGAACCAAGGGCCTCTCCTCTCATTAATTCCACATAAGGCCATCCTCTGCTGCATATGCAGCTGGAACCATGGGTCCCTCCATGTGTATGTATTCTTTGGTTGTTGATTTAGCCCTTGGGTCTGGGTGGTTGATATTGTTGTTCTTCCTATGGGGTTGCAAATCCCTTCAGCTCCTTCCATCCTTCTCCAAACTCCTCTATTGGGGTCCCTTTGCTCAGTCCTATGGTGAGCTGCAAGCATCTGCATCTGTATCAGTAGGATTCTGGCAGAGCCTCTCGGGAGCTCAGTAGCCATTTGAGGCTGGAGAGATGGCTCAGTGGTTAAAGCACTGGCTGTTCTTCCAGAGATCCTGAGTTCAATTCCTAGCAATCATATGGTGGCTCATAACTATGTAAAATGGGGTCTGATGTCCTCTTTTGACACACAGGTATATATGTAGATAGAACACTCATATACATAAAATAAATAGAAATCTAATCTGTGTTTTTATAAGCTTAATAAACTCCTTGGTTTTCCAAGCTGAGGGTGGATAGAATCTCTCTTTGTTGTTTTCTTGATCTATATGGAGTAAATAGACATTTTCTTATGCCCGCCCAGGAACCTCACGGCAGAGGTAATCAGTAAGTATAAAGGAGTAGGGGAAAACCATGTACTTCAAGTTGATAATAATATGTGGAATGTCTGAAAGGCTACAAGGGGAGGAGGGCAGTTAGGAAAGATTATTTAAAGAGACTATTAGCTAGATTCATGAATGAACAAATGGTGTTTTTAGCTGCCATATCTTGAATAAGATGAGCAAAAGCAACATGAAAATCTTAACCACAAGCAATCATTTCCAGGAAAATCAGTATGATACAATTCTTGTGAAGGCCCATTCCTCCAAGATTCCTTTGACATACATATCAAGGACATGGAAATAGCCATAGAAGAGGTAACAAATCTCAGTGGGAAAGAAAGGAAGGAAGAGCAAGATAGAGAGTTGGAGCGAAAGACAGAGAGAGAGACACAGAGAGAGAGAGACAAAGAGAAAGAGAGAGACACAGAGAGAGAGACAAAGAGAAAGAGAGAGACACAGAGAGAGAGACAAAGAGAAAGAGAGAGACAGAGAGAGACAAAGAGAGTCACAGAGAGAGAGAGACAAAGAGAAAGAGAGAGAGACAGAGACAAAGAGAAAGAGAGAGAGAGACAGAGAGAGACAGAGAGATGAAGGAATGTAGAAATGTGGAGGAGGAAGGAGAGAGGGGGAGGAAAGGGTATATAAGATATCACACATGAACTTTGGAGGGAAAATTGAGAGCACAGAGAAGGCATTAAGGGAAGTAGATGGGGAAGGACTGGATCACAAACATTATTTGTATGGATGAATATTATATAAAACATTTAGTTTGAAACTGGCAACCGATGAGAATTTGTTAATGTTTATTAACTATGCATTGTGCCCAGGGGACCTCGACTCTCCTGCCACTTCTCTGCCCATCTTCATCAGACCTTTGGATCCTGAGCCATACAGCTCTGCTAACTCAGAACCATACAGTCCAAAGATACCCATTCGGGGCATGCCACATGGGGACCATCGAGTTTAAGCATGCCCTCCCCCCATCCATAGTAACTACTACACCAGGAATGCCCAGGGACCAAAGTCAACCAGATGCTGAAGTCCCTTGAAAGAGTACAATCAACAAAATCCAAGGCAATATGATACCTTCAGAGAACAGCTACCCTAGTGCAGAAAGCCCTGGATATCCTATGGTAATTGAAGCACAAGAAAATTACTTTAAATTCAATCTTACAAAAAATATAGAGGCCTTTAAAAAGGAAATGAATGACTCCCTAATTAAATACAGAAAAATGCAATCAAACAGGCAGTGGTCTTTAAAGAGGAAACAAATGATTCCCTTAAAGAAATACAAGAAAATAAAATTGAACAGGTGAAGAAAGTCAATAAAACTGTTAAAGAGCTGAAAATGATAATAGAAGCAATAAAGCAAGCACAAACTAAGAGAGTCATGGAGACTAAAAACCTAGGAGAGAGAACAAGAACATATTCAAGCATCTCCAACAGAGTATAAGAGATGGAAGGGAATCGCAGGCATAGAAGACACAATAAAATAAATTCATACGTAAGTAAAAACATGTTAAATCTGAAAGATTCCTGACATAAAATGTGCAGGAATTCTGGGATCCATAAAAAGACTTAACCTAAGACTAATATGAATAGAAGAAGGTTCTTACCTAGGCCTCTTTGGCCTAGATCCAAGGCCCAGAAAATATTTTCAACAAAATCAGAGAAGAAAACTTTCACAACCTCAAGAAAGAGATGCCTATAAACACACCAGAGGCTTAAACACAAATTAAATTGGACCAAAAGAGAAAATCATCCTGCCACATAATAATAAAACACAAAATCCCCAGAAAAAATAAAGAATATTAAGAGCAGCAAGATAAAAAGGGAAGGTAACATACAAAGGCAGTGTTGACTACTCAGCAGAGACTCCAAAAGACAGAAAAGCCTGGACAAATATTTTGCAACCTCTAAAAAAAACCATACACATCAACATAGATCCTGAGAAATTCTCAGTCACCAAAGATGGAAAAAATTTCAAGACAAATCCAAAGTCAAAGAATATGTATCCACACATCCAGCCCTACAGAAAATACTAGAAGGAAAATTCCCACCAAAGGAGAATAACTACATCCAAGAAAACACAGGAAATAAGTAATTACATACCAGCAAAAACAAGGAAACTGCACATGCGCGCGCGCGCGCGCACACACACACACACACACACACACACACACACACACACACACACACAAAGAAAATAACAGGAAGTAAACATCACTGATCTTTCAACATCAATAGACTCAATTCCCCAATAAAAGACTCAGGGCAACAAAATAGATGTGAAAACAGGATCCATCATACTGTGACATACAAGAAACACACTTTAGCAATAAAGATAGACATTTCCTCAGAGTGAAGAGATGGAAAAAGTTTTCTAAGCAAATAGACCCTAGAAGTAATCCAAGGTAGCAATCTCATATCTAATATCATGTAATATCTAATAATAGACTTTGAACCAAAATTAATCAAAAGAGACAGTGAAGGACAGTTCATATTCATCAAAGGAAAAAGATCTATCAAGATGATATTTCAGTTTTGAATATCTATGCTCCAAACACAGGGGCACCCACATTTGTAAAAGAAACATTGCTAAAATGTAAATCACACACTAAAACGCCTGTATTAATAGTGGGAGATTTCAACACCCAACTCTCACCAATTGACAGGACATCCAGACAAAATTCAACAGAGAAATAATGATATTAATTGATATTATGAATCAAATGTACCCAACAGACATCTACAGAATGTTTCACTAAAACATACCTTCTTATGGATCCTTCTCCAAAGTTGATCATATAGTCAGTCAACAAGCAAGTCTCAAAAGATACAAGAAAATTGAAATATTATGTTGTATCTTATAAAACCACCATGGATTAAAGCTGGACTTCAACAATAACAAAAACATCAGAAACCATACTTAGTCATGGAAACTGAACAACTCTCTACTTAATGATCTCTGTGTCAGGGAAGAAATTAAGAAGGAAACTAAAGACTTTCTAGAATTCAGTGAAAGCAGTGGTAAGAGGAAAGTTCATAGCACTAAATGCTTCCATAAAGAAACTAAAAAGTTCTTGTATTTACGATTTAAAACTACATTTGAAAGGTCTTGAAAAGCAAAGCAAGTACACTGAAGAGGAGTAGAAAGCAGAAAATAACAAAATCAAGCTGAAATCAATCAGTTTGAGAACAAAAGAAACAAAGAAAACAATACAAACAAAGAGTTGCTTCTTCAAGGAAATCAACAAGATAGAAAAAAACCTTAGCCAAACTAACCAAAAGAGAGAAAATATCCGAATAAACAAAATCAGAAATAAAAAAAGAAAACATAACAGTAGACATTGAGGAAATGCAAACAATTAGATTTAACTTCAAAAGTCTATACTCCACATATTGGAAAAATCTCAATGAAATGGACGACTTTCTACATAGATAAACACTTACCAAAGTTAATTCAAGACCAGTTAAATTACTTAAACAGCCCTATTACACCTAAAGAAACAAAAGCAGTCATTAAAATTCTACAAGATAAGCCCAGAGCCAAATAATTTTAGTGCAGAATACTACCAGATTCTCAAACAGGAGGTAATTTCAATATTCCTCAAACTATCCCACAATACAGAAACAGAAGGAATACTGCCAAACTCATTCTATGGAGCTTTAGTCACTCTGATAGATAAAACCATACAAAGATTCAACAAAGAAAGAGAATTTAATATCAATTTCTCTTATGAACATTGATATTAAAATACTGACTAAACTGCTCACAAACCAAACCCATGGCTCAGGTTCTAAGATCAATAATTATTAAATGGAGCATCATGAAACTCAAAAGATTCTGTCAGGCAAAAGAGACTGGCAATAGGACAAAACAGCATCGTATGGACTGGGAAAGAATCTTCACTAACCCTTCATCTAACAGAGGATTAATATCCAAAATGTGTACAGAATTCAAAAAGTTAGACCGAAAAACCAAATAACCCAATTCAAGAAGGGTTACAGAGCTAAACAGAGAATTCTCAACAGAGTAATCTCAACTGCTTGAGAAGCACTTAAAGAAATGTTCAAAGTCCTTAGTCATCAGGGAAATAAAAATCAAAACAACTCTGAGATTCTATCTTATACTAGTCAGAATGGCCTAGATTAAAAAGAAAGTGGTAGCACATGCTAGCAAAGATGTGTAGCAAGGAGAACACTCCTCCATTGCTGGTAGGAGTGCAAACTTGTACAACCACTTTGGAAATAAATTTGATAGTTCCTCAGAAAATTGGGAATAGTTCTACCTCAAGACCTAACTGTACAACTCCTAAGCATATACCCAAAAGATGTCTCACTGTACCACAGGGACACTTGCTCAAATATGTTCACAGCAGCTTTATTTGTAATAGACAGAAACTGGAAATAACCTAGACATCCCTGAACTAAAGAATGGATAAAGAAAATGTAGTACATCTACACAATAGAACACAATTCAGGAACTAAAAACAACAATATCGTATATTTTGCAAGCAAATGGACAGAACTTGAGAATATCTTCCTGAGTGAGGTAACCCAGGCATGAAAGGACATACATGGTATGTACTCACATATAGGTGGCTATTAGCCACAAAACACAGGATACCCATGGTACACTCCACAGACCCAAAAAAACCTAAACATGAAGGAAGGCCCACGTGAGGATACCTGAATCTCCCTTCGAAGAGGGAATGAAATAGTCATAGGAGGCAGATGGAGGAAGGAACTGGAAGAGGGGATGGGAGGTAAATGGGGGTGTTCAGGATAAGTTATAGGGAGGATCAAGAGAGAATGAATAGAAATCTGCACCTGGAGGAGTTGGGAAGGTGGGGGCCATCTCTAGGATGGGCTAGAGATCTGGTATGCAGGAGGCACCCAGGAATCAATGAGAGTGACATTATCTGTGACTCACAGCATTGGGGATATGGAACCGCTTGCTTTCATCGTTTTAAAATTCCTTGATTCTGGGAGAGAAAAAAAAAAAACCAACCAAATCTGAACCCTTCAGATTTCTGAGAACACCTTGTGTACAGTAAATAGACATTGTATAAATATGAGAAGCATTGCTGGAGATCCACTGCTTTCCCTCTCTTCACTGTGAGAGCACTGACAGATAATGGGGTCCTGGGGCCTGCACTATCACCCAAGTTGCAAGGAATCAGCTTAACAATGAATTTCCTGTGAAATAATGATACATAATGGAATAATATTCGGACACCTCAGGCCATTATCATTTGTTTTCTTCCAGAGCTGGGCAATGGAAACACCAATTTCTTTCCCAGTGATCTTCCTTCTTGATAATGAGATTTGGAAGTCCTTATCTCACAGACTTGAAAAATACAAACCCAAATCACACATCTCTGTACAGACTAAAGCTATAATGAATGGAATTACCAAGGCACCCTTCATGCATTTTAGACTTGACATTATTACTATAAACCAAATCATGCAAAATATATAATGGACTTTTGAACAGGAAATAAGTGGAACTTATGTCTCTCTGGTGGTACCAAGTGCACAAGTGTTATTTGTGCAGTATCATAGTGTATTTCCTTTAAAAAGTTTAAATGAAAATAAAAGTAACATATGAAACATAGATGATTGAAACATGTGTACAAAATATCTATTCCTAACTTTTAAGTTCACAGATTTCACCATTACTACATGTGCAGGTATGCTTGAGGATGCTAAACGTCTCAGAAGTGTTCTTCTCCGAGAGTAGGAAGTTAATATGTGTCTCTTCTGAGAAAACTCCATCTAAACACAGCCTTTTGCCACCCTCTCTCTCTAAGCCACTTCTCCTTGGATATTCTGCTTAGCAATTTGATACCTCTTTTCAGTTTTGAACTTGAGAGTCTTCTCTATGTTCTTTCTAGAAGTTTTCCTTTTGTAGGTAAGATGTATTACACACTCACTTGGTATAGTGGTTGTATTGTCCATGAAACACCTAATTAGAACCTTATAATATCGGCCTCCTTTTAAAATTGTTTCATATGATTATATTCGTAACAAAGGAAATGTTGACTATTGAGATATAAACGCAGCAACTGCTGTCCTCCTTCATGTTTACTTGCCCTAGTACAGAATCTTGGGACCAAGATTTAAAATTGGTTTAACTCAGCCTAAAGCTGAGAAGAGATGCTAGGAATACACGTGACTAGAGGTAGTAAAACATAAAATATTAAAGCCAGGCTGGATACTTGTATGTGTATCTGCTAAGCCAGCTAGTATAAACTGTCCTGGCACACAATGTGATGAGCTTCATTGACTTGTAGACACACGCTAGTGATTGCTTAATATATTCTCCCGTTATTGTATGCTTAGTTCAGCCTGAAAATTGTTCCAACTGTCTATGTAACTAAGTAATTAATCTATTGTTCTATGAAAAATCTATATGGCTGCCCATGGACAATCACTGAGTATGAATTTTCTTTCTTTGTCCATGCTTCAAAACTAGAAAGGTATTGTTGCTTTAAGCAATAAAAAGCTTTATCTGGCAGTTTAGATCTAATGTTTAGATCTGTGCCCTTGGAAAAATTGGTAGAGAATTCTTTTTTGGCTGAAATAATATTCAATTTTCTGGATATTGCATTTTGTAAACTATAAATTTATACACACATGGTTTTATCTGAGATAAACACATGTGCAAAATAGCAATTCCTTATGATAAGAACTCCAAAATGTTGTCATTGTTATTTGTTCTGTTGAAAAACATCACTGGTAAAATAATAACAGCAATCAAACTTTTATTTGATGAGCTTCTAGCAGCACCTTAACTGAATGGCACATATAGCTTTACCAAGCGAAGATGGGCTAAGGAGTTAAGGCAAATGTTGATTTAGGAGACAGAGCCACAGTGAATTGGAATTCAACTGACAATATGTGGAGACCTAGGTAAAACCAGTGATGCGCTGTTGTGACAAACTTAAGTGCCTTAGGTAAGTAATTAGTTAGAGGCAAGAGACTTCCATGAGCTATATTGTAATTCAAACTAACATTTTTAGTCCTTATTTATCTAAGTTTGTTTCTTATAACCCTATGAAATATTTCAAGTTGCTATTTGATTTTAATCTCAAGTTAGAGGAAAGTCAAATCATGCTTAAGCAGGAGATTAAGCATGTTCTCTGACCCAGGAATATATATATTTTTGATCACCTTGTTCCATTGACAAGAGAGCAACTACCACCACAAAAAGGATTCTGATCCTTATGCTTTCTCAAGGATTATGTGTGGTACAAACAATACATGTTGTACTCACATAAACTCAAATTTGCAATACACTATTTTCTTTTTCTTTTTTTCACTTTGATTTATTTTATTGGATAGTTCCTTTACTTACATTTCAAATGTCATCCCCTTTTCCAGTTCTCCCCTCCCAGAAAGCCCCTATCCCATCCTCCCTCCACCTGCTTCTATGAGGGTGCTCCTCCACCCACCCACCTACTCCTGCATCCCTGCATTAAATTCCCCTACACTGGGGTATCTATTGAGCCTTCATAGAAACAAGGACCTCTCTTCCCATTAATGCCTGACAAGGCCATCCTCTGCTACATATGCAGTTGGAGCCATGTGTACTCCTTGGTTGGTGGCTTAGTTCCTGGGAGCTCTGGGTGAGTGGGGGGATCTGGTTGGTTGATATTGTTGTTCTTCCTAAGGGGTCGCAAACCCCTTCAGCTTCTTTAGTTCTTTCTCTAACTCCTCCATTGGGGACCCCACATTCAGTCCAATGGTTGGCTACAAGCATCCACCTCTTCATTTGTAAGGCTCTGGCTGGGTCACTCAGGAGACATCCATATCAGGCTTCTTTCAGCAAGCATTTCTTGGCATCCACAATACTGTCAGATTTTGGTGACTGTATATGGGATGAAACCCCAGTTGGGAAAGTCTCTCGATGGCCTTTCCTTCAGTCTCTGCTCTACAGTTTGCCTCTATATTTGCTGCCCGAGTATTTTGTTCCCCTTTCTAAGAAGGACTGAAGCACCCACATTTTGGTCTTGCTTCTTTTTGAGCTTCACATGGTCTGTGAATTGTATCTTGGGTATTTGGAGTTTTTCGGATACCATCCACTTATCAGTGAGTGCATACCATTTTGTATTCTTTTGTTGCTTGTGTTACCTTACTCAGGATATTTTCCATCTATTTGCCTAAGAATTTCATGAATTCATCATTTTTAATGGCTGAATAGTACTCCACTATGTAAATGTACCACATTTTCTGTATCCATTCCTTTGTTGAAGGACATCTAGATTATTTCCAGCTTCTGGCTATTATAAATAAGGTTGCTATGAACATAGTGGAGCATGTGTCCTTATATGTTGGAGAATCTTTTGGGTATATGCCCAGGACACTAGCTGGAGTAGCCATTCCAATATCGAATAAAATCAACTTTTAATCAAAGTTATCAAAAAAGATAAGGAAGGACACTTTACACTGGTCAAAGGAAAAATCTACCAAGATGAACTGTCAATTCTGAACATCTGTCCTCTAAATGCAAAGGAACCCACATTTACAAAACAAACTTTACTAAATCTCAAAGCACACATTGTACCCCACACAATAATAGTGGGAGACTTCAACACCACACTCTCAGCAATGGACAGATAATGGAAACAGAAACTAAACAGAGACAGTGAAACTAACAGAAGTTATGAACCAAATGGATCTAACAGATATCTATAGAACATTTCATCTTAAAGCAATAGAATATACTTTCTTCTCAATATCTCATGATATCTTCTCCAAAATTGACCATATAATTGGTCACAAAACAGGCCTCAACAGATCCAAGAAGATTTAAATAATACCATGCATTCTATCAGATCACCACGAACTAAGGCTGGTCTTAAATACCAACAAAAACAACGAAAAGCACACATATACATGGAAGCTGAAGAAAACTCTACTCAATGATAACTTGGTCCCACCCAACTAGTTTATTGTCTGTGCTTAACAAAGGTAGGCAGATCTCTGAATTCTTTCACAATATTAAGAAAAAATGGTATGCTTGCTGTCTCTTAAGAATCACAGGGCTGGAATCACTCATGTGATGCTGATTTCATAAGGTAATCAAAAGCAAACCTGGACAAATGATCAGATTGACATGTAAAATGAAAGACTGAACCTGTGATCTGCAGGAAATGAGCTATCCAGAGAATTTTTTTTAGGATAAAAATAAAGAACTGCTTGAAGAACTCACACACACACACACACACGCACACACACATACACACACGCACACACACACACACACACACACACACACACAAACATGCACATATAATAGCAAGCAGATGACAAGTTGTCAGCTTGGATCCAGGATTTGATTCTGGGTCCTTCTTTTCACTGCTGCCAGATACCCCTTCTCTCAGAACCCCTTTCCATGCCAAGGCTGGTCCTCAGCAAAAGACCTCAACATAAACCCATATACACTGAACCTGATAAAAGGCAAAGTAGAGAAACGCTTTGAATTGGCTGATATTCTGAGCAGAACACCATTAACACGGTGTTAATTAGTTCATTAAAGGCAAATAATTAATAAAGAGGAATTCATGAAACTGGAAAGGTTATGTAAGGTAAAGGAAACCAACATTCAGACAAAGTGATAGGCTACAAAATGGAAAAAAATATTACCAGCCACACATCAGATAGAGGGTTAATATTCAAAATATATAAAGAACTCAAAATAGTATATATCATGCAAAAAGTAAACAAAATGTGCATTTTCCTTAAAACTTTAAATTTGAAATTCTTTTTCTTCAGATTTTGTATTAATTTATAATTCTCAGTGTTTCTCACCAGATATGTTTCAAAGTATTGGAAAGGAAATATAAAACTGAATTGTTTTATATCTGAGAGAGGGAGGCCTCCCTTGAATGCCAACCCACTTGGGTACACTGATAATTTCTTTTTAAGAACAAAGGGCAGCTGAGTTCTATTTTATATGTGTACTACTTAATGAAAACTTTTTAAGTACTTAAAATTATCCTAGCAGCAGGAGAAATGCATTAGCAAAGTGTAGCTAACTGTCTCTTCCTGGATAGTAAGCAAAATATGGTAGAACTTTTCCACTTATGAATCAAGATATTTAGAAAAATTAATACAGATGAGAAACTAGTTACTTTTGTATTGTTAGTATAACACTCTGTATCTTTAGCTTTGATATAAGTGTAACTGACTTCTTAGGATTAAACTTCAATACATTAAAAATCACTAGAAATTTTAAGCTGTAGCTCCTATACAGTTTCTTAAATTATAAAATACATTTCTATATTTAATGTGCCATTTATTTATTAACTCAGTCTAGGTGGTAATTAAAGTCACTTCTATCGACTTATAAATGACCCTATGAAGCCGGCAGTGGTGGCGCATGCCTTTAATCCCAGCACTTGGGAGGCAGAGGGAGGTGGATTTCTGAGTTTGAGGCCAGCCTGGTCTACAGAGTGAGTTCCAGGACAGCCAGGGCTACACAGAGAAACCCTGTCTCGAAAAAGAAAAAAGAAAAAAAAATGACCCTATGATGCATATCTTTGAAGGGTGTTTCAATATTCTTTATTTTTGAATACTTCCTTTCTTAATGGATTTGATATCCATGTAGTAATATTTAAAATTAAATGTTTTCAATACACATTCAAGTGTTTACTCTTTTTGCTTACAGATGATTGTAAGTATATCTTTAATCCCCAGACGTAAATGTGTCAGATGGTTATTGTTGAGTAAGCTTACCCTTCCTTGTTCTTTCTGAACCCTGGCTGGCTGATTCAACTCAGCAGTACTGGCTCAAATTCCTTTCCAAGCTGACTGATTTGATCTGACTCCTCTCAGTTTTTCTTTGAAATTTTCTGGTTGGCTTCAAACTAACTCTGTCAATTTGTTCTAATCTTCTGGCTCCTTCTTACTCTCTGGGTTCCACTCCTTCTGCTGACACGCACTAAACTTCATACACTCACAGACGAATGCAGCTCTACTATACTGTACTCACTGCACTGACTCCCAGTTGACTTGTATTCACTGAACTGCACTCCACTTAGATGTCTTTGTTTGGGATTAAGGGTGTATACTAAAGGCATGTCTATATTTCAGACAGAGGAATTAAAGATGCATGGCACTCCAGCCAGATCACACAGACCTGTTCTTTGGATGTGATCTCTTATCAGAGCAGCCAAGTGGCTGGATTAAAATTCCTCTATAAATCAATAGCCTTCTTAAACTAGGGTAGAGTAATCATAGCTGGCATAATAACAAGTTTGTAGTTTGGACATTTACATGGATATCGAACATGTAACACTAACAAAATAAGAATACTGATATAATAAAAATAGATTTTATTAGTAATCATTGAATTTAAGCCATCACTTTATTTCTACTGGGGATAAATTTTAAACATACTCTCTTATTTTTATAGATTATTACCACTACAGCTAGCTGTTTATCTAATTGTATGGATTAGTGTGTAAGCAAAGTATTGATAACATTCTGATTAATATTAAAATGTTTAATTATTTCATGACTAAAGAAAATAAAATCAAATATGTTATAAATTATTATCTAAATATTTATGTGTGTCCACATGTCAGGGAATTCCTGGCCAGTGCATGCATATGAAGGTTAGAGATTGAATTTTCTTTCTGTATATTATTTTATGGGACAGCTCTCTAATTGAGCCTGGAACCCACTAATTGGGTTAAGCTGGCCATCCAGGGGGCTTCAGGAATCCTTTTGTATTTGCCCTTACCAGAGCTGTTATTATGTGCTGAGCTTTTATTGGATGCCAGCAATCCAAATTCAGGCATCCTTTCGGTGTCTTAGCAAGCCGCTTAGAAGCTGACATTTATAAGATTATTATTAGTAAATAGGATTTCATTTTCCATTAAGATTACTTTAAAAGTAAACTGTTGAGGGTGGAAAGATTGCTCAGTTTTTAAGAGCAATTACTGTTCTTTGATAGTGCTTATGCTTGGTTCCCAGCACACACATGGGTTTCAAAATGTCTGTATTGCGAGGTCCAAAGAATCCTTTGCCTTCTTCTGGCTTCTGTGTAAACATGATTCACAAAACGCACAGTTACATACACATTCATGCAAACATAAAAAATTAAAATGTTACAAAGTAATGTAGTAACTATACTTGCTCCATTGACGCTAAAGTGATAATCTTATTTAATTGGTTCTTTTTCCTTTCTTTTTTTGAAGCAAAGTTCTGCTTATCAGTTTAGGCTTGTAGTTGATAATGCCCGGTACTGAGGTCATCGAGATGTAGATTGCTCTTCTTGGACCTTATCTGTCTTAGCCTTTGTGTACTTACCCTGGAAAATGCTTTACTAGGCCAATGCTTTCAAGGACAGTGGTGTCCTTAAGTTTAAGCTTGCTTCTCTTAAATGAATTTTTCATCTTGTATAAAGTGGAGCCTGATCTTTGCCTTTGAGACATTTTCCCTGTTCCATTCTCACAGTGTAGCATGGAATGTCTTCCTACATGGTGCAAATCTTATTAATACAGAATTATAGCTGTTCCTTCTATATAATCTGCATATTACACTGCTATGAAATTAGTTCTTCCAAAAAATTTATTATCTTTAAATTCATTATCACTCAGATGTTTGAACATGGATAGAGTAAAGCCAGATTCTTGCCCAAAATATGATAGAAATTAACTTTTAGGCCAGGGACCTTGCTTTCCTCCCTAACCCCAGGAAAATGCATCTGTAGTCCACATTTTCCCTAGTCTGATTCTCTTCCAACCTTTTACCAGATTGCCCAGGAGGCTTGGCTTCCAATATTCAGTAGCTTTTTTATTCCAAAGAGCCCAATTCTCTCAAATTCGAGTTCCAATATAGTTCCAATGGCTTATGCACCACAGTCAAGTTTGTTGCATCTATATTCTACTTCTCAGTACCAAATTCAATCTCAATTTATCTTTCATTGCTGTTATTTGAGACAAAAGTAACTCAAGGGAAAAGGGGTTGATTTCAGCTCATAGATCTAGTTACACTCTATTACAGTGGGGAAGCTTCAAAGCAGTAGAAACATGAACAACTAATCACACTATGTCTGTATCTAAAAGCATAGAGTGAGGAACCCATAGGTTCATTGCACTTTCTCCTTTTATTAAACTATTACTCTAAGCTCCATAGATGATGGAAGCACCCACCGTCCTGATGAGTATTCTCAATCACATCAACTAATCCAATTAAATGAGCTCTCAAAGGCATGGCCAGAGACTCGTCCTCTTAATGATTCAAGATTCAACCAAGGTGACAACTAACATTAGTGGTCAAATCCACCATGACATTATTTCTAATATATTTCATATTTTAAAAATAATTTTAGCTTGTTTCCAGTGTTGAATATGGTTCTGGTTGATTCATCCCAGCAACTGAAACATTGTGAAACTTTATCCCCAAATCTCAGTGATTACTTTCTTTCATTGTGAGTAAGGACTGACCGTTCCACCCACACCAAAGCCTGGTGATTTCATTAAAAAGTCTTATTGGTTTTGTAAACAGATTTGTCCTTTGTGTTTGAACAAGCAATGCTCTTTCACTTTCTCTATTTTTGTGATTTTTTTTTTGCATAGTATTCTTAAAATATAAAAGCTTTCATCAACAAAACTTCTAGTTGAAACACTAATTGTGTTACATTGACAACTGACTCAAACTACCAAAAGGGTGTTTGCATTTGGAATATTATTTGAATTTGCAAACACATTACTTATGGGTTGCTTCATGCTCATTTCATTATTTATTGCAAAATGACAAAAGGCATCTCAGGAAGACAGGCTGACATTCCCATGGGCTCACAAATGCTATCTGGGATATTCTCAATACAAATTCACTGTCTTTTATTTTATCTACGAACACTGATTTCTTTGAAAATTTAAATAGATCTTATTTCATTGTTTAAGATATATTTAGATTAAATTGACTTCTGCTGTCCATCTAACTTCCACAGTTTTCCTGGATAATATGAAACATATTTCTTCTTCTCTCTTGTCTTCTCTTCTTACACAATTTCTGGTTCTATCATTTCCTTCTTCCTATGGGTTAGATTAGCATTAATCCATGATAATGCATCTTAATTTCAACATTTGAAGGAAAATCTGCATAATTTTTTAAGGTGTTAGAAGGAAATATCTGTGGTAAGACTTTGAGGTTTTTCTGAAATTTTATTTTTAATTAAAGGGTACTAATTATAAGTATTTATAAAGTACAATTTATTGCATATGCATAAATATACATTGTAGATTGAATGATCAAATCAGTGTTGAAAACTTACACTTATATTTCCATTTTTGTTTATATCTAGGTATATTTTTCTATCTAAAAGGTTGTCAAACATTACTTTATTAGGACAATATTTTTATTCCTCATAAATTAACATTTGTAGACTAGAGATTATTTGGTTAAGTGAAAAAAATACAAAGAAGGGCATGAATTCACTCATATATAGTCTAAAGAAAAAATTTCATACATTTCCCTTTGTGGCATATGATCTTTGAATGATTTGTCTTAGTTTCTTTTTCAAATTCTGTGGATTGTCTTAAAATAGATATTTAAATTGTCTATGCAGATTTTTTCTATATGAGTTATTGTTCATTAGGTTCCACTGCCAACTTTGATGACTGGCTAACATTCTGGGTTTCTAATCACTCTTGGCATTGGTATGCAGTATCACATATTGACTTTAGAGACGTGTGTCCACTCTACTCTTTGCAAACAAACTTGCTTTGTGCTTGTTCTTCTGCACATTCTAAGATGGCTGCTTACTTTCTCCAATGCTAGAACCACTTCTGAGACTTCTGCTCCAGATGGCTTCTTAAAATCTCATTTTGTGAAAGTCTGCTTCTCTGTCATGCCATTGTTTCAGCACTAGATGGAAACCCAATCTTAAATTTGTCCTAAGCTTACATGGTATATTATAGCATTCACCATAGAAACATTGAAGTAATCAAAGCACAATAGGGCTCTACCTTACTCTGAGGAATATTAGGTTTCTATGTCCATGGTAATCAACATTATAAAAATGGGGCACATGAGCATATAGCTTCCCAATGCTAGCAGAGCACTGGAGCAATGTCCATACTGTCACTGTGAAAGGCTTATATTTTATGTACACTTGTGGTTCAAGAGCATTGTGATGGTATGAATGGGGGACCAAAGTCTCATGTATTTGATCACTTAGGCCCTGTTTGTTGGCTCTGTTCCAGGAAATTTAGTGGCTGGACTTTTGCTCGGGGAAATATTACACTGGGTGTGGGTCTTTAGGACTCACTAACCCACTTCCACTTTGCTCTCTCTGCTTTATGTTTGCAGTTGAAGATTTGATCTCTTAGCATTCGGATATGCTCCCTCCTACTGTGCCCCATGCCATTACGGATTTTCCAAATGGATATTTGTTTCATAATAGTTGTCTAAGACTGGGTAATATAGATGAAAAGCATCCCTCTGCATGTGAAGGCTGACATTATTCTGGCTTATAGCCAAGTATAACACAAGTATAACAGCAACATGGTCTCTTTTGGTCTCAGGAGATAGTGAAGAGTTAGTGTTGAAGGATGATGCCAGAGACAATCCTGCCAGGGCATGGATCGTTTGATTATTTTCTGTGCTAGCATAAAGATAAACTTGCTTACCATGTTAAGAGAAAGATGTTAGAGACAGTCCCCTGCATACTAACACTGTTGGTAAAGTGGCTGACAACATCATCTCACAGGCGCTGGGACCGCACAGTCTGTGGAGGAAAGGCTGCCTTAGGTCCAATCAAAGCTGGTAACGACACCTGTCTTACTCAAGTCTGTCCACCTGCATCATACCTCGATTCCTCCTGCTGAATCTTACTGTTATACACTCCACACTGAGCTGCAAGACAATGCCCTATGTGAGTTCCCATGTCTTGTTGCTAAGCAGGTCCTATCTAGCCCTTCATCATGACTATGGCAGTGAGTGATACAGGCACTCTGCTCGATGGCCAACAATTCAAGTAGCTTGGTCCACTGCTTATGCTTTTCTCTCAGTGCTGAATTTCACCACAGTTTAAGCTCCTCACATAGCTTGTTTTGTTGTTTGCTACATCTCATATAATTAGGTGAACTATGTACATAAAATACATAATTATATAGCATAGTACAACCCAACATGGTATATGATAACATGTAATATAGTAGAGTATAGAAGAATGTAGTGTACTATGTTATAGTTCAGTATAGCGTAACATGGTATAGTATGGTAATTGTACCATGGCTAATATTTTGAAAATAGAAGCTCATTACCTCCTCGGTCCTATTTGTCTGGGTATGAGAAGCAGAAAACTAGGAGGTACAAAACAGACTTTATTAACAAGATAGTACATGTATCTGTATGTATTTACGTACTAATCTCTTTTTAATATAAAAAGTGAGCTAATCTCTGAAATTTTTCCATTACCTTTCTCTCTTATTACTCCCTTGAAACCTCATTGCTTTGTTTTGCATTACAAGAGGAGAGACTACCACTGTTGTTCTTCTCCTGAGAAGAATTGATGCTAGTATTAGATATGTCAAAGTCACATCAGTAGTTTTGTTTGAAATTGATGCTAGTATTAGATATGTCAAAGTCACATCAGTAGTTTTGTTTAAAATATACTGCATAGAGTGTTTTAAAGAGGAAGAACACAATGAAAGAACAAGTTGACAATGTTTAACTTATCAAATTTTGTTTGACTTAATTTGTGCATATAAATATGTGGTTTTACTGCATAAAATCTTGAAAGGTAATCAACCCTTTAGACTTTGATTTAAAAAAAAAGCAAGAGAGAGAGAGAGAGAGAGAGAGAAACTAAAAATGAAGAGACTTATTGATATCTACATTATAGGAGGAATGTGTCAGCATACCCTGACTTGCAGCCCACAGTAGTCCAGGCATATGCAACAGTAGCTTCCACACTTGCTAACCCTAAAGTCTACCTGATACCAGGAGACAGATGATGACAGAGTGAATGACCAGAACAGCCAATCAGATGGTGCCAATTACATGGAACTAGCAGTCATGGGTCAATCGGGCCTTGGTGGAAGGTATAAAGGCACTCCCTAAATCTACAATAAATGAGTCTGCTTCCACTTTTCATCTGACTCCCAGAGTCTGTGTCTTTGATTCTACCTTCTTAACTCCCTACCCGCAAGGATCCTCCAGAGGGGCTCAGGGCTAGTGCAACACTACATGCCTGATGTATTTGACAGAGTTGAAGAAGAAAGGGGAAAATAGAATGACTTAGGAAAGGCATGCACTGACATGGGAGTTTTCAACTTGAAGGGACTGATCGAAAGAACACTATTTTTCTTTTAATGAATGTATTGTCATAACAAGAAATTCACAGGATAAGAGTGTAAAATTATCACTGTGATGACTTGAAGATTAATTCTTTTATAACTTTTACTATAACTATATCACTTTTGTAACTACCAATTGTAGCCATGCACATTCTCAAAGAGAAAATACAGCTATATTTAGCTTGCTATGGAAGGGAAAAAAAAGATGTTTTTGCATTTTGTAAACCTGACTCTCATTCCAATATATAAGGTATTTTCTTTCAAATAGTCTGAGCATTTTTATGTTTCTCTCTCTACTTCTTATTAAAGTAGGTGAGGCTGTATGAGAGGAAGTGTGCCACTGAGGGTAGGTTTTGAGGTTTCAAATGCTCAAGACAGCCCCACCATCTCTCTCACTCTTCCTGCTGCCTGCCAATCCAGATGTAGATCTCTCAACTCCTTCACCAGCACCATGTCTGCTGGCATAGAGCCATGCTTCCTGCCATGTTGATAATGGACTAAACCTTTGAACCTGTAAAGAACCACAATTAAATGTTTTCCTTTATCAGAGTTGCCTTGGCCATAATGTCTTGCACAAAAAAGAAAGAGTTAATTTGGGGTTTTGTTTCAGACAGAGAGGCCAGAATGTCAAAAGGAACATGAAAACGCCTGTTCACAAAAGGAAGCTGAAGCATTGCATCTTTAACTGTTAACATGAAGTAGAGAGAATGAATTGGGTATGAGACAAGACCTTGGATTCTTCAAGCACTACTTAGAGATGTAGTTCTCCAAAAAGGCTGTGCAACCTTCTTATGCAGTGTCATCAACTGGGGAAAAAGTATTCAAAAATCCTAAGCCTGTGGTGGAAATTTCTCATTCAGACTATCACAGAGTTATATAAAATTGAGCAAGAAATGGTTTGAGAACCAGATAGTCCAGGAAGCAGAATAAACTAGCTAAATCCAGACTTCCATATGACTTGGTAACATTTTTAGAAGTGATATAGTGAAAATGGAATTGATATACAAAGGCAGCTGTCCTGGTCACAATTAGGTAGTCGTCCCATTTAACCAGGTTTAATCAATCAACGGACTGAGAATAACTGTGATCGCTTACTGTGATTAGCTGAGAACTAGACTACTTACTTGTAAGAATGAGTTAGTGTTCACACTGCACAGAGAGGAGGATTTTTGTCCAAAATTAGAATATGTAAAAAGACAGCTTTTGGCTATACTCAGTTAAATTTAACAGAGTGTAAAATATAGAGCAGACCGATAGTAGAATTTTGTCCTTTTGAATGAAAAACAGCTCATAATTGGAAGGCTTCCATGTTCTCAAACAGAAGCCAGGGTGTCTTTATTTATAAGAAGCTTCTGAAGATGAATTTTGTTAAGTATCCCTATTATGTTCTTTAAATCTCTGAATGATTGAGTATAATGGTATTTGATGCAGCTTCTTTTGTCTATTCTTTTGAATATGCCTGTAATCATTCTCATAAAAACAATTCCATAGTTCTTCTCACATTTGAAAACCATAGAAGTATGCCTCAGTGCATTAAGTACTATAGATAGATGATACCTAGAACAATACAAAGTTGATTTATTTTTAACTTGGCATTTAAATTCACACTTAGAGCTTTACATATTAATGCAGTTCATAGGAATGCAAAACCATCCAGGTACATATTTCTCCACCTAATGCACAAGTGTCTGATCATTTTTGTGAACATTTGTTTAAATCTTCCATCAACTTGCCAAGTAAATGTTGCATCGCAAAATGACTATTTGTGAATGTGCAATCTATCAGGAATAAGCCTTTCCCATTTTAATTTTCAACAACTTACTATTAAATTTAAAATAGGTCAGCACAAGTCCATAGGTATCTTCTTTGTAATACTACATGATAAGGCATAAGATGTTACTGTACAATGCAGCCTAGCTTTGGGGATCTGAACTTTGATATCTTACTACAAAGATATAACAGTGGAGTTGCCTGCCAGGTTATTATTCCAGTGAGACTATATAACCTAGTGGCTTTAAATGTAACATGAAAGTTTAAAACTCAAGTAATTAAATATATCTATGGTGATTTGAGAGAAGATGGCATCCATAGGCTCATGGGAGTGACACTATTAGGAGGAGGTGTGGTTGTGGGGAGGAATTATATCACTGGTGTGAATGCTGACATTTCAGATACTCAATCCAGGTCCAGTGTCTCACTCTCTCTTCCTCTTGCCTGCTGATCTGGCTATAGAACTCTCAGCGACTTCTCCAGAACCATGGTTGCATGCACACTACCACCACCATGCTTCTCACCATGAAGATAATGAATTTTACCTCTAAACTTCAAGCTAGCCACAATGAAATGTTTTCCTTTAGACGTATTGTTATGGTCATGGCATCTGTATCTTCATAAGGATGAATTCATAAGCAGAGGTTGGTACCAGGGACTGGTATATTGATTGCAGTGATAGACTGCACCGTGTTTTTGTTTGGAGAAATGTAGACTTTGAGGCTTTGGATTAGAAAACAAGCTGAATGCATTCTGCAATATTTAATGGGCCATAATAGTAGGAGCGTGGAAGACAATGATGTAGTGATGAGGGCAATTTAAACTGTGGGTGCCTGACTCAAGAGGATTCATAAGAGAAGATTATTAATATGTGGCCTAGAGACTTTTCTTGTGACATTTGGTGAAGAACATGGCTGCTTTCTGCCTTTGCTCCAAAAATCTACATGCAGTTAATTTAAGAATTATGGATTAACATCTTTAGCAGAGGATCCAACCAACCTAGCATTAACTATGCCGTGTAG
Source organism: Uromys caudimaculatus (assembly GCA_028551405.1). Classification (NCBI taxonomy): domain Eukaryota; kingdom Metazoa; phylum Chordata; class Mammalia; order Rodentia; family Muridae; genus Uromys; species Uromys caudimaculatus. The sequence continues at coordinate 84,353,836 of CM052709.1, read as the reverse complement.
CTATTAATATCCTGTCGAATGCAGATCTGCATTAAAAAGAGGAGCAAGCTAAGCCACGAAAAATACAAAATACTGTTGGAGGAGAAAAGGAGTACCAAGAAGTGTAAACAGAGTAAAGAAAAGTCTGATGCCAAGTGGAATAAAGGAGAAGCGGTGACATCAGAGAAAAGTCAACCCAGGTGCACTGCCAACTTGGGAATTGTGATTAATGAAAAGTAAACCCGGAATTAAAGAAAAACTAAGAACCAGGATTGGCCATGCATACTTTTAATCTCAGCACTGGAAAGGCAGAGGTTGTAGGATATTTGAGTTCAAAGCCAGACTACTCTACAGAGGGAGTGCCAGGACAGTTAGGTTTAGGCTCAGAAGAAAACCGTTGAAAACAGAAAGCTAGTGAATATGTAATTGAACAAGGAGATTATATTCCAGCCCCAGCAAGTAGTAGGAATTGACATCTTGAGCCATGTAACTTTGGTTTTAGAGTGAAAGACACATGAAGCGGGTTAAGGAATAGAGGGCGCTCCATTCCTAATGAAAGTCACTGAGGCCAAACCTGTGAGGAATGTCCCTGCAGGGAAGACGAAAGAGGCTGGGAAGCTGAAGACTGGGCTCCCTTGGAGATCTCAAAATGTTTGAAATGCCAGACCTATGAGATACCTACTGAGGACACTTGCTAACAGAGAGTGGACTGAGCAGAAGAGAAAACGTACATTGCAGTCAACATAGCTGAAGGGAATTGGAGATCTGAAAAGTGCTTTGGCATGGGACATGGAGATGCAGAGTTTGTAGTTTGTCAGCAGTTTTCAACCTTGCTTTGGATTTGTATTTATTATTTATGCCTCCTTTCCTCCCACGGTGTTATGCTGCTACAATGTAGACACGCTCTTACTATACACCTATATACCCTCTAGTTGGAATCCTTTAGTACACTTCTTTCATCCCACACATCTAATTGTGGGGCAGACAATGTGGCAAAAATCATAGAAAGACCTGAGAGAATGAATCAGAGATAGGATACACCCAACTCCCAGGAGAAAAGCTATTTAAGAACAGCACAGGGAGAGAGCATGACTTAAGTCAGTCACTGAGTTGGAAGTCAGTGAAGTGAGTGCAGTGTAGTGGAGCTGATTTCTTTCCTGAGTTCATATAGTTCAAGGCAGGTCAGTAGAAGGAGTCGAAGCAAAAGAATAAGAAGGGCCTACAAGATAAGAACAAACTGCCAGACTTAGTTTGAGGCCAAACAGAACAACTCAGTTAGAAGCTGAGAGAAGCCATGTTGAATCAGTCAGCTGGGAGAGGAGTTTGAGCCTGAACAGCTGAGTTGCACCAGTCAGTCAGAATCTAGAAAGATCAAAAAGGAACAACCTTATTCACTAGTAAACCTCTGAGATGTCAATTACATCAGGTGAATAAAAGTTACTAATACAATGGATACTTTTGAAGTTAGACTGAATGCATTTTGGATTATGACATGGCTATAGGCCTATGGGAGACAGGTAGAAGAATATGGTGTCATGAATAAAAATGGCTCCCATAGACCCACAAACAGAGGTGGCAGTATTAGGAGTGATGGCCTTGTTGGAGTAGGTATGATTTTGTTTAAGAAAGTATGACACTGGGGATGGGCTTTGATGAGTAAGATGATCCAGGCAGGCTCATTATCTCATTCTCTTCCTGCAGCCTGCAGATCTGGATGTAGACCTCTCAGCTACCTCTCTAGCACCATGTCTGCCTGTGTGCCACCATGCTTCCTGCCATGATGATAATGAACAAAACCTCTAAACTGTAAACCCTCGCTAATTAAATGTTTTCCTTTATAAGAGTTGCTCTGTTCATGGTGTCTCTTCACAGAAATAGAAACCCTAACTTAGAAAATCTCTAAATTTATTCTCAAATAGCAATAAGTAAAATATTTTCATGAAGTGTGGGTTTGTGATTTTTTAAAAATTATTTTTATCTACTTCAGGAAATATGGAAATTCCAAGAATTAATTATGTGTCCTAATTTTTGTATAATATCCAACTATTAGAAATAACAATATAACATTTGAAAGAGACTTCAAATATTGCTATCTTTTTTTTTTTTAAGTCATGTAGTTCAAGTTGCTTTTAACACAGTATCACTCTTCTTACTATGTATGCCAGGTTGCCTAGTAACTAACTCACTGCTTTGCCAAAACTGGTTTCAAACTTCTGACAATTCTACTGTCTCAGTATCCCAAGTCATGATGCTTCAGGTATGTGACACTGTACCCTGTTCTAATTTTCTTTAAAGAAACATTGCACCATTCTTGCAATATAAATACATGTGATTAATTTAAACTAATTAGCCCATTTGTCAACATAGTTAAAAGAGAGAATATAGGGCATCAAACTCTTGAATTAGCTCTTTTAATTTTATCAGTAACTATAAGACATTGAGAATAAAGTAAAATTATGGAGCCTTAAATACTCATTCATTGGAATACATTAAATCTATGTTAAGGGGAGAGATAATGGAGTGTCAGGTAAATGTGGACCTTCCTCTATAACGGACAGCTTAGTGATATTATCAGCTAGTATACTTTCATAACTAGAACATGGCTCTTCCAATTGCCTATGACCTCCAGCAGAATAATTGTCGGTGTATCCAAACAAGTATACCATGTGGCTAGATCTGAACATAAAAGAAATGCCAAAAGATAGTTGCTACTCAAATTAGGCTGTGGGAAGGGAGATGAGAAAGTCTTGGTTTTATATTGTCAGAATGATTTCACTGCTTTACCTGAGTCTATTTTCTGTGGTATAATCCAGAAAAATAGCAACAATTATGCTTACTTTATGTTTCTTACCCTTTTTTTTTTACAGGCACAAGCCAAGTTTTTGTTTTTAAATTTAACTTTGGCAGCTCTTTTCTTACAGGTTAATCTGGATTTACTTGTGAAGAAACTCTTGAGACTTTCTCAAGTACTGAGTGTTGGTTGCATCATATCACCTTTCCTTATGCTAGGATTTGCAATTATATACTCCCTGAAGAACATTTTATAACTGGAGATTTTGTACTTTCTGCCATAGGACATGTGAGGCACCACTGACTGAACGATGTCATGTTATTGGAGCCTGTCTCCATGGAATTAAAATATGCTCTGTGATGAGCCTGAGCCACAACTTCAGGGACTGTAAGGTCAAAGTTGTTTGAAATCTCTGCCTCATATTTTGTGTCTATTTAAAGATTATGTTATTTTTATTTATGTGTATGTGTGGGCATACTTGTTTCCCTGTTCCCATGGGTCTCATAATAGGGTATTAGATCCCCAGGAGATTGAGTAACACGTGATTGTAAGCCGCCTGACAAGGGTACTTAGAACTGAACTTTGGCCGTCTGTGAAAACAGCAAGCACTCTTAACTGCTGAGCTATTATGGTTTCAGCCCTGATTCATATTCCCTTCATGTTACAGATAGGCCCACTCTTCTCTTTCTGGAAAATGGAATATGGAGCTATATAGAACATTGCCATAGGAATTGAAATACAGTTATTGACAGTGGAAGAGGGCAATATACAGTGAAAGTTGCCGAGGTATTGTGTTTGTTAATAAAGCTGTCATTAAACTTATACTCATTCAAAAAAAATACTGATTAATCAAATATTTAACACTGGACTTGTAAATGCTCAATTAATTTATTTCAGTAGATGTACCAGATAAGAGTGGGGGAAATTCTCCTTAAACGTTATACCTGGGAGTGAAAATCCAGAACAACCTGATATAGTATTTATAGTAGTTAGGTTCTCTAAAAGAAAAGAATAGTTTAAATATATTTAAAAGATCGAGTTATTAGACTGGTTTACACAATACAGACTAGGTAGTTAAAAAGGGAGGGGGGCTGTCTGTATACTGGAGATGCTGAGAACCTGATAGCTGGTCAGTCAATGAGACTGATGGTCTCTATTTCTGATCTGGTATGCGGAGGGCACGGAGGAGTCCTGGAGCCCGAGGATTCAGCCCCCTATGAAAGGCTGCAGGTGCTGCGATCTGATGTGAGGGAAGGATAATAGTACGCACAGAACAGAGACAATCCCCAGCAAGGAGTCAGAGCAGCACCTCAGGAAAGTCCAGCCCAGGCAGCAAGGGAAAGTCCTACCTTTAGTTATTGTTTTTCAGAAAACACCCTCACAGACCCACTAAGAGGTGAGCCTGTTGCTTCATTCCCGCTCCATTTATGCTGGCAACCAAGATTTACATTCATGGTATTGTACAGCATCTTATAGCTCTGAAGGGACACATATTCTTTGAGTTTCTATTCTGATGTAATTACATTCTCTTGATTATTTAATATTCACTTTGAATATTTAAGGAGAGATCTAACTTTCCATGGACACTTTTTCAAGCACTTCTGTATTTTTTCATTGATATAAATGCTGGCATGGCCAGAAGGTATAAGAGTCAGGCTCTTCGTCTTCTCTCGACAATTGTAAAACATTTTATGTTCAAATAAATTTAGGTATTTTGGAGTGAGAAAAACAATATCGTATTTATAACTTCTGCCAGGCACTGAAGAGCTGACCAACTCAGTTCATCTCTCCAAACTTCACAACTACTTTGTCTCCAAAAAATTATGTCATCGTTAATCTGTTTATCATATTACTCACATTGAAAATCTCTGTGAGCCGGGCAGTGGTGGCACACGCCTTTAATCCCAGCACTTGGGAGGAAGAGGCAGGTGGATTTCTGAGTTCAAGGCCAGCCTGGTCTACAGAGTGAGTTCCAGGACAGCCAGGGCTACACAGAGAAACCCTGTCTCGAAAACACCAAAAAAAAAAAAAAAAAAAAGAGAAGAGAAAAAAAGATAAAAGAAAAAAATCTCTGTGTGCATTGTGACTACCTATGTCATTGTGTCATGCATCCCACTCTTTAGTGACAAATTTGTGTGTGTGTGTGTGTGTGTGTGAGACACACACACACACACACACACACACACACACACACACACACAGTTCACCTTCTATTTTACTCCCATTTTTTACATCATTGAAGTTTTCACTTAACTGACATTGACTCTTGTATATGGGTCGTTATACTTTTGTTTTTCATTCCCTGTTCATCCAGCTTTGTATGCTGTCTCTCATTTGAATCATGATACATAAATTATCTTTAATACTTGCACCTTTCCTTTTCTTCTCTCTAAGCATCTCCTAGTAATTTGCTATAGTAATTTCTCAAAGTCTGTAGACTTTAATCAGTCTGTTCTTAAGTAAATACAGTTATGAAAGCTACCTCTTTAATTTCATCATTTTATGAAAATATCCTTCATTATGATGTAAGTATATGTTTCTTTTTCCTGTGTTACAAACTGTACATTTCATTGCCATCTTATTTGCTCCACTAGCTGCAAAGGTATTCCCCATATCCGTGCTCAGCCATGTTATTTAAACCAATTCAGGTTTTCCAAATACAATTTTGCTATCCTTGCTCCTTAATGAATTAATCTTGTGATTACATTGTATATTATCATTTTCTCACAAATGTCTTTTCTAACTACCTCAACAACCATTCTCTCTTTTATCTTTTCCAATGATTTAAATTTATAGGAATGCTAAAATATTTTATGAAGTATTTATTTTTATTTCTAGTTTTGAAGCTAAGGAAATTATGGAATCTTTTTCTTGCTTTCTTTATCCTAAGAACATGACCCTGTGCTTTTGATACCAGGTACATTTTTAATGAATGAATGGATGGATGTTGATATACTAGACTTAGCATTTTAAACTACTTAAATTTCACCACTTTAAATGGTTGATAATATTTTTTCTTCTATGTTTTTATCACATTTCATAGTTCTTGAGTACATGCTAAATATTTCTATTCAATTACATAGTTAAGATTTTTTTGTTCTAATATGTCTACTTCAACTGATTTTCTATTCTTCAGAGAATAGATGCTACAATTTTAGATCTTGATATTTGACGTACTATTTTAAAAGTCCCATTAACATCCCGAAGACAGTTTTCTTTTGTCACTCTGTTCTCCCATTGCTTTTCAGTTCTCTCAGGTCTTCTGAAAGTTCCCTGTTCTGTATGTTATCTATACATATGTTTTCTAAAGCTTACATTATTGCATAATCTATACCTCTTTCTATGAAGTCTCCGTATAAGACATGAGTAGATGTTTGGTGCACAGTACCAAGAATTTGGCATTCATCAATGGACCATAACACTCAGCATCAGTTTCAGAGTCTTTAGTTACAAGTAACAAAGCATACATAGATCCTTGATCACTCTGCAGGGCTCTTTGCTCAAATTTGTTTCACTATTGTCTTAGTCAGGGTTTCTATTCCTTCACAAACATCATGATCAAGATGCAAATTGGGGAGGAAAGGGTTTATTGAACTTACACTTCTAATTGCTGTTCATCACGAAAGGAAGTCAGGACTGGAACTCAAGCAGGTCAAGGAGCAGGAGTTGATGCAGGGACTAAGGAGGAATGCTGCTTACTGGCTTGCTTGCTTGCTGTCTTGCTCAGCCTGCTTTCTTATAGAACCCAAAACTACCAGCCCACAGATGGTACCACTCACAAGGGGCCCTCCCCCATTGATCACTAATTGAGAAAATGCCTTACCGCTGGATCTCATGGAGGCATTTTCTCAACTGAAACTCTTTCTCTGTGATAATTTCAGCTTGTGTCAAGTTAACGCACAAAACTAGCCAGTACAACTGTCCACCACTGTAAATTCTCCTCTCTAAAGTCTTTTCCTTTCTGCTCCTCTTCCCAACTCTCAGTTTGTCCATATTTGGAGCCTCAGTTCTCCAGTACAGTCTTGCAGTTATCTGGATACATGGTTAAAGGGTAATTAGTTTTACTTAGATTTCAGTGAACATAACAAACAGGTATACCTTAAAATTTCCCAAGAGAGTTTTAAAATGTCTTTTCTTGACTCTTCTAATTGTAGGTCTCAATTATAACTAACATGCAATTTGGTTAAGTTGTTTTGAGTGATCAATTTTCTCTAAGTTACCCATACATGTTGATGAAAAGCTTTTGAGAGGAATGTGAAGAAAGATAATTATGTCCTTGCAGAGGAGAGATCAATTATTTATATTACATGAGGCAGATGCAGGTTAGATGTGAATTAGACTCATTATTTTTCCTTACTCCCTGAAGCCTCTAAGAGTAAGTGTCCATTGATTCACATTTTCAAGTCAGAAATGTTTCATTTAGTTATGTTCTCAACTACTTACCTTAAGTAAGCCCAGTTTATGAAAATTATACCTATAAAAATGACAGATCACAAAATGCTCATCTCAGCCTTGGAGCCAAGGCTTCTATTATACTGATACATTTATCTAGATCTTATTCACCAATACTGGGACTCTATAAACACCCCTAGAATCAAGAAAGGTGACAATTTTATTATTTCCTTATATTATGTTCATATTAAAACTCCAGATTGACAAGGTTTTAGATCAAATGCAGAAAAACTTTTAATATATAAGTAAAGAGAATAAAAATGATGAGTCTGGGTAGATGTTCAGTGTGCAAAGCGCTCACTTCACAGGCACAAGAACCTAAGTTCCATCTTCAGAAAGCACATAAAATTGGCAGGTCTGGTTCCCAGTGCTTACAATAGTGCTGAGAAGGTGGAGATGGGCTGGCTCCTGAGGCTTGCTGGCCGCTAGTCTGGCTTGTAATTGCACTCCAGACCAGTGAGAGACCTGGCTTCAAAGGAGGTTGATAGTGTTTCTGAGGATAGCACCTGAGATTTTCAGCTGACTCAAGCACACATGGAAACACACCCACGTGACACAAAAAGGAAGAAGTAAGAAGTTAAAACATTTCTAGATTCAGTAGTAAATATACTAGGTTTTTCCCGTATTTGCATCAGGCAAGTATTAATATCGCTAAAACATGATATTGTATTATAGTCTCCTTTTAGAGGAGACTATAAATTGTTAAGTTTCATTTCTTTTATATTTATACCTTAATTTCTAGTTTTTTAAAACCATAAAATTCAATTTGTGCTGTCCATATACTCCACAAATTATATAGCTTTAGCTTGATGCTGGCAAAGCCACCATGGTCTCTTAAAGACAATGAACTTTTCTTCTCCAATAGCCAATTTCTCCTTAGTAGCAGGATTTGAGGCCCATCTCTAATTTCCCTACTGGAATTTTGTCTGCCTTGAGGTTTCACAGGTTTTGTTTATGCTGTCTCTTGCTCTAAGTTAATATGTGCAGCTGCTCTGCTCTGTTCAGAAAATACTATTTCTATTATCTATAGCTCTTACATTCTTTCCATCCTATCTTCTGCGATGAGTCTTCAACCTTGGGAGAAGGGGGTATGATATATATGTTTCATTTCAGGCTGCACATTCCACAGTGTCTTATTCTCTGTACCTTAAAGTTTAGAGTGTCTCCCTATTCATCATTGTCTACCTCAGAAGCATGCTTCTCTGTTAAGGTCTGACAGATGCAATAGTTTGTTGTCATAATCATAAGTCATTAAGAATCAGTTTAACAGTATGTCCATTCATCGGAATTCTTAGCTCTTGCTCATTTCTGTGAATGGAGAATGTAACTGGTACCTGGATTTAGAGGAGGGGTCCTTTGTGGATACTATTCCTTAGACTTCTTTCTTTCTGGTGAAGTTTTGTGTGCTGAGAGATTCTTTCTTTTCTTCAGGAAGAAGGAATGTCCAAAAGTTCAGTAAAAGAAAGACATATTAAGGTAGTCACTCAAGCACATACATGTCCAATCACAAAATCTCTCTACCTCAGTGATCTTCCTAACATAGTTGCCATTTTGAAGCCATGGAGCTTCACTTAGGGTTTTACACTTTTACAATCTACTACTTTATTTCTATTGTGTTTGTCTGACTACTTTAGCCTACCTGCATGATAGCTTTATTCATGAATCTATTCCAATAAAATGATTTTTGTTCAATAAAACAAAGAAAAAGACAGGGATATAAGTTCATAAAAGTTCCTAAAGGATTTGTTCATGGACCCTGAGTAATGATCGTTTATTTCATACTTCCTGAATATGTTATAAGCTAACATATTCATATTCAGCATGCTTTATACGCTGCCATTACTTTCCACACTGAGCTTTGTACAATCTAAAATATCTTCTTCCTCTTATCCACTGCTTCTCTAGGTCCACTCTACCTGGATGCTTACAAGAGCCATTGCTGGTATGCACTTGTCTCACAGCTGTTAGACATTCAGCCAACACATCTGGGAGCTGGTGACAAACTCCAGGCAACACACTAGCCACTCTGAAACATTCCTCGGGACAAATGGCTCTCTAATTTGTTGTCAGCCTTATAGCATACCTTTGCACCAGCCCCAGCGGTCTGTTTAGGCCTTCTGAGACTAGAGTCTGGGGAACTTGAAGTTTTTTCCCAATTTTGTATACAACTGGGAAGGTAGAGCATGTGGTTCATTTCACCTACAATTTTCATAATATCACATTTCTTTACTGATGAATAATATCCCATAATATTGAAATAAAAATGCAACTCATCTTCATTATCAGTAACTCAGTTGATGGGCATCAAGGATAATTCCATTTCTTAGCTATTGTGTTTAGAGAAGAAATGTATGTCAATGTTCAAAACTTCTATAACAAGATATTAAGTTATCTAGTCATAAGCTAAAGATTAGTATAGCTTGACCATAATTCTATTTTTAGGTTCTTGTGAAAGCTTCAGAATGATTCCTTATGTGGTCACACCACTTTCCAGCCTTCCCAAGTATCTTCATCAGGGTTTCTATTCCTAAACAAACATGACTAAGAAGCAAGTTGGGGAGGAAAGGGTTTATTCAGCTTACACTTCACAAAGTTCATCACAAAAGGAAGTCAATACTGGAACTAAGCAGGTCAGGAAGCAGAAGCTGATGCAGAGGCCATGGAAGGATGTTACGTACTGGCTTACTTCCCCTGGCTTGCTCAGCTTGCTTTCTTATAGAGCCCAAGACTACCAGCCCAGGGATGGCACCACTCACAATGGATCTTCCCCTCCTTGATAACTAATTGGGAAAATGCCTTACAGCTGAATCTCATGGAGGCATTTTCTCACCAGAAGCTCCTTTCTCTGTGATAACTCCAGCTTGTATCAAGTTTACACACAAAACCAGCCAGTACACCAAGATTGAATTAGGGTTCTGCTCTTTCCAAATTGGTGCTAGCATTTGATGTCATTTTACCCTCTACAATGGCCATACAGACAGGAGTAAGATGTAATCCTAAGTAAAGAATAAGAACATGAGGGGGAAAAACATTCAAGCAGAAAGTAAAGGGATTGAAGAATGATAGGGGAGGAGCTGAGGGTTAGCCAAAATGAAGTATGCATTAGTAAGTCACACAGAAACCTGGAATCATCCAATCTAAGTATAACATATATGAGCAAATAATAAGATATTTGTAATCTGAATGAACTTGAGAAAGGGAGCACACTAGGAATGTTTTAAACAAGGGAAGAAGTGAGTTTCAGGGGAAAAGGTAGATAGAGAAAGGAATTAAACCAAATTCATGAAAAAAATATGAAATTCAACTAGATTTTAAGCTAAATAAAAATAACAACAATAATGTTTAACTATATGACTAAACAATGCTGCTGCCAGAAGACCTGGGTTATCAAATGGTAATCTCAGTGTCAGGCGTTATACCTTGCAAGGAATACAAATCAACACAGGCTTTTGTTATCTTTCTGGGTTCCCCACCATAACTAGATAAGACCCTATTGCAAGAGAAATCACCCTCCACTGACTAGGAAAGGCCCTCAGTGCTGGCTACTTTACAAAGTTCTGAAAGGTGCTATGCAGGCTGCTAAGGAGCAAAGCAATCAATGTTCTTCATGGACACTGGACCATGAATACAACAAGTCTGGTCTACTAGACCATTTCCGCATCGGTAGAATAATTGCAAGATTGTTAATAGGAGTAGCCAGCTACTCTCTGGAGAGGAATTCATGCCTAGTCCTTTAAACAGGATGAAAACTCATACAAGGGAAGTCATAGGCCCAAGTGAGGAACCTTTCAATGTTATTTTGCTAAATGATAGTATTGTCAAAGTGCCTTCTAAATCTTTACTTTCTATTCATAGAAAGTAATCAGAGAAGAATATTGCAGATGGTTAGACTACTAACTGCTAAAGAGCTAGATTGAGTGACAGTGACTGCTCAGTCATGAGCTAGCATACCTGTATCAGCTTCCTCAGGGCTCAGGGAACACAGCAAAAGAGGAATGGAAAGAGCCAAATGGCATAAAAGAGCGCTGTAAAATCTCATTTTCTGGAGATGATACTGATGTGACATACACGAACTCAAAACAGCTGTAGCAATTTCCACAAGACCCCCAATGACTGTAAGTCAGTAAAAAATGCAAGCACAGATGGCCGGAGGAAGGTCTCAGTGGTTAAGTGTGCTTCCTGTTCTTGCAAAACACAGAGATTCGGTGTATGTAATCATCTGTAAATCCAGTTCCTATGCCCCCTATCAGACCTCTGAGGGCTGTTTCATATGCTACATATACATACCTACACTCAGCTACAGTCAGTCACATACACACCCACCACCCCGCACACACACATACACACACATACACACACACACACACACACATACACATATACATATACACACACATGCACACACATACATACACACACACATACACACACACATACACGCATGCATATGCACACACACATACACACACACATACACACACATACACACATGCATACACACACAAGCACACATACACACGCACACATACACACATGCACACACATATACACACATACACATAGGCATACACACATGCACACACACACACACAAACACACATACAAACACACACACATACACACGTACATACACACACACACACACACACACACACACACACTCACACACACACATCTAGCATGAAGAATCCTATTCCTAGTTAAGGAACTCATGGAAGTTGATAGCTTCTAGATGACTCAACAGCCAGGCATAAAATGTTCATCACTGATTGGGTTCAGTGAGTTATAATTAATTAAAAGAAGACTTGAAGCTGGAAGAGTTATCTTGGGAAGCTGTGAAGAGAGAGTTGGAAGGAGGAAATGGGGGATGAATATAGTTAAGATAAATCTTGTGTTTGTTTCAAATTTTTAAAGTACATAAAAAGAAAAAGAGACAAGCAACACGTGAAGTTTGTGAGAACCCTGGAGATCCAACTGGTAGAGTTTTCCAGACAGTGAGGAGAATAGGATTAACAAGTTTGCCAATGCATGGGGTCTGGGATTGCTCACTATGAATTATAAAGACTGGCAGATGGAGAGATGCCCCAGTTGTTCTGAGTACTTACTGCTCTCTGGATGACAGGGCGATCCCTGAAGTAACACGGTGGCGTACAATCACCTGTAACTCCAGAACAGGGTGATATGACGATCTCTTCTGGCCTCCAGTATACCAGGTACAGACGTGGCACACATACAAATATGCTGGCAAATAAAAGTTAAAGAGGAAAGAAATATGCCAATTAGGAGGAGAAACAAGTGTTTTAAAAGGTTACTTGGTGATTATTAAAAGTAATACTTCCTTCAGTCTCTGGTCCTTTAGATAGGAGCAATTCTGGGTTAATCGTTTTAAGATGGGTGGGTGGTCCCATCCCTCAACTGGTGGCAGTGCCTAACCTCTGGATATGGTCTTACAGGTTCTCTCTCCCCTTTTTCGGGTATTTCAGCTGATGCCATCCCAGTTGAGTCCTGGGAGCCTCTTGCTTTCCTGGCATCTGGGACTTTCTATTGGCTATGCCCAGTTCTAACACCCCCACACACACACCCACACACTGCTACATACCTCCTTTCAAGTTCCTGACCCTCTGTACTTCTTCCCTGTCTCCACCCACACCTGATCCGGTGCCCTTTAATCCTCCCCTTCCTCTCACCCTCCCATATCCCTCCCTCTTTCTACTTGCCATAATTATTTTGTTCCCCCTTCTAAGTAGGACTGAAGCATCCACACTTTGGTCTTCCTTGTTCTTGAGCTTCATATTGTCTGTTGAAAGAAAGGTCATCCAGAGACTGCCCCACCTAGGGATCCATCCCATCTGCTGACACCAAACCCAGACACTATTGCTGATGCCAAGAAGTGCTTGCTGACAGGAGCCTGGTAAAGCTGTCCCCTGAGAGGCTCTGCCAGAGCCGGACCAGTACAGATGTAGATGTCCACAGCCAAACATTGGACTGAATGCAGGGATTCCAACCCTATTGGAGGAGTTAGGGGAAGGACTGAAGGAGCTGAAGGAGTTTGCAACCTCATAGGAAGAACAACAATATCAACCAACCAGACCCCGGAGAGCTTCCAGGGACTAAACCATCAAACAAAGAGTACACATGTAGGAACCCATGGCTCCAGCTCCATATGTAGCAGAGGATGACCTTATCTGGCATCAATGGGAAGGGAAGCCCTTGGTCTTATGAAGACTCGGTGCCCCAGTGTAGGAGAATGCCAGGGCTGTGAGGTATGAGTGGGTGGGTGAACACCCTCATAGAAGCAGGTGGGGAGAGGTGATGGGATAGGGGGTTTGCAGAGGGGAAGCCAGGAAGGGGGATAACAGTTGAAATGTAAATAAATGAAATAACCAATAAAAAAAGCAAAAGTAGTACTTCATAATGTTTTTAAAGTATTAAAATGTGAGATCTCCTAGAAATGATGAATAGGGGGCCTGAACAGGCCTTCTTCTGTAACCAGGCAAGGCTTCAAGTGGTGAGACTGAGACACCAATCCAGCCACAAAATCTGTGACCTACAATATATCCTGCCTGCAAGATGTGGTGGGATACTGGAGGCACATGACGGTAGGAGTGACCAGCTAGTAACGGGTCTAATCTGAGATCCACACCACAAACGGAAGCCCATGCCTGACGCTGCGTGTATGAGCTGGAACAAGCAGCTGGAGAGCCCAGAAACCTAGGTTAGAGGGGGAAAATAAGGTCAATTGCCAGAGCCTCCCAGGCCTGGAGCGGGTTGTAATGGGACACAGAGTAGGACTCTGGTCTAGCTTTAAAGACTGAGGATCTCCAGACATTCTAGCTCTCTAACTATAAAGAAATGTTGATGATAACTTCTAAAAAGTCCTAAAAACTTCCTTGCTAATTTCTGAGGGTTAAAAGCCCCTGGTTTAGGCAAATAACGCCTGTAGCCTAACAGCGGGGAATGGGGGTGGGGGTGGGGATTAAGTAATGTAGCCTTTGTTCTATGTCAGCAGGAGCTGCTCTGCCCTAACTTTCAGCAAGCTAGAAGAAGTCACAGGAAGAAAGGGGACACTTTGGAAAGTGATTTTTAGCGTTTATTTCTAAGTTGTAAAAGGTTTCCTATGAAAGCTCTCTAAGAAAAAGGGGGGGGGGGGG
>CM052709.1:84322874-84339363 GCA_028551405.1 Uromys caudimaculatus | reverse complement strand
GAAAAATGCACTCTCCTCTCTCTGTCCTCAGCACTTATATCTCTTTTCAGAATCCATGCTTACATGGTAAAATGTTCCTCATTTTCAGATCATCATAAAGAATTGAGAAGTCATCTATTTGTCTGTATAGCATCATTCCAAGACAGTACATATTCTCATTCTCATTACATAGTTTTATGGAAACTCCCTGAGTGGATATTGCTGCCCTTGTTGTGAATAAAATAGAATTTAGTTTTTTGAGAGCTTTAGAGCTTTAACTTTTTTTTTAAAAAAATAAGATATAAAATTATTTGCCTTTAGTATGTTAACCCTGAGGAACAAGACTATTGATGAATGGCACAATTCTATTAGAGTTACAATGTAACCATTTATTTACTCAATGCATTGACATGTCAATAAGTAGTCCATAGCTTTGCTGATACAGTTTTCACTTATTCATACTCCTCATACTACACTGTGGAATGTAGTCTGTAGATCAGACTGCCTAGAATCCTATGCACAGCCACTTAAGTGCTGGTCCTGTAGATGTGAGCCACCATGGCCAACTTATTAGTAGCATTGCTTGTGGTAGATATAAGATAGTCTCTAAGTTTTATGTTATTATTTTCATGAATTCATCCTGAAATTTCTAAAGCTTGTGACAATTATTTTTACTTAGAGCAATAGATAGACAGTTAATAAGGATTACTTTATCTAATCTGATACACTCTGCTATTTAAAATGTGTTAGTCAAGTTATTGATTAAATCTCAGTTATAACTTTCATAGTAAATGCAGACTAAACTGTTCACTAGTTTTACTCAAATGCTATTTCTTTCAATACTGTTAAGAAATATATGAGAACTCATTGGAATTTCATCACACCTACTCGCAGCTGAAGGACTTTTAACTTAAGAACTCTGTAAGAAATATTTCTTCAATTACTAAATGTTTTTGATAAAAAACATACCACCATTACCAATAGGAGATCCTGGATAATATATAGAATTTGCTAAAAAATGCAATTATTGCAATAAAAATAATTATATAATAAAGAAAGATTGTTGGATCCTATTAAGATAGCAAATATCTTTACCTGTGAAAATGAATACTGAAACAGAATTCCATCACAAGTTCCTGAAGTTTTTCATCTGCCCAGATAGACATGGATGTAGATAAAGAAATTATATAAGGACACACATACTATTCAAATTCATATATATAAAGAATTTTTATGTTTATATATATATATTAAAAAATATTATATATATTGTACATGTACATATATAAATTCAGTATTCTAATTATTGATCTCCCTATTTAAGTAAACTAGAATTTGGAAGAAAATTAATTACACACACACACACACACACATTATATAGTATATAGTATATATATAATATATATATTGTATATCATGTTATATATAAATTATATATTACTACTTAATCATATTGTATATAATTTTTGTATTGACTAGTATAAAATAAAATAGTTAAGAACATTACATAATTATCAAACATGAAAGTGGTGAATCATTGTAAACCTTAGAGATTTGCATGACTTATAAGAATTTCTGGATTTAGGAATTAGATTCTTTATAATAACCTAATTAAAACATAATGGATGACAAAATATTTTTAGTATTTTAGAAATTAAGACTTCATATTTTACTCCAATTTTTATTATTAATTATTTTATTTATTTGCATCCAAAATGTTTCGTGCCCTCCCTTTCCTCCCTCCTCTTTGCTTTTTATAGGGTGGACCCCAGGAATCCTCCTTCCTTGGGGCATCAAGTCTCTTCAGGATTGTCGCGTCTCCTCGACCAGCAAGAAAGACGCAACGACTGAGATCTTCTTCAAGCAGTTTATTCAGGTCCCTTGTACAAGCTTTTTCTTCTTCTTACCTTCTTCTTACCTTCTTGCCCCTTCCCGTTGTCCCTTAAATAATCTCCAATCCTCCAACCATAATCCGCCACGTAGATTCTACAGATAGGCTACTCTAAAGCGGAAGCCATGTAATTCACCACACACAGCCATATAAGGAAAATGTTTACCACCAGCAGGGTGGTGTCAGGCAGGAAACCAGCGCCATCTTTAAGGTGCGGCAGCAGCTCCCTACACAGGATTAGACATGTCCTTTCCCATTGAGGCCAGACAAAGCTGACTTCTGATTCATATATGCCTGTGGCCTTGGACCACCCCACATATTTTCTGTGTGCTCTTCAGTTGGTGGCTAAGTCTCTGCTCACAGGGATCCAGGTAGTTGATATTATTGGTCTTTCTAGGGGAGTTGCCATCCCCTTCAGTTCCTTTGATTCCTCCCCTAGTTCTTTCATAGGGATCTCAAACCTCAGTTCAATGCCTGGGTATGAGTATCTGCATCTGTCTCAGTCAGCTGCTGTTAGAACCACACAGAGGACAACTCTGCTGGGCTCCCAAGTGAAATATGATATAGACACTATTGAAAACAGTTTGCACTGCTTTTAGAAAGCTAAACATTGCTTTATTGAGATGGTCAGCAATCAACACTTGTACATAATTAACAAAATTATTTTAAAACTTATGTTCCATAAAATTTTACACACATTATGTATGACATTTTGTTTCAAAGTAGCCCCAAAACTGTAGGAAACCAAAGAGCCTTTTGTGTGTGGCTAGAAAAGCAAGTGTCTCTCCAGTATAGTACTATTCAGAGATAGTAATAATTGACTATATAATCCAGATGTTAAAAGATCCTGAGCAATCATGAACAAGGAGGAGCTAAGTCTCATAGGGATATACTTCACTAAAGAGCTGAGTGATAAGGTAACAACCCAAGAAACACTAGAGAGAATCAGAGAGTCTGAGAGTAAAGTCAGGAAATACTGGAACCGGGAAAGCCACTGAACACAGTTATTTAATACTTTAGTAAACCAGAACCCACATTCCTTGAGCTTTGGGATTGAACACACAATCAAGTGAAGAGCAGACAGTAAGAGTCAGATTGTTCAACAAATTGGAGGGGGGGAGATTAGACATAAGAAGAAAGATAAGAACGGAATGAGCAACATATTTCAGGTGAAATTTGTTGTGACTGTAATGTAGAAATGCATGTACTGTAGAAAAAGTTCCAAAAACAACAGGTTCACCTGAATGTTCTACAAGGCTAATTCACCGACAAGAACTTCAGTAATTTTGGAAGGGCATTATGTTGTAGGTCCAGAGCCAGATTACAATTCATCTTGAGTTACCTTTAGCCCTCAAGCCCTTGCTTGCCACCTCTGTGTCTGACATCTTTGTGATTATCGGAGGAAAGCTTTTGAAACTATGAACTGAACAGACCACTATCTCCTAGGAACTAAAAGGCAATAAATGTCATCAAATGATATCAAAAGACAATATTTGAGATTTCTCCTCTTGCTGTAAACAACTATGTGATATTTCCACCAATGTATTTGAAAAGTGCCATTATTTATGACTTATTTTTTTCATTATAAAAATTTCATAAGATGCTACCACACTGGAACATGGAACTTGAAGTAACTTGAATCTGCATGGTCATGTTGGGCAACAGAATAATCTCTAGCCCCATTAAAAATCAAATATCAAGATGTAAAACAGGTTTCTGTGAATTTCTTGATATTGAAAGGTCTTTCAGAAATTAAGGGAAAACCTTTATTTTATGGTCAACAAGTGGCTATAGTGGTTTTATACATGAAATTTTGATTCATAAACACTTCTGACTAGCTTCTACTGGAGAAGTATAAAGACAAGAGATACAACTTAGTTGGTAGACCACTTGTCTAACATTCACAAAGCTCTTGGATAAGCACTCGGGACTGCATAAAGTGGTTGGGGTTCCATACATGTATATTCTGAGCACTCAAGAAAGGAGTGGCAATAAGATCAGAAATTTAGTTATTTCCTTAGCTACATGTGTTATCCTGGGCTACTTGTCAAATGTTAGCTATGTCCAAGAAAGGTACAGATTCAGACAGAGTGACTAGGAAAGCTCTCTCATGTTAAATATAACATAATTGTAGAGTGGATTGACAAGAATGACCTAGGCACTCTATGATCTTCATATGAATTATAATGGAGCAAGCCAAAGATTCAAGAGTCAGGACTACAAAGCAAATATACAGGAAGAATCATAATGAAGCCAAATGAATGTAAATGAAAGGCCTGAGAACTATCAGGTCCAGAACATGTTCATTTTTGCATAAGAATGCAAAGGTTCACTAGGGTTGGCACAGGAAATATGACATAGCAGAATTTATTATGGTTCCACGCAACTAGGTGTCAAGGATCAAATCATTGCCAGAATATTCTCTCGGGGCATGTGTGATTGGTTGTAGACAGTCTTCCCACTGAATCCTCACAGAATCTTTCTCAGTGTTGGTTATCCCTATTGCATCAGTCTCTTATGAGGACCTTCAGCATACTGGATTAGAAACTTCATGTATCTTGTACTTTTATTAAACTGAAGTCTTCTTCACTGAACTTGGAAGACCTCATACTCCTGTGAAGTAGGAATTCTGCAATTCAATTTAGAAACCCCAAAACTCTAAACATTTACATCTACTTCATTAGATTGTCTATCCCTACTTGTTGATACCACCTTCCGATTCAACAAAGGGAAAAGTTTGGAGGGAAAAATATTGAGAATTCTTGTTGAGTAGCGGTTGAAAGATTCAATACACACTTCTCCAGTTTAAACCCCAACACTCCTCTCTTAAAAGACCTCATGATTTTCAAACTTCTTAGTTATTATTTAGAATAATTCATTAAATGTGTAATGGTTTTATTTTCTCTTTTCTCTCCCACTTTTATTTTATCCTAGATAGACACACTAGATTGAGATATCTCTGAGAATTCTTCCCTGTTTAACCAGAACTACATTGTGTCGATTTTTGTCTTAATACTTTTGAAATGTCAGTTGGCTTCTATACCATGTGGGATGCTCTCTATGTGATTGCCACTGAAATCTCTTTGGATTTTTCAAACACATTTCCAGTCCTGTACACTTTTCAGAGAAGGGCATATTGAATTAAATTGTTAGAATTTATATGTGATTTCATTTGATATCACTAATTTTAAGTTTCCATGCCAAGATGTCTCCTCCTCTCTCCCTCTGAAATATTCATTTACCGTGGGGAAGTGGATGGTGTATGTAATTACTATTACCATTATTTCATTTGGTAGTAGAGGAGGCAAAGCCAATGAAAAAGTTTCAAATGCTCTAAGATCTATTTAAGTATATTTTATTCTCTCTCCATTATTATTTTTTTTTTTTTTGCAATTGTTTCACATCTGGTTTGGTATTTAGTAATTAAGTGATGTGGAAGTCCCTTTCTCTTTTTAATTTCAGTCTGTCTTCACTCATTATTTTTAATTAAACAGAGTATGTGCTGTTGGATTTGTATTTTTTAATCAAGAAAATGAAGCAGAGCAATTAGTACCTTGAAATTATGAGCAAACTAATGCATAGACTTCTCAACAGACATTGATTTTGTCCTGACTCTTTTATATGCTGAACAAAGACAGAAACTCATAAAAAAAATCCTCTACCTTGAATAGAGTCAACTGAGACAACACAGACTCAGAGACACTGAAGCTAATTACCTACAATAAGTGATTTGAAGCAGAGCCAATACTAGATTGGGGAGCAAGCATATTAAAACCACTATCATACAGGTCATGAAATGAGACATAAGAAGTGAAAGATAGAAATATAATGCATGAAAGAAAAATCATATGGGAGATTAAGAAAATTACATTTCTATTGTGATTTATTCTATGTAAAGTGAATGACCTTCTCTGGCCATAGTTTTGAATTTAGTATCTTAGGAGAGAGCACAGTCTTGCTCTTTCCTTGATGCCATGGAGGTTAATCCTTACTGTCCTCTGAGCCCCATCACCTTTCCCCATTCCTCCCCTCTTGTATAGATAATTACATACATGGCAAGAAAATTATATGAATGTGTCAACTCACAGAACAGGAGTGATGTATATTGTCCTTATCTAGCTGAAAGCACTGTTTTCCCAATGTCATAGCCTCTTCATCTGTCACAGAGCTGCTGGGCTGATCATTAATAATTCTTCAATTGATAAAGGGATGTGCTGTCAGAGAATGCTTTGCCAACTCTCATTGAATTGCTTAGTCCCAGAAGGCCTGGACTTCATTTGGCTGATGTCTCTATTTTGGCCAAAAGTCATTTCTTTTCAATAACTCATTATAATATACTAATAAATATGAATAATATGTCTTATTATGTCTGTGACAAGGTTGCAATAAGCTGTAAGAGTGGCTGAAAATGGAACATAATTCAGACAGCATCCTGGATCTATACTATTTCTCTTATATAAGAAAGTAATGACAATACTTAAGGAATAGTATAGAATGCATATTTAATTAAAAAGAACAGATTCCTACATTAAATGCTAGCAAGCACTTGTATATTTTTGGAAAGATCAGTAAAACAGGAGAGAAAAGCAAAGTACTTCAGTTAAGTAAAGTAGCATTAAAATTTTATAGAGATTCTTTTTGATAAAAATTTTCATCTGGCATACTTTACATCACTGCAGCAATTTAAACAAACTATGAATTTTAAACATTGATGTATCTCAGTATATTTTACTCATTAAGACTATTTTTATTTTATTTTCACACACAAACATGCACACACACACACACACACACACACACACACACACATATGACTAGGAATATGTTTTCCAGTTGTTTTCTAGTTATTAGAGCAATGGGATAGGTTTCATTTACCATGTGAAAAATCTACTCACAGTAGTTTAATTAGAAAATAATTTACTACTTAGAACTGATTTAAGAGCCATCTAATGGACATGGGAAGCTGATGGAACATGGAATAAAGACTTTAGGCATAGCATTCAGGAACTGAGTCTGAGATAACACTACAAATATAGTCGGCCTAGGGAGCTGCTGTTTCATCCACAGTGGAATGTCTGAAGCTCATTTGTCTGCTATAGAATTTTGTTGTCATTTATCCCTTTTCAATATTCTAAAAAGAAAAAAGTTACACACACACACACACACACACACACACACACACACGCACACACACACACACACTCTCACACCCCTTTATGATAAATGAAAATATATTAGTTTTGTGAACAGTGGAGGAAGAGGTTCGAAATGTTCAATTTTTAATGCTAAGCATGCGTGGTGGTCTGCATATGCTTGTCCCAGGGAGTGGCACTATTAGGAGGTGTGGCCTTGTTCGAGTAAGTGTGTCACTGTGGGTGTGGGCTTAAGGCCCTCACCCTACCTGCCTGAAAGTCAGTCTTCCACTAGCAGCCTTCAGGTGAAGATGTAGAACTTTCAGCTCCTCCTGCAACATGCCTTCCTGGATGCTGCCATGTTCCTACCTTGATGATCCTTGATGATAATGAACTGAACCTCTGAACCTGTAAGCCAGGCCCAGTTAAATGTGTCCTTATAAGAGTTGCCTTGGTCATTGTGTCTGGTCACTGCAGTAAAACCCTAACTAAGACAACATAAAACCATAGATTAAGGAAATCACTTTTGGTAGTTGATAACTTACAAACTCCATACATTTGTCACAAATATGAATCTCTTGCTTCCTTCCTATTTCTGATCTTTGCCTCTATATGAGACCCACATGACATATCTGTCTAAATAAATATCTGTCAGAAAGCAAAAGTAAAAATAACATATTTTTTCCTTTAAATTATCATATTGCATCATTTAATGTTGAATACAGAAGTATAAGTTCAAACTTTTAGAAAAGAAAAAAAAATATGTTTGCTGAGATAGTTTCCAGGGGAAAGAAGAGACTAAAGAATTTACTAAATAATGTAAAAATTTAATTTGTTTATTGGATATTTTATTTATTTACATTTCAAATGTTATCCCTTTTCCTGGTTTCCCCTCCACAAATCCCCTATCCCATCCCTCCTTCCCCTGATTCTATGAGAATGCTCCCCCACACACCCAC
This sequence comes from Uromys caudimaculatus, assembly GCA_028551405.1. Taxonomy (NCBI): domain Eukaryota; kingdom Metazoa; phylum Chordata; class Mammalia; order Rodentia; family Muridae; genus Uromys; species Uromys caudimaculatus. The sequence continues at coordinate 84,331,402 of CM052709.1, read as the reverse complement.
CCACTCCCACCTCACTGCCCTCACATTCCCTTACACTGGGGCATCAAGCCTTCACAGTGCCAAGGGCCTCCCCTACCACTGATGCCACATAAGACCATACTCAGCCGGGCAGTGGTGGCGCATGCCTTTAATCCCAGCACTTGGGAGGCAGAGGCAGGTGGATTTCTGAGTTCGAGGCCAGCCTGGTCTACAGAGTGAGTTCTAGGACAGCCAGGGCTACACAGAGAAACCCTGTCTCAAAAAACCAAAAAAAAAAAAAAAAAAAAAAAAAAAAAGACCATACTCTGCTACATATGCAGCTGAAGCCATGGGTCTTCTTCAGTTAGTGGTTTTGTCCCAGGGAGCTCTGGGAGGGGAGGTGTGTCTGAGAGTGAGAGAGAGAGAATGTTAGATAAACTACAGTGTTATTCAAGTTTGATTCTATCGATGTGTTCATCAATCTTTTAATCTTAAAGCCATGTTACTGTTTCATTTAAGTGTCTAGATTAAATGTTACAAGTAAACATTACATCAAACATTAAAAAAACAAAAAAGAAGAATTTATCAACTAGCAGTAACTAGTGAGGAACTTCTAATCTATCGAGTCAGAACAGTAACTAGCAAAGAACTTCTAATCTATTGAAGCAGATTTGTCTGCAGTAGTAGAAAGGTTTTGCATATTCTTCATGGCATAGTTCAGTAGTTCATATTCATTAGGATGGTACATTTTAGATAGCAAAATATGTTTCACTGTATGATCCTGTTAACAGTGATCTCTGCTTTTTGTTATATATCAACACAAAACAAAGCTTGAGTATCAGATTACATTGGCTAATGCCTGAAAATTACCTCTCTCTTGCACAAGTGACCTTGGACTTATCATATTTGTCACTAGCAGTTTTCCAAGTCATGCTTGGTTTTTGTCACCCGGAACTCATAATATTAAACTCTCTCATTTGAATTTTGGCATTTTCATGGTGGATTTGCTTTTGAAAATGGCAGGTATATATAGGAGGATTTGAAGAGAGGGAAGGGAGAAACATTGAAATTAAATTACAGTATTAAAACTAGCAAGTTATATCTCAATAAAGTATATAGCTGAATAGAAAAATTTTAAAGGAAAATTTATAATTTTTTCACTATATTGAAAATAAAACTGAAATTACTTAATAAACTCAAGTTATTAATAAATCTAACTTGAAAGGAAACACAAGAGAATATAGTTTAATTGGTTGACTTATAAAATTTTAAGAAAAAATAAGGAATAAGAAAACATAAAATGATTTTCAACTTGCATAAATTCTAATGCTAATGCTAAAACTTGACTGACACTACAGGAACACACAACAAAAACACAGAAATATGTAAGCATAAACCTTTAACAAACGTTATTTTATTATTTTACATATATTAATAATGTAAATGACCAATTGTGTTATATACTAGGATTATAGCTCAGTCAATGTCATTTATAACATTTAAAGCATAAAATAGAATGGTATTTCAAGAGAAATTTCTAAGAAGGTAAAACTAAGTAGCTGTTCTCACATAATGTGGGATGAAAGTGAATTACTTAATTTAATAAAAAGATCTTCATGAATAAGCAGTCAGTAAAAAGGCATCTGGCCCAGACTCATTTTTATCCCATTTGCAATCTAAATTCCATGGCAAAGTCATTTTCTCTTCAATGGCAGTATTTGTCTGACCTTTTATTTTGGTGAGGAGTGATAAAAATTTTAGAAGTGTATTTCACTGTGCCCCATGGGATTGCTTGGTGATTTACATGAACATGGCAGTCAGGTATTGATTTCTAATAAAGCACACCTATTTACCAATGGTTTCATTCTTAAATCATATATTCCTAAAAAGAAGGATATATATATTCCTATTCTGACCTAATCTCTTTTTAAAAGATATTAGTATATAAATCTTGGAGGTATAAAGCATACATGTGTTGAAGAATGTATTTGTAGCAATAAGTTCAAGTCTTGCTAAACAACTGTCCTGGTTTGCTTTCTGTTGTTGCTCTTGTCCTCAGCAAAAGCATCAGGGGAGAGGTTGTATGAAGACTGAGCTCTGGAGGAGTGTCAATATGAAACAATCTTTCTTAAGTGGCGTAGTTCTTTCTTTAAGGCACATGGTCTTTCTACTAGCTTCAAATTTCTGACCATTGACACGTAATGTATAGTGGAAAATTGCTAAGAAAACACAGATTAGCCACAAAGAATGTAGCAGCTCTGTAATAAATGCCACCATGCAAAATGACTGTTGAGGAACTAGGTAGACCGGGGACCTATTTACTTGATTTATGTGACAAAGAACATAATTACCATGATTTATTTAAGATAGTAATTCCCATGTCTTTTAAAAATAAAGCAGGCTACAGTGATGAAAATTCTTTTTCATGAGAGTACTTATGTGACCTAGAATTTTCTTTCATCTTTCTATCAGATGTTCCTCAAATGAGTCTCTTGCTTTGCTGTAAATTAGCAGTTACCTTATGAAATGCAGACTGAATATGATGTATGAATTCACAAAATTTCTATAACCTCATCAAATTTATTATTATAATCATAATTACAGTGTCCTAAATATGAGCTTTTAAAGTATCAGTTTCATATATAATACAAAAATCTTGCCCATGTCAAAGAAACTGCAAACTTTTATATAGAAGCAGTAATTCATAGCATAGTACATTCAGTGTATTATTGTATAAACTCCATTTCAATATTCTCAACTGAATACACAAAATCCTAAGTTAACATTGGACTGGCCAAACTTCTAACTCTGTCCTACTAATTTCCTTTATTTTACATATTACTTATACATGAAAATATTATATACATATACTGCATAATGAATATTTTCAGAATTAATAAAAATAAAGTTGTTAGAAAAATGTGTTTGTCGGTAAAAACCCTACCAATTAAGAGGACCCAAGTTTGCTTCTAGGAACCTATATGATGAAGAGAACCAATTGGAATAAGCTATCTCAATGTTTTTCATAAGATTTCTCTAATTTAATGGGTGGCAAAAGAAAATTAAGGAAAAAAAAAAGAAACAAGCATTTTGTAAAAGGTTATGCATCTTACTTAGTCTGTGGTGGTAACAAATAGAATACCAGCACAAATTATTTTGAGAACCTTCACAAGATGTCCTCAAACCTATTTAGTAGATATCCCAGACACACAGACTAATGGGCAGCTATTAGCTTTGGTCTTAAAATTTTGAGTGTGGGTCATAGTGTTACATGCATTGAATCTCAGCACCTGGGAAGCAAAAGAAGGCAGATCTCTGTGGACTTGAGACCAATCTTGTCTGTATAGTGAGTTTCAGATAAGCTAAATAATGAAAGGAAGGAGAAAAGAAAGGAAGGAAGGAGTGAAGGAAGAAAGGATACATAGAGATAGAAAGACAGAGAGATAAAAGAAATGAAAAGAAAGAGACAGGACAAAAGACAGCAATCACGCTATCTCATGGGGAGATATGGGGGGGGGGAGGCTGCAGGGATGGATCCTTCAAGGAGGGAGACTGGGAAGAGGGCAAGGATTGTGATGTAAAATGAATAATTAAATTAACAGAGAAAGTAAAAGACGAGTCTATCGAGTTCTTGATGATGGTCAGCCACTATCTCAATATTTTAATTTACAAACAGACAAACTAATTGAATATTAGTTGCCCTTAAAGATTTTCTGGAGATTTGTTTGGAATTAAGAACATATTAATTTAGGTAAATGTGTTTTGCCTTGTCATGCCCTTCTCCTGAAATCTCATTATTCTATTTGCTCAGGAAAACTAATTAGCTATTATTATTTTTTTCTTATCCATTGCCACATGCGATTGTCTTTTGTGTCACTTGAAAATGGCGAGATTCTATTATTCACATGGTATGATGACTCCCGGGATTCAGGATCAGAAATGACAGTGCTGGTTTGTGTCTGGGCCATCTTCATCTGTTCTCATTTTACATTCCTTTGCTTCATCCTCTCATCCAATTTATTCTCTTCACAGTCTGCATTACTAGAAAATGGAAAAGGAAAGGAGCTAGGGGTAAAATATTTCATTTTCTATGCAGGATGGTGTTCCTGATTGGGCAAAGTAAAATGGTAATTTCTAGCTTCCTCCTGCTTCTTGTTTACTTCCAATTTCGTCTTCCTGTGGTACCTAGTGTCTTGCCATCCTGCAATTTAAAATCTCCATGTTTCTCTCAATGCATAACTCAATGTGTTGACATAATCCTTTCAATAAGCTCATGTTTAATAAGCATAAGTTTTACTGGTTTCTTTCAGGCTTAATATCTGCATTTCTTTTACAAGGAGGAAGGTAATAGGAACCAGAATATTTGACTGATTTAGGATAGTACATGAGTGAAAAGAGAGAAAAAGGCGAGAATAAAACAAAAGCATAGGATTTATTTTTCCATTCTTACCAAAATTTACCAGAGAGTATACCATTGAGTTATGTGGTAGAGCCTAGGTCAGGCCAGGAATTTCTCATGTCATGCTTTCTGGTGTTAGCTGACTTAATATCAACCTTATTGTCTCAAGAGTCTCTGTTCTGAGTCTGCAATAAGCACCAAAAATTTCCCAGAGGATTTTTCATCCTGAATACTAAGATAAAAGAAGCAATTAATGAGAAGCTCTAAATGAAATTGAAGGAGCAAACATTGCAAAATAAAACAAGACACAAAAGTGACAGAAGAAATCAAAACTCCCCATCATGAAAATGACTTCACTATTTGACTTCACTATTGTTCTTTTGTTTCTTGCTAGAATCATAAGTGGAAAGGGAATGAAACTTTACCATTTCTTGGTGTAGAGCAGTGTGAGATTTATCAAGCTGACCCCAACCCCCACATTTTCAGGGCTGCACGAACCTCTTCTCATTTCATGTTGTAGTTGGAAAAATCCACGCATCACCAACTATTGGGAGACCTAACGTGAGCAGAGGGTAGACCTTTAATGCAGAGGTCTTCAAAACTTATCTGGGCCACAATAAAGAGTTAGTAAAACACAGTTGCCTCATGGCAGTATGCAAATATCTTCTTCCCTTGGCCTATAGGAGTCCAGTTAATGTATCTACCTAATAAGTGGTGAGCAGCAGTGCTTCTTCAGGGCCCGAGGAACAAACTCAGAAACAACTACCCTAGAATTCTCACCCTAGCTTGCCTGAAATGTATTATATCATAATTTGGAGGATTTTTCTTGTAGTTCATAATGACTTATACATTTATGTTGATAAAGTGAACACAATTTACTATTTAATTAATCACTTGCATTTGGTAGCTTTAAGTGATTGACCAAATTATTACTTAAATTGAGAAAACTGACAAACAATCTTTCAGTGGATCTACAGAAACTGGTTGCCGCATTAATTCAGAAATGCCTAGGAAAATAGAAGCTACACTTTTAGGTGATAATGATTTAATATTTATATTTTTATTAGTTCTTTCTAAGCATACTTTCAGGCCTTGTTTTTGAAAAAAAAAAACTTAACAGCAATCTGGATTGCTTTGATAATTGAAAAGGAAAGAAAACTGAACTTAATTTGCTTCTTCAGTGGTTGGGTAACAGCAGACATCCCATAATGATGAGAACCACAGGAGGTCAGGGTGAGAGATGGCCCACTGGTGCTTTCCTTACTACAATGAGTTTGTGTAGGCATCGCTGATGGATGGCATTGCTGTGTAGTCAATCACAACTTTACTGAACTCCATTATGAAGGTTTATTGCAGAGCTGCAGCATAGGAACAGCCAGAAAACCCTGAGGAAAACATTGTTAAATTGTGGTCTAAATTGTTTATTTAAATGGAAGAAATAGTTTAGTATTAATTAGAGAGAAGATTATTTTTAGCTGTGAGTGCTTGGGCTTCTGCCACTTGCTTGTGGGGTTATGGCTTAAAACGGGACAGAGCAACACAAGGTAAGGTTGTGTAAACCATCCATTTGGAAGAGTGAGGCAAACAAATAGATTACTTTCACCAGTTTCATCAAATTGTTGTTGGTATTTTAGCCATCTTTTATTGATATTATTGATTCCAGTGGCATGGCAGCTGTTGCCTTTCTTCTCAGCAAGGAGCCAGCTGTCACTCTCATGGGACTCAAATTCTCTGTCAAATATTAATGCTAACACTAAACACTAGCCATTACACAATGTCTCGCAGTCCACTTTGAGACGTAGACTTTTAACTATAAAATAAAATGTTTTTTTTTTTCTTACGGAAATTTATTTTTCTATATTCTTATATTCTTTAAGTAGAAAAATTCAATTACTGAAAAATATTAATATAGCATATGATTATGTAATTACATGTTGGTTAGTGGTGGCTCATGTATTTAATCCCAGCACTCAGAAGACAGAGGCAGGAGAACTCTGAATTTGGGTCAGACTCATCTATAGAATGAGTTCCAGGACAGCTAGGAATACACAGAGAAACCATCTCTTGAAACAACAAACTAAAACAAAAAGGTGGTTACATTATAATTATACCTAAAATTAATTGCATTATTTCGATTAATAGTTAAAAATGACACATTGAAGTGACTATATTAAATTTTTTCTTTAATAATATAAAAGATTGAGTGGTAGAGCAACTTTTTGTATGGATAATAGATGGTTACACAAAAATGTTAAATCCAAGTCTCTGGCAATGCCAGCCCTAGTCCATGAAGCGTGGTATAGATCAAAGTCATCCATAGTTTTTGATGTTAGTCAAACAGGCGCTGAGTGTGGATCCCGGGCATCTTTGCATATTTATGCTGATGGAAATACAAATCATAGGCCTACTGGCTCTTTTTCCCAGGATATTCATCTATGATGAGGAAATATGAAGAATATAGTAATGATTATTCCATCAAGTACAAGAGTATGCTCTCTCTGACTTTTACTTGTAGATCACAACTTACCAATAATGCAAACTGGCTTTAGATGTATATATCACCTCTCTATGACATAAGGGCCAATATACGCTAATTAAATATTCATAATAAAGTTAAAAGCACATGGATAGTCCTAGCAATACACACTCAGCATACCTGAAAATTACATAAAATATTAATCTTATATTAAACACATTCATAAATTAGCTTCTGATTTATGGAATTTTTTGAATTAGATATGGATACATTAGGGTCTATCTAACTTGTCATTTGCCTTGCTGTTTTAATTTCTTGTCTTGGAGGAATAGGAGTCTTTATTATGTCATTAGTGGCACATAGCAACAGAGATTAGTATATCACATATTCCTTAGCTAAATATATTTTACTGTAAGATTTATTATGTTGGAAGCAAAAGTTCAAACTCAAAAGAGAGATAAGCACAATAAAGAGATTCTAGAAAGAAAATAAGTGAAGTTACAATTTAATGAAATATAAACCACAACTAAGAAAACAATTAGCTCAAAACATAAAATCCATTGCAATCCACATACCTTGTAATAACTTTATACACCAGTGGTCTAAACTCTTCAATTAAAAGACAGATTAGGTGAATTGATTAATAAGCAAAATTCATCTGACTGTTGTTTACAACAAATTAGTCATAGTTTTAAAGATGCGACACCTTAAAGTGAATGGTTTGACTAAAATAGTCCAAGCAAATGAGATCAGTGTAGAAAATGAGCAGAGACTGTATCTTCTTTGACTGGGCATCATCATTTCTGTATGTTGTGTGAGACTGTTGTATCCACTTTATGTGTGATAGACCTGAAAAAGCAAATACCAATATGTAAAGCACGGCAAAGAGCAAACGATTATCTAAGGTTCTGGATATTTTTTCAAGCTTTTTGTATATTCTGCATAAAACTCCCTCACTCAAGACTTTCTTTCTTTCTTTCTTTCTTTCTTTCTTTCTTTCTTTCTTTCTTTCTTTCTTTCTTCTTTTTAATTGTCTTAGTTAGGTTTTTATTGCTGTGAAGAGACACCATGACCAAGGCAACTCTTATAAGGTACAACTTTTTTTTTGATTCTTTATTTACATTCCCAGTGTTTCCCCTTTTCTAGGTCTCCTCTTTGGAGACCACCTATCCCTTTCCCTCCCCCATCTCTATGAGGGAATTCCACCTCCCACCTACCCACCCGCCCACTCCCATATTCCCACCTTGACATTCCCCTTTACTGGGGCCTCTCCTCCCCCTCATGGCCAACAAGGCCCTCCTCTGCCACATATGTGGTACGAACCATGGGCCCCTCCATGTGTATTCTTTGGTTGGTGGTCCAGCCTCCAGAAAGACTGGGGGTGGGGGGTCAGGCCAGTTGACACTGTTCCTCCCTCCATAGGGCTGCAGACTCCCTCAGCTCCTTCAGTCCCTTCTCCAACCCCTCCATCTGGGACCTCACTCTCAGTCAAATTCCAACTCAATTCTTCATAGACTTAGAAAGAGCAATTCTCAAATTCATTTGGAACAACAAAAAACCCAGGATAGCAAAAGCTATTCTCAACAACAAAAGAACGTCTGGAGGAATCAGCATCCCTGACCTCAAGCTGTACTACAGAGCAGTAGTGATAAAAACTGCATGGTATTGGTACTGTGACAGGCAGGTAGATCAATG
>CM052709.1:84276000-84322774 GCA_028551405.1 Uromys caudimaculatus | reverse complement strand
CAGAAGTTTAGTTCGTAACCATCATGGCAGGAAGCATGGCAGTGTCCAGAGAGACACTGTGCTGGAGAAGTAGCTGAGAGCTCTATAGTTTTTAAAAATTATTTTATTTATTTGCATTCTAGCCATTGCCTTTCTTCCTGTCCCCCCTCCCACAGTTTCTCATCTCATTCCTCCTCCCCCTTGTCTTCGAGAGGATGCTTTCCCCCACCAGGCAACCCCTTTCCCTGGGGCCTCAAGTCTCTCCAGAATGAGGTACATCTCCCACTGAGGCCAGACCAGAAAGCCCTCTGCTATATTTGTGCCGGGGTCTGGGACCAGCATGTGTATGCCCCTAGTTGGTGGCTCAGTCTCTGGGAGCTCCCAGGGATCAGGGTTAGTTGAGACTGCTGGTTTTCCTATGGGCTCATCCTCCCCTTCAGCTTCTTTAATCCTTCCCGAATTCAACCATAGGGGTCTCTGACATCAATGCAATGGTTGGCTGTAAGTATCTGCCTCTGTCTCAGTCAGCTGCTGGTAGGGCCTCTCAGAGGGAAGTCATGTTAGACTCCTGTCTGTAAGCACATCACATCATCAGTTAATAGTGTCTTGGTGCTTCCCCCATGAGATGGATCCCAAGTTGGGCCAGTTACTGGCCCACCTTTCCTTCAGTCTCTTCTTCATTTTTGTCACTGCAGTTCTTTTAGACAGAAATTCTGGGTCAGAAATTTTGTCTGTGGTTTGGTAACCCTGTCCCTCTACTTGAGACCTTATCTACTGGAGGTGGACTCTTTGAGTTTCCTGTCCCCACTGTTGGGCATTTTGGCTAAGGTCAATCCCATTGAGTCCTGAGAGTCTCTCACCTACCAGGTCTCTGGTCTTTCATCCCCATCCCCCTCTGGTACTTTCTAGAGGGTCTACTACCTCCTACTCCCTGAGGCTGTGTATTTCCATTCATTCTCCTGGCCCTCTGGAAGTCTTTCCTATTCTTCTCCCCCCATATCTGATCCTGTTCTCCTTTTCTCCCCCACTTCCACCTAGGTACCTCCCTCCTTCTGCCTTCCATGATTATTTTGTTCCCCCTTCTAAATGGGGTTGAAGCATTCTCTCTTGGGCCTTCCTGCTTTTAAACTTCTTATAGTCTGTGGGTTGAATTCTAAATATTCTGTATTTTTTGGCTAATATCCACTTATCAGTGAGTATATATCATGCAAGTCCTTTTGGGTCTAGGTTACCTCACTGAGGACTATATTTTCTTGTTCCATCGATTTTCCTGCTTAATTCATGATATCCTCATTTTTAATAGCTGAGTAGAATTCCATTGTGTAAATGAATCACATTTTCCATATCCATTCTTCTGTTGAGGGACATCTGGGTTGTTTCCAGCTTCTGGCTTTCACAAATAAGTCTGTTATGAACATACTGGAGTATGTGTCCTTGTGGTATGGTGGAGCATCTTTTGGGTATATGCCCCAGAGTGATGTAGCTGGGTCTTTAGGTAGAACTATTTCCAATTTTCTCAGGGACTGCCAGATTGATTTCCAGAGTGGTTGTACCACTTTGAAATTCCACCAGCAACGGAGGAGTGTTCCTCTTTCTCCACATACTTGCAAGCATGTGCCAAAGCAGTCTGCTACTTTTAGAATGGAAAACAGGACCAATAATAAGCACCATGCACTCCCTATAAGAATACTTTGCAGTATAAAAGCCATAGGCAGCAGCTGAATTCCAATTGTCTTTAAATTATCTGCAAACATATGTATGATATGACTTGCTGCAGACTGCTAGGATTCTAACTTCAGGAAGGAGTAAAAAAAATGTTGGGCTGCATATGCTCAACCACTATTAGATAAAATGGTGGTGCCCAGTTACCCATAAGACCTTCAGAGAACCCACTGACATTCAGTGAGTATTTTGTAATATTGAACATTAATAGGCCTTCTTTGTCTTATTTTACTTGTTTCAGAGAAAGAAAGCTTTCTTTCAGTACTCATCTTGAATAAAGTGTTAAAACAATGGTATGAAGAAAATTCTGCATACTCTTTAATATACCTTTAATAGTTTAAGAATTTATATGCTATATTTTCAGTTTTTGATGTTTATCATGAAGCAAACTTTTATAGCAGTATTAGGAAATCCATGTCCATACTGCAAGTAACAAACACAACTGACATGTGTATGTGTGTGTGTGTGTGTTTGTGTGTGGGCCTGTGTATGTGTGTGTCTGTCTGTGTGTGTGTCTGTGTGTGTGTGTCTGTGTGTGTGTGTCTGTATGTCTCTGTGTGTGTGTGTGTGTCTGTGTGTGTGTGTGTGTGTGTGTGTGTGCGTGTGTGTTATTAGAAAATCATTAGAAAGAGTAACATGCATCCTCCACTTGGGAAAGCACAGTTGTTTCTGAAATAACATTGGTTCTATTTCCAGGAAAATCTTAACAAATATAATTTTCTAGTATTTTTAATTTACTCAATAATTTATGCCATGTGGTTTGTACATAAACAAAGTCAACCTACCTACATGTATGCTGACATTGGGATCCACATATGAAATAGTAAATGAAGTTATCTCAGTATTAAATTTCAAAAATCACTTAAGAAAAGGAAATACGATGGGGCCAGTATGCCTGTATTTGTAGCTAGTGCCTAGAAATTAATTTCCTGACCTATTTTGTAGATGATTGTTCTAATTCTTTTGCCTCTACTCACTAAATTTTTATTTATACTTCAAGAGAAAATTAACTATTACTTTAACCATTTCATTTTTTATTATTTTTATTTTTTAATTCAAATGTTATCCCCCTTCCCAGTTTCCTCCCTACAACCCCCCCTACCTATCCTCCCCCCCACCTGCCTCTATGAGAGTGCCCCCCCAACCCACCCACTCATTCTTCACCGCCCTGGCATTTGCCTACACTGGGGTAATAAGCCTTTAGGACCAAGGGCCTCTCCTCCCATTGATGCCTGACAAGGCCATCCTCTGCTACATATGCAGCTGGAGCCATGAATTCTTCCACATGTACTCTTTGGTTGTTGGTGGTTTAGTGTCTGGGAGCTCTGGAGGGTCTGGTTAGTTGATATTCTTGTTCTTCCTAGATGCAAGTAATAATTAAAATTACTATCCAATTTAACAGTGTAATGTTCTTATGAGCTTTTAATTTCAAAATTTAATTCATGTATTATGAGAAAAGTAATTTACATAATATTCTTTTCACAAATAGTAATGTTTGCTGTTTGACATTTTAATTTTAGAAGTGCGATTTCATATATATATATATATATATATATATATATATATATATATATATTCTCTTATACACACATGATTATTCAAAATAAACCAGTGTTCAGAACTTTCACAAAAACAAAGGCAAAGAAGTATTTTATAACATTTTATGTAACTAGAAAGTTTAGCAATTGTAGTAATCATAAAATTTTTATCACATAGAGAAGAAAATTAGCTTCATTTTCAAGAGGAGGGTAGCATGCTATAACATTTGCCGGAGTGAGTGCTTCTCCTTTTTAATGTGATGAAGCACGCTGTGCTCCTGTACAGTTGGTGCATGTCTAATAGGAGAAGGGAGTTCAGTTAAAGCTGACAAGATCAAAAAAGTGTGAGTAATATTAAATTCAATAATAAAATCACCATGTATTTTACTGGTAGGAAGAAGGCTAAAACTATCTGCTACTACCAAAACAGAAAACAGGACCAAAATGAAGCATCTTGACCTACCCTCTTAGGAGACTTTGCTCTTTATAGCAGATAGATAGATAGATAGGTAGATAGATAGATAGATGGATAGATAGATGATAGATATATAGTCAGATATAGATAATGTAAATATGCATTTGTATATTTATGTATGTGCATATATATATAGTATAATTAGCTATCAAAAACAAAACATGAGTGTAAGGCGTAACTGCTGAGAGGATATGAAGGAAGATGGAGGTAGAAAAATGGAGGTAAATATAAATATCTTTCACTATGTACCTGTATGAAATTTTGAATGCAAAGAAAATAGTTCAAAGATCCAAATAAAATTATATATCTGCTGTTCGTAAACAGTAGGATCTACTATGCGCCAACATTGTATAGACACAATTGTGACTCTTTCCTTTAAGTGTTAGCTCAGTTACACAAGTCAGGAACTTGGCTAAAGAAAACCCCTAGGAAAGCAGACTCACAAATGATGATGTAGTTTTCCTTCCTATAATTCCTGCTCCCCAGTGCATTCTCTACAAGCCACCATGTGTTTCTGCTACCTTAAACAGTTCTTACCTTACTAAGTTCCAACTCTGAGAGGCATTTTCTTCTCTTCCTTCTTTTTCTTTCAGATGTAGGCTAGACCTTGAGGATGCTTTTAAAGTCCCCAAACCTTTGACCTTTCAATTCTCTAATCCCTCCTCCTTGCCATGTCACTGACCTCCTTACCTGTTTATCTTCTCCACTCTTCTCTTCTGGGTAGCTGTGATATTTATAGTTTGCCTGCTCTGGTATTTTTATCTTAAATTCCAATAAATTGTTCTCACACTGCATTTTTGAGTCATTTCATTGAATCTTTTACTAATAAGACTGGAACCCCAGGGAGGGATCCCCTCTATTGGGACTTCCAAAGTTGCTGATAAGCAATACTTTGCTCTTGATTTTTAATTCCTTAAGCAATGCAAAACATTAACTTGATTCTGAACCACTAGATAATATCAAAATCTTCAGCTACCCTTCAAATCTGTTATAAGAAAATATGTTTTAACATGTTATGATGACTAGAAAGTCTTAGCTACAGCTTTTATTAATTAAATTTTGATTTCCTTAGTAACATGATGATTGAAACAATCAACAGTAGCACTCTTTCTTGTGTAGAAATTTTAGATTGCCTCTGGAACTTTCTATCCTAAGATTAATTTTTTTGTTCAATTATATTTATATTTTTTTACATTTTTAAACTACTTAATTGATTTCCTCTCCATCCGGATCCCAGCTTCCCTTCCCTCTACTCCTCACAGTCACCCTGTCTCTCTTTCCATCCCTCCATATTTCCCTTCCTTTCCCTTGAGCAAAAAGGAGGCCAACCTCCTTGGAGTATCAAGTTGCAATGGGACTAAGCACATCTCCTATTAAGGCTAGAGAAGGCAGATCAGCTATAATAAAGGGGTGAAAAGGTAGGCATTAGACTCAGAGGCAGCCCTTCTCCAACTGTTAGGGGTCCCACATCAAGACAACCTGCATATCTCTTCCAAATGGATAGTAGGCCTAGGTCCATCCATGCATGCACTTCGGCTTGTGGTTCAGTTTCTGTCAACCACCATGTGCCCTGATTAACTGATTCTGTAGGTTTTTCTTGCTGTGTCCTTGACCCTTCTGGCTTCTACAATCTTTCCTCCCCCAATATCAAGAGGAGAAAATGCATCCCTTGGTTTGCTCAAATGCTTGCCTCCATGGAGTATACCAGTCTTACCCATCCGATGTGAGCCTCTTCCAGTGTGTTGAGATGACTGTCAACTAAGAAGCTGATTTTCCTGTCTTTCCTTATTATTAGTAGCTAATTTAACAGTGGAACAAATGTCAAAAAAAATGATCACATCTTTCTAATTTGTGCTAACAACAGTGCTTGCTAAAGACAGACTCAGCCATATCAACACCGGTAGTACTACAAAAGTAAAGAGAGTAAAGAATAGCTGGGTCCTCAAGTACTATTATGTCCATTTTTCTGAGGGTCTGCCAAACTGATTTCCAGAGTGGTTGTACCAGCTTGCAATCCCACCAGCAATGGAGGAGTGTTCCTCTTTCTCCACATCCTCACCAGCATCTGCTGTCACCTGAGTTTTTGATCTTAGCCATTCTGACTGGTGCGAGGTAGAATCTCAGACTTGTTTTGATTTGCATTTCCCTGATGACTAAGGATGTTGAACATTTCTTTAGGTGCTTCTCAGCCCTGTGAATTTCCTCAGTTGAGAATTCTCTGTTTAGCTCTGTTCCCCATTTTTTGATAGGGTTATTTGGTTTTCTGGAGTCTAACTTCTTGATTTCTTTGTATATATTGAATATTAGCCCTCTATCAGACGTAGGATTGGTAAAGATCTTTTCCCAATCTGTTGGTTGCTGTTTTGTCCTATTGACAGTGTCCTTTGCCTTGCAGAAGCTTTGTAGCTTCATGAGGTCCCATTTGTCGATTCTTGATCTTAGAGCATAAGCCATTGGTGTTCTGTTCAGGAACTTTTCCCCTGTACCCATGTGTTGGAGACTTTTCCCCATGTTCTCTTCTATTAGATTCAGTGTATCTGGTTTTATGTGGAGGTTCCTTGATCCACTTGGACTTGAGCTTGTACAGGGAGCTAGGAATGGATCAATTCGCATTCTTCTACATGTAGACCACCAGTTGAACCAGCACTATTTGTTGAAAATGCTGTCTTTTTTCCACTGGATGGTTTTAGCTCCTTTGTCGAAAATCAAGTGACCGTAGGTGTGTGGGTTCATTTCTGGGTCTTCAGGTCTACTCCATTGATTCTGTCACTGTACCAATAACATGCAGTTTTTATCACTACTGCTCTGTAATGCTACCTGAGGACTCAGCTATACCACTCCTGGGCATATATCCAGAAGATGCTCCAACATGTAATAAAGGCACATGCTCTACTATGTTTATAGCAGCCATATTTATAATAACCAGAAGCTAGAAGCAACCCAGATGTCCCTCAGCAGAGGAATGGATGCAGAAAATGTGGTACATTTACACAGCTATTAAAAACAATGACTTCATGAAATTCACAGCCAAATGGATGGAACTTGAAAATATTATCCTGAGCGAGGTAACTCAGTCACAAAAGAATGAACACAGTATGTACTCACTGATAAGTGGTTATTAGCCCAAAAGTTCAGAATACCCAAGGTTCACTTCACAACAACTGTTGGGCTGAGTGTGAGGTCCCAGATGGAGGAGTTGGAGCAGGGACTGAAGGAGCTGGGG
The DNA here is from genome assembly GCA_028551405.1 of Uromys caudimaculatus. Taxonomy (NCBI): domain Eukaryota; kingdom Metazoa; phylum Chordata; class Mammalia; order Rodentia; family Muridae; genus Uromys; species Uromys caudimaculatus. Next base: position 84,315,837 of record CM052709.1, on the reverse strand, counting down.
GAGTTTGCAGGCCCATGGAGGGAGTAACAGTGTCTACTGGCCTGACCCCCCAGTGCTCCTGGAGACTGGACTACCAACCAAAGCACACACATGGAGGGACACATAATGCTGGCCACATATGTGGCAAAGGAGGGCCTTATTGGCCATCAGGGGGAGGAGTGATCCTTGGGCATGAGGGTGTTAGAGGCCCCCGTATAGGGGAATGCCAAGGTGGGAAGACAGTAGTGGGTGGGTGGGTGGGTGGGTGGGGGAATACCATCATAGAGGCAGGGGGAGGGGGGAGGGGATAGGGGGTTTCCAAATTGGAGACTTGGAAAGGGGGAAACATTTGAAATGTAAATAAAGTATCAAAAAACATAAAATAAAAAAAGATAGTAAAGAATAACTCATTGATTTGGAAAAACTAACCACAAGTATTTGTGCTTTATAATTTTGGATTTCTACATCTTTGTTATTTTTCTCAGAGTATGTTATAAACCTCTAACAATCTGATATATCAATATTTGAATTTTTTATTAATGGTCATTTTTATATTTGTCACATTCAATCTATGTTATCTTTTTATGTAGCCAGTGTGGTGGAAGAAGAAGAAGAAGAAGAAGAAGAAGAAGAAGAAGAAGAAGAAGAAGAAGAAGAAGAAGAAGAAGAAGAAGAAGAAGAGGAGGAGGAGGAGGAGGAGGAGGAGGAGGAGGAGGAGGAGGAGGAGGAGGAGGAGGAGGAGGAGGAGGAGGAGAAGGAAGATGAGGAGGATGAGGAGGAAGAGGAAGAGGAGGAAGAGGAAGAAGAAGAAGAAAAGGAGGAGGAGGAAGAAGAAGAAGAGGAAGAAGAGGAAGAAGAAGGAGGAGTGAGGCATAGGAGGAGGAGGGAGGACGAGGAGGAGGGAGGAGGAAGGAAGAAGAGGGCAGAGGAGGAGAAGGAAGATGAGGAGGAGGAGGGAGAAGGAGGAGAAGAAGGAAGAGGAGGAGGAGGAAATAGATAAGGTTACCCTAAATAACCCCTATCCTCCTTCTCTGTCCCAACTTCCCACCTCTCTCTGGTCTCTTCGGTTTCTTTACAAGATAGTCTCCTCTGTGCTTCCTCATCACATATATTCTATTCCTTTCTCTATTCCTCATTCCCTTATTGTCTCTTCCTCCTTCCCTCTTTGTCCTCTCATTACTCGTATGATTTTCTTTATTTTTTTAAAACTTGTATTAAAATATCACACATTACATGGAAAAGTTAATATACAAAATCACCTATATCTCATAATGTTTTAGCAATTCTTGAACTGGTAGGTTCTACAAAAACAAAAGATAGGGCTATTGTTGTTTTCGTACTTAAAAAAATTCTTTTTTAAGTTTAAAAAAAATATATTTTGGTTATATTCTTTCCCCAACTTCCTATATTTTATCTCTTAAAAAACCAAAGCAAACTAACACCAACAAAAAGCAAAATTAATGGAACAAACACAGAATACACACACACACACACACAGACACACACAGACACACACACACAGTTTGGAATCTGTTTCATGTTGGCCAACTATTTTGACCACTCGGTCTGCTCTAGGGTATAGATAGTACATTGTTATACTCAATGTCAGGACATTGAAATAAACTGATTTTTTCTGTGTCAGAAGTTATCAATTGCACATAGATTCTTGATTAGGTATGGGATTGCATTATGTAGTCTTCTTGTTGGGATTTATTTGTTTGTTTATTTGTTTTGATTGGGTGCAGGTCTTGTTCAAGCTGTCACACTCTCTCTGAAAAGTTCTTTCACTGGAATCCTTCTCCATTTCTTTCTACTTGCTATTCCATTAGGATGCAGAAAACTCTGAGCCTTAAGGAAATGGGTGTGATACAGAAATCTAATTTGGAGCTGCCTGCTCTAAAATCTCTAACTGTGAATATTTTCCAATTTTGATCTCTCTGTTAGTTATCATCTGCAGAAAAACAACAAACATTCTGATTCCAGGATGCAGCAATATGACTTCAGAAGTCATTGTACTACTATGTTCCTTTAATAGAACATGTATAGTAGGTTTTTCCTAAGGATGATAAACTATAAAATCTTAAGATTTTGACCTCATTAGCAGTATTACATATGGTATCTATCTCATGAATGTTATCTTAAATACCTTAACATTGGCACTGGATAAATAAAACACAGATGTTTGTGAATTTTACAAATCAATAACTACAGTTAATTATTTTTCTACTAAGAATAAGACAGATCCTAGTATATAAAATATGATAAAAAAATGAAAGCTCTATGAAAATTACAATAAATGAAGACATAGACTGACAGTGCACACAGTGTTGGACAATGACAATGTTTGAACAGAATAGAAGAATAAAAACAATAGAAAAAGAAAAACAAGTTCTGAAAGTGAATAATGGTTTACACTGAGAGTATATAAGGCACAAGAGAAATGGTAGAACTAAGGCTAGTAGTTTAGCTTCCTTTGCAGTCCTAACTTTTCACAGTCTGCTCTGTTGCCATATTTATGTATATATAGTGTCTCCATATGGAAACCATTTTGAAAGTTACACATTGACCCCAGGAACCACTGAGGAGACACATTTTCCTGTTACAAGAATTAAAACTCATAGAAGAACTTTCCAAATCTATGCCAGTGCCATTAATTAAAAAAGAATTTCCCAATATATTTTTCTTTGAACCAGTAAGTAGATGTGGAACATGGGAAGTCCCATTCCAAGAATTATATTAGACCACTAGTCATTGTCTCAGAATGAAATGATACCAAGCATGAGAATGAGAATTTATTTTCTTAAAGCTACATTTAGAAGAAATTATGCTTTTAGACTGAATGATGTGCAGTTTAATTTAATTCTCAGTTGGGCATCTTAGGCACTAATTGGCTTTGGAATTAGTTTGCATGTAGGAAAAGATTTTTTTGAATTCTTACCTCAGCCCCACACAAAAAAAAAACCTATTCAGTTATAGAGAGTACAAAGATACATGACCTAATTTCCATATGTAGAGCAATGTAAATGCTGAAAGCCAACAATGCTATCTCTACGGGATACCTGCTGAAGTTTTGTGATTGGAAAATTTCTACTTCCATGCTGTTACTGTTAATTTTTTTCTGTATTGAGCAAAATAAATGAACACAGAGTAATCTCATAGTATCTATGATAGGGGCTGGTTCCAGGATGGCTAGAGGACATGAAAAATTATTAGTCTTCATGTCTCAGATGAAATGGTACAGTATTTGCATATAACCTACATATATTCACCTGTATGTTTAAATCTTCAATAAACTACTTGTAGAATTTAATACATTTGGGTGTAAGGAACTCTTGTTAGTGCCAAGCCTACGCCTCTTTCAGTGTATTCCAGAAAACCATTTTATTTTAGAAAATGCAGTGTGATTTTAATATAAATAGTTGTTTCATGTATTGCTAAAAAAAATATGTTTCCATATACAGTCAAGATGCAAGTTTTGAAACTTGTTTCTGTTCTATAATCCTTAAGGCTGATGGACATTGAACATAGTGTCAATATTAAAATCAAAGTGTCCTCTTTTTCCCTAAGGGTAATTTGTTGAAGATTTCAGTCCTTGTTGGTAAGTGTAACCAGTGACACATGACTGGAAAATCATAGTTTCGACTTAACAAATATATGAGTTCATTGTTGGATTTTGTGATTTGTTCTAAGTTTTGGGAAGAATGGAGTTTTTTGGAGTCAGAGAATAGTGGAAGGAAGGGGGTGAATGGAACTATGTTTGGGGGGCTTTAGTTTTTTCTGTCCTTTCTATGCCCCCTCTCTACTACCTAATCTTGCAGTAGTGAATCAGCTTCATTTCTACTGCATGCTCCTATTACATAATGTGCTATGGCATCAAGGACCATAAGCAAGTCAAGAACTCATGCCTCTGAAGCTGTAACTCAAAATGGGTGGCTTATTAATTAGGCTATTTTCCCCCAAGAGTTTGTTGTACTGATAAAATGTCTGACAAGAACTCCAAGGAAACAATGATTTGACTATATGCTAAGAAGTAGAGAGTATAGTAAAATTTAAACTTACATTTTATTTTTAACATAGGAAAACTAATAGATAAAATGTAATCATCTATAGAGTCTTAAGAACTGCATGATTGTGTCCATCAGTGGGGAAGGAAACAATACAAGTGAACAAATAAACATAAAACTACTAGAAACAAAACCTAAAGTAAAGCAAAGAAAAAAGTCATGATATGAAAATAGATTTTTAAATAATCTTTAACGTTTAATTGAGTTTGAATTCTGTGCGGATCACTATGAAAACCCTTGCTTTGTGCTTAAGACCAAACCAGTATTTGCTTTGCCCTTATTCTATTGAGAATAATCCCTAGGAAAGGCAGGGACCTTCATGCTTCAAAATCTTTAGATTAGTGCTCAGACTAGTAGGCTTCATTCTGACAGTTTCAGGCATATTTCTATCTCATGGGGTTTCATTACTACATCTCTCCCCCATTATCCTATTTTTCACTGATTTTTTCATTCTTTTCCCAGAAAAATCTCTTCTTGTGTTATCACATGAGCATATCTATTTCATCATTCCCTTACCATGTGAGATATATATATGAGAAAATATAGAATATTTGTCTTTTAAATCTGATTTATTTCACTTAACATAGTTGTTTTTAATGTTGCATCTACTTTCCTGAAATACTACAATTTCAATCCTCTTTCTGACTATAAAAAAGTACATTTCTTTGTCTATGCATTTGTTGTCAGAGCAGTTACTATTTCTGGCTGCTGTGAGTAAACATTAATGCATTGGATAAAAGACCCAGAAATAAAGCCACAGAGCCACAGTGACCTAATTTTCAAGAGCTCTCAGAATTATGAATTGGATAAGAGATATCTCCGTCATAAATTGCAGTAGGGAACGCGTAAATGTCCATGTGAGGGGGAAAGGAAGTAGATCTATCATTTTCAACAAGACAATAAACATGGATATGAAAGGGAAGAGGCTTGAATAGGAAATGTCCACCAGAGGCTCATGTATTTGAATACTTGGTGACTATTTACTGGTATTGTTTCAGAAGATAATGTTGGAAACATAGAATTCATTGGAACTTTGAATGAGAAGGCCACTGAATTCTATAAGCAGAGCTTAAAGACTCATTTTAGTAGGAGCTTGGAAGACAATAGTGTAAGAATAATACATACAATAGGGACCAAGCCATAAAGTTTCATAGGTAATAAATGGGCTCTATTTGTAAATAAGTTAGAGGGCATTGTTGTGATAATTTGACAATAAATCAAGCTTTATTCCATCTCTTTCCTATGAATTTGTTTGAGGTTAAATGTAATAAATAATGGACTGGGATGACATCAATAGATATAGAAAAGCCCACAAGGCCTCCACCCTACACAAACAACTCTAGGAAACCGAGGAAAGCTGTAAGATGGAGAGGTGGTCTTCCAGAGGGAATAGCATACCAACTAATTGTCTAAGACCAGATGGACAGCCCAGAGCATTTAAATATCTTCTCATTATGAGCTTAGTTTGTCTAGCCACTAAATTAGATCTAAATAGACATGCTGTAAGGATATAATATGAACTTTTCAAATTACTCATGAGAATATGTTAATTCTCACAAATCATGGAGATTCCATTAAAAAGAGAAATATATTTTTCCTGAGTTGTTTAATATTAGGAATTACTGAACACTGTGAATGGAATTACATGTATCTGGCTTGTACTCTCAGGAAATGACATTTGTCTATGAATATCTTATTTTACCAAGAATTACTGGAAGCGCACTACAGAAAGTAGTAGCCCTATAAGTCCATTAAGCACTTAAAGATCTGTCTAGTTAAGACCGAATTGTACTTCAAATGGAATATGAGTGCTAGATTTGAGAAGAGATGTTCTTATTTTTTATTTTTATTTTTTTGGTTTTTCAAAACAGAGTTTCTCTGTGTAGCCCTGGCTGTCCTGGAACTCACTCTGTAGACTAGGCTGGCCTCGAACTCCGAAATCCACTTGCCTCTGCCTAACAAGTGCTGGGATTAAAGGCATGCGCCACCACTGCCTGGTTGAGAACAGATGTTTTTAAAAAGTAAATGTTCAATGGAAAAATTGAATGAAAAATACCCAAAGTTATATTTGAATAGTGAAACATTTTCATCTTTAATATTTCTAGTAGCAGTTGAGACAGAAGACAATATATTTAGAGACTGTGAGAACATATAAAGCAGGCAGTTTGATAGTGAGATGCTTTTGGTTTTCTAAGTTACAAAATGAAATGCAAGTACTAACAAATGTGTTAAAGTTTAAAATAGAGGCAAAAGTGTTTCCTCACTGTAAGCTTTTCAAAAACCAATGACCTTGACTTTAGGTACCATATGTCTGTGTTAGCTTAAGCTAATATTTTAATATTAGCAGGTGGACAAGGTTTTTTTTCTAAATGAAGATTAAAAGTAAATTAGTGAAATTCTCACTTAGCTTCTTTGAAACAAATCTTTATTATCTATTGAGTAAAATAGCCTGTTTATAAAAACAATCAGAAAATAACCATTCTATATAATGGGAAAAGAAGAATATCATGTTTCCTAGACAGCAGTTTGCATGTGCATGCTGTAAAGCAGTTGGTACTGAATCCTGTGAGGTGGAATCTACTTAGAAGTTGCATTTATTGACAATTATGAAGCATTTTTCTAATAGAAAACAAAATTTTACTTAAGTAGAGAAATCAAGCCTCAGCTTAATTGTTATGGAGAGAAGACTTATGCTGTCAAATCAGCAGGATTCAATTGAAGGCTATATTTTCACTTATACCAATGCTAAAAATTATATCAGTTCAAAAGATCAGCATACGAATAAACTTCTCACTTTATCTAATAAACACATCTTTTCTTCCTTACATGAGAGTTAAAAAGATTCTATAGTATCACAGGACAAAATGTTATTTCCGTATTAAATATTAAAAACAGATTTTAGCCTTGTGGATTAGCTAAATGATGTAATGACAGTGCCTTTGAGTAACATTTTATACAATTTTTGCAGCTTTATAACTGTAAGGTTTTGCTCTAAAAACGTAATTTGGAGTGACAATTTTGTTCTTTGTAAAAGATATCATAATACCACAGATACCCAAGGGAAGAGATTCCATTCCAAATGCACTCTATTCTGGAAATCTTAGTTTAATTCTACTCCATGATCACTCAATTTCACTTTCAAATTGTTTTATTTCTGTTGCTTTTGTCTTGGACTCTTTTCAACAAATTTAGATTGTTTTCCTGGCTCATAAAGCTTTCTGGCTTCACTTTTCTCCTAAAATGAACAAATACTCAAATTTTGTGCTAACTAATAAAATGGGCATCCTCATGCAGAGATGTTTCAAAATCTCTTTTCACCAAAAGGCTTTATTTAGCCTAGATTTTGGTGAACTGTGTTATACTGTGGAGAAAGACTAATTATTTAGCAGAGGAGATTATGGAATGGTAGAAAGCATGAGTTTGTTGGCAGGGATTAGAAGAACATGAACAATCTTTAGCTTGTCTCATTTTGATATAATCCAAAACAATACATTTGGGGTTGTGCTGATAGTTTAAAATTGGAGATACTTGAAAACCAACTTATAAGTGGGCAATTCTATTAGAAAAATGAGGGTAATCAATCTTCGGTAGTAGAAAAGTACATAGACAATATTAATCATAGAAGAGCAATGACCAGAGGATGCTAAATTCATGTGTAGAAGAGAACTTGATTAGGATGGCGCTGGAGTGTGATAGATCAGTGCAAGCAGAGTGGTTAAAAATTAAACCGAGTCTTGTAATAGCAGAAATTCACAGCTGAAGAAGTATATCTCTCTATATCTACATATATATATATATATATATATATATATATATATATATATATATATATATTATACATAACACACACACATACCTCAGATATTTTTAGGAAGGTAGTTTCCCATTTCAACACTTCAAAAGCCAGTATTCAAAAAATAACGTGCGCGCACGCACACACACACACACATGTACACACGTGAAGTAAAATGGTTTTGAATAATTGCACACACAAGAATGCATTGTCATCATTGGATAGTAGTTTTGTCTTAGATTACCTGAAATGAAGCCAACAAAAATGTATAAATAGAGAGAAACAAGTTGTTTGGTGTGAAGAGTTCTGTTTTTCACTGAAAAATAGGGAAGCATAATGAGTGTCTGCTTCTGAGACCCTTTTCTCTACTGGGTTGCCTAGTCCAGCCTTTATATGGTGGGGGTGATTAGTCTTATTTTAAGGTGATATGACAGTTTTGATTGATATCCCTGGGAAGTCTTCACTTTTTGAACAAAAAAGGCTTAGAAGAATCTGAGGTGATTAACTGAATGGACCCATTTTTACAGAATTTCAGTGTCTAGCATATGAATAAAATAAATAACCATGCAAACAGAAATAACATTGTCTGTGGCTGAAATGGATGTTAAAGAAAATTTTAATATATCATATTTATGTACGTAGAAATGGCATTCCATGCACTGGCTTTATACCAACTTTATGGAAAGGATGAATGGAACATCATAAGATAGATGAACAGTACAGAATTTATGATAATAGTTCTTGACAATAGGTATATGTATACCTCTGACCTCCCTTAACACCTTTTTGTATCCAACATGTTCTGAGGGCTAAGCGCTGACAGCTGTCTGGGTCACATAACACTGATCTGAATTGACAGTAGTAAGGGACTGCAAGGATCTATAGATGCTAAGAATGAGATCAATCACGCAGCACACAGTAAGTGAGCCTTTTCCTTATAGAGATAAGGAGATGGAAAATGACAGCTATCTGAAGAAGATCAGAAGAAACCTCCAAGTACTTTTATTAAGAATTCCAGCTTTGTATTTCCTCCCATGAGTATTTTGCTCCCTCTTCTAAGAAGGACCGAAGCATCCACACTTTTGTCTCCCTTCTTCTTGAGCTTCATGTGGTCTGTGAATTTTATTTTGGGTATTCCAAGGTTTTGGGGTAATATCCACTTATCAGTGAGTACGTACCATGTGTGTTCTTTTGTGACTGGGTTGCCTCCCTCAAGATGTCATTTTCTAGTCCCATCCATTTGCCGAAGAATTTCATAAAGTCATTGTTTTCAATAGTCAAGTAGTACTCCATTGTGTAAATGTACCACATTTTCTGTATCCATTCCTCTGTTGAAGGACATCTTGGTTCTTTCTAGATTCTGGCCATTATAAATAAGTTTGCTATGAACATAGTGGAGCATGTGTCCTTATAATATGTTGGAGCATTTTTTAGGTATATGCCTAGGAGTGGTATATCTGGGTTCTCAGGTAATACTATGTCCAATTTTCTAAGGAACCACCAGTCTGATTTCCAGAGTGGTTGTACCAGCTTGTAATTCCACCAGTAATGGAGGAATGTTCCTCTTTCTCCACATCCTCGCCAGCATCTGCTGTCATCTGAGGTTTTTATCTTAGCCATTCTGACTGTTGTGAGGAGGATCTCAGGGTTGTTTTGATTTACATTTCCCTGATGACTAAGGATGTTGAGCATTTCTTTAGGTGTTTCTCAATCATTCGATATTCCTCAGTTGAGACTCTGTACCCCATATTTTAATAGGGTTCTTTGGTTCTCTGTAGTCTAACTTCTTGAGTTCTTTGTATATATTGGATATTAGCCCTCTATCTGATGTAGGGTTGGTAAAGGTCATGGGAGGAAATACAGACACAAAGTGTGGAGTAGAGACTGAAGGAAAGGCCATCCAGAGGCTGCCCCACCTAGGCATCCATCCCATATACAGTCACCAAAACCAGACACTGTTGTGGATGCCAAGAAATGCTTGCTGACAGGAACCTGGTATTGATTTCTCCTGAGAGACTCTGCCAGAGCCTAACAAGTACAGAGGCAGATGCTTGCAGGCAACCATTGGATTGAGTGTGGGGTACCCAATGGAGGAGTTAGATAAAGGACTGAAGGAGCTGAAGGAGTTTGCAACCCCATAGAAAGAACAATAATATCAACTAACCAGACCCCTCAGTTCTCCCACCAATCGAAGAGTACACATGGAGGGACCCATGGCTCCAGCCTCATTTGTAGCAGAGGATGACCTTGTCTGGCATCAGTGAGAGTAAAGGCCCTTTGTCCTATGAAGACTTGATATCCCAATGTAGGGGGATACCAGGGCGGTAAGGCAGGAGTGGGTGGGTGGGTGGATGGGTAGGGGAACACTCTCATAGAAGCAGGGGTGGGGGGGATAGGGGATTCTGGGGTGGAAACTGAGAAAGCGTATAATATTTGAAATGTAAATTTCAAATATTTTTTAAAAAAAGAGTTCCAGCCTCATGCCACAGTTTGGTTTCTTTATGGAAACCAAAAAAACTCTCATGAACATCATATCTGAACTCTTGACCCACTGAAATCAGAAGCTCATGCTTTTATGTTGTCTTACTGTGGGAGAAACAAATCTAGGAACTAGAAGATGTAGTTTTGTAATATAATTCTGTAGCAATAAGGGTATATGTAATTGTGGAATAAACAGTGACAGAAAGATTTAAGGTTTCAGTTCATATACCTCCTTTGATTTACAGGCATTGTGAACTTGGGTAATCAATTAATTCATCTGCAGTATGAAATATCTAGGCACTGAAACATATGGCACTATAAGTTAGTTCCTTCAACTCTTCACTGTTACTGGAAGCTTCAAATTTAAGCTATAAGCTGTGTAATAGCATTTCTCTTACTCCAGTAGAAATGGTGCAATTTTGGATTTTTGAAGATAGTGAATATATGTGACATCTTTCTATTCAATGTGCTTTATATCAAATAACTCTTGAAAGTTTTATACCTAAGGGGCAAAATACATCCAAGTGATGATTCACTCTGTAGCTTTTGATGTATTTCACATTGCCATTGAATGCATTTTTAGAAGCATATGCCAATAGTGAGGTTTTATTCAAGATCTTAATGCATATTTATGCTTAGCTAAAACTGGGTTTTCTGTTGCTTCTAGAATTTCTAGTCTCGAAAATACATCTGGTTTGGTATTTTATGAAGAAGGAAAAATGTTTGTAGCAGTGACAGAAATTGTCTTTCTGCAAATCAAGGGAATATGGCTTAAAGCTTGTACATATATGGGCACATCAGGGTTACTATAATTCACAGTTTGAGAAGAAGCAAAAACATTGTTAATGTTCAGTAATACATTTGAGTAGAAATTATGTTTTATATACAGCCAGAAGCTATGCATTTTAATATATCGCCAATCTAATCTAAAGGACTACTCAAAAGTCAGTGCAATTTTCACTATTAGTTGTCTAAGTACTACACTCCCAGACTAGAATTGGTGAAGGAATGCCTACTATCATGCCATTATACATTTTAACCACAAAAGTATCAGTGTATCATGAGAGGGTCTTGTTAATGAGAGCTTTTAAACAGTCTTCCTCATAAAGTAATTTTTATAAAATTTCTAATTTTGATAAAACAGAATATGTTTTGTACATATACAAATTTCTTTCTATACCTATTACTTACATGAGGGCTGGCCAAGAAGCCAGAGACCAAAATTAAGCCATGGTGTTCCCTGTATCTTTCTTTGAGGGTAGCTTTGCTTTGAGAATATATAGGTAAGTTTTTATTTTGTATTACTCATTGAAGTTGTGTGTTTCTCAAAGGGAAAAAAAAAAACACATGATCATCTCTTTAGATGAAGAAAAAGAATTAGACAAAATACAACACCCCTTCATGTTAAAGGTATTGGAGAGATCAGGAAATTAAGGCCCATATTAAAACATAATATAAGCAATTTACTGCAAATCAATAGCCAATATCAAATTAAATGGAGAGATACTTGAAGCAATCACATTAAAATCGGGGTCAAGGCAAGGATGCTCACTGTCCACATATCTATTCAATAGAGTGCTAGCTAGAAAAACAAGAGAATAAAAAGAGATCAAGGGGATACAAATTGGCAAAGAAAAAAAATAAAGGTATCACTATTTTCAGATGATATGATAGTATACATAAGCAACCCCCAAAACTCTACCAGAGAGAACTTCTCCAGCTGATAAACAACTTCAGCAAAGTGGATAGATATAAACTTAACTCAAAAAAATCAGTAGCCTTCTTTTATACAAATGATAAGCAGGCAGAGAAGGAAATTAGGGAACTACCCCCTTCACAATAGCCACAAATAATAAAATATCTTGGGGTAACTCTAACCAAACAAGTGAAAGAGTCAGATACAGATATTTGCACCCAACCAATGGACAGAAGCTGCTGACCCCTGTAGTTGAATTCAGGAAAAGCTGGAAGAAGCTGAGGAGGTGGGCAACCCTGTAGGAGGACAACCATGTAGGAGGACCAACAGTCTCAATTAACCTGAACCCCAAGATCTCTCAGACACTGGACCACCGACCAGGCAGCATACACCAACTGATATGAGGTCCCCAACACATATACAGCAGAGGACTTCCGGGTCTGGGTTCAGTCAGAGAAGATGCACCTAAACCCTCAAGAGACTGGAGGCCCCAGGGAGTTTAGAGGTCTGGTGGGGTAGGAGGTGAGGAGGTGGGAACATTTTCATGGAGACGGAGCGGGGGGGGGGGGCGGGAAGGGAATAAAATCTAGAGTGTAGAAAATAAGGATTAAATAAAAAGAAGGAATAATAATAATAATAACAATAAAGAAATCATGCATTTTACAGATGTGCTCTAAAAATAAGAATGGCAATTAAGTTTAAGATGAAATGCTATATTTTTAAATGAAAGAACAACCTACTGAGCATTCTTCTGGTGGGTACTACAGGGGCTTTCCTTCCCATCAAAAATTAAATGTTATCGTAGCCTTGTTCTCATCTAAATGCCATTTTATATGTTTGATATGAAGTGTGTGCTGTTGTTTACTTGGAGAGCTTTCTCTGCTTTTCACTTGCCATCTTACAGACAAATTCTGTGCTCTTTGATAGAGATGTCATATCCCTGACAGAAAATAGATGCAAAATCATGCCTTTTAAAGAAGACTGTTGGGGACTAGCAGTAAGGCACAAAGGCCAAAGACTTGCAGCCTGCTAAAGACTGCTTATGAACAATAAATTTAGGATACTGTCTACATTGCTATCAGATAAGGAATGGACTCAGACATGCATGCTTAGATACCAGAGTGTTAGATGCCAAAGACTCATTGTATGTGCTTATAAAGGTTAGAAATTAGGTAGCTTAGTGAAGGTTATAAGATAACAAAGCATCTATAGTCCTGTAGTTTTATAGATGAATACCAAAGGAAAAACATCCTTAAATTTATGGAACAAATAACTCCATAAACCTTTCCCAGAAGATAGATCTTCTCCAGGTCTGTCTCACTTCCTTCCACAGAACAAATTGCCCTATGTGCTTTGAGATACGCTGACGGTTCCAGAGAATTCTGGAGTGGTCTGAACAAGTTTGAATTTGGAAACTGCTCTAATCTTTTGTTAAAGTTAGGTTTAAACATTACATAAGATATGTGTTTTAAAATAATGTCTTATTAATAATACTTTTTAAACATCACAATGTATTTCTATTTATTGGTTCTGCAATATTACAAGTGAACAAGTAAGATATGAAGAGCTATAACCAACCAAAGTATAAACCTTATACTTTAAGCATTTTGTATATATTTAAACAGAATAATTGAGAAAGAAAAAGAAAATAATTAACAAATTTCCCCTATTTCTTCACTGTAATATAATAATATAAAATAATCTTTGGTTAATATTGTGATTACCAGGATAAATGTGGTGATAATTTCCTCTTTTTATCCTGTTAACATCTAAGCATCATGGGTAAATAGTGTATAGTATAATGTTCTGTAACCAAGTTGGATATAGAACCAAGCATAAAACTTCATGAGTATGTTTTTCTTTCAGAGATACTTAAATCATAGTGATGAATCAAACCAGAGAGAGTCATTTAGTATTTATCTATCATGTATTTGTTTGACATAAGGAATTCTTTGTGATCTTATGGTTTAAACTATCTGAAGCTAAAGAAATTTCTAGATTCTTTGGAAAATGAAGATAGGATAAAGTGAAAAGGCCATGATAGGTGCCTAAAATAGTGTTGATGAAAATCACTATATATTTACCAAAAATATAAGAAAAAATTGGCTGAAAATTCAATGAGCTCAGACATATGACCCATTAGTCAACATGGTAGAATGTCCTGTAGCATGTAATGGTGTGACTTTTGCCTATAGCTGGCAGCAGAGCATACCCTGATATCTGATTCTCATTGGCAAGTGAACAGAAAATGCATATAAGTGAAACAGTATGATAGCGCACTCATCTTAATGGGAACCATAGCAACAGCTAAGGAATAGAGCAACAAAGAAAGAACCCAGCTCTCTTCATAGGTAGTTTGGAAATTTTAACTGAGTATATTTCATCCTATTCCTGAGGCTCTGGTAAAAATGGAGATGTATGTTTGCCTTCTACTTCTGTCACTTCCACAGAGTGCAATGTGGGATAACATACCCAAATCTGATTTTGCAAATTGGAGCAAGTGTTCTTATGTTTCTCTATTGACAACATTTAATGGATCTCTTGGTCTTACCCATCACTTCCACACATCTGGCTTCATTCTAGGTTTTTATCTGACTTTAACTGCAGTAGCCTCATTTTGAGGAATTCAATAGTTAATCTACACCACATGTTTGATATTTTTACCTAGCTCTTTTCCTGGGATTCTATTTGTAGAACAGAACTACTCTGGCTTTACCTTGGTCTTTCATTTTAACAGATTTTGCTTTGAGTGGTCTTTTTTTACTGTCTTCCTGTACCCCTGAGTCAGGCCCATTCCTCAGTTGCTTTGGTCTTATCTTCTCTTTATTTCTACAACAAGATTCCTAAATATAAGCAAAGTACAGGCTTTGAATAACTTAATTCTGAAAAGAAGACAAAGTATTTTGCTTGTTTTTTTTAAATTTATGCATGTTATATGATTCACATTCTGTAAACAGAAAAATCATGCAAATGAAATTCTAGACTTTTTTTTATTTGACATAAAAAAATAATAGGAGCTTGCAGACTCAGGTTCAATTCCCAATACCCACATACATGTCACAACTGTTTGTAACACTATTCTCAGAGGATCCAAAGTTGTCTGATGTCCTCAGTCCCTACACACACACGATTCACAGACATACATGCTAGAAAAACACCTCACCATCCACATACACACAAAATAAAATAGAACAAAATAATGTAAACAAATCAATATGACTCAAATAAAACATGCTTAAAGTATCTATTAAAACTTTTTGGCTTAACTAACAAGAGAACGATGACATACGATAATAAAAATATCTTGAGTTTAAGTTAAAACATGATTAATATTACATTTTAAGTTTGATTTTTTAATAGTCATCTTTGTACTTAAGAAAGAAAGAAAATAAAAATATTAAAATATTTAGAATTCAACTTACTAAGAAGTCTTGGTAAAGTGAACACAACTATCCACCACTATGATTCTTACTGAGCAATCTCCAGGAAGCACTTGCCATCTTCTAATGCTCTTGTATGTGGAATGTCTCATATTGGTTCCTACTTGGATCTTCTATACTGCTCTTTTGGAGAAGCACACTTGCATGCTTTTTAATGGTTTTCATTTCCACAATATACCAGTTGGTGAGTCATATTTGATCCAGCTGCTGTGGCTATCGTTTACATATCTTTTTGCACATAGTCTGCCATAGAAGACCATGTAGACATCAATGAGGCCAAATGCTCACACAATCACCTGCCCTTTGGATTGTAGCACACTTCTACATTTTTAATACCATACTTTAAAGATGATTGCTGGAAATAAAGTTCTTCGTATGGCATGATTTGGAGTATGTCGCATTGAACACCCATTGTATTTGTACTTCGACTTAATTTCCTAGTTCCTAGTTCCAAGAAGTTCCTGGAACCTAGAGTGAGATAAACTGAGGAGATTCATGACTTGTTTTTTTCAGTCCTTCTGATGTCTGGTAAATAAGCTCTTTTTGCCTCCAAGCTTCTGTTTTCTTTTCCATAAATATCAGATAAAAGCATGTCTTTTGCAGGGTTGTTGACCAATCATTGTTCATAAAGTCTGGATAGGTTTTTGTTTCTTTGCAGTCTTTTTTTTTTCCCCCTTTATAAAGCATTTGGCATTGTTGTGATTACACTCCATTACTTGCCAGAGTGCCTTTATCACAACTCAAAATGTCTCCAGGCATTGCCAAATATGCTGTAGCTAGGAATGTCTTTTCCTTGGCAATCACTGCCTCATGGGATGTGAGAATTTAACATAATAATACTTTGTAAGACATTATAAAAATTTCTGGTTAATTAGTAATCGGTTCCCTGTGGGATAGCATACCCAGTTCTCATATGAGTTCATGTTTTAGACAGTAACAGAAAACTACACAAAGGACTGAGCCAAGCGGTAGGAGCCTGGAGATTATTGAAGGAATTTAAGGGGGCATTGAGCCAGACTCAGGCGTGAAACAATGTGGATAATACATGTTTCTTGCCCAATATAAGTTGTGACACTGAATGTCTGAGTTGATGTTCACAACAGGCTCTATTAACTCAGAAATGAGTGTGTGTGTGTGTGTGTGTGTGTGTGTGTGTGTGTGTGTGTGTGTGTGTATGTGTGTGTGTGTGTGTGTGTGTGTCCTACAAATTTCAATCAAATTTTTACTCTTGGAATGTAGAAGTGATATGGCATATGGCATTAGCCAGTGGCCATCCTGGGACATTTTCATAGGTAGCAAACCAAATCAAAACAAAACAAAACAAAAACAGAGACATCTAGAAAATGTCATCTTGAAAGAAATATGTATTATAGTTCAGGATCTGTTTTTCTTTTAGCAAGATCTTAAGAATGTCTCCTTAGAGAAGATTTCAGTTATCATTGGTCTCTTCTCTGCTATGGTTTTATTGTGTAATATGTAATATTTCACTATGATTTACAGTATAGAGTATGAATTGTTCATTCAGAAATACAGAAATTCGTGCCCATATTCTCTTATGTAACTATAAATACTGTCATGAAAACTTTTGTGACAGCACATTGTACATTCTAGGTATTGCTCAGTGTCATGGGCACAGTTCTATAAATGATCTTGAAAGGATCAGGGTAGTAACCGTGAGTCATGGTGCCACATGCTGCCATAAACAAACTGGGGCAGGCCCAGTGACATTTTCAAGACATTCAGAAGTGTTTTGTGAGGTCATCTGTCCCATTTGATGCATATTCTTATTAATGGATTCTTTGCATTTTTCTGTCTCCATTTTTTTCCCCTGAGAGTATCTGGGAATGATGTGAAGGGGAGAGGAGGAGGGTGGGAGGAAGTGTCAGCACTGGCAATTAAATTTATTAACTCAATTACCTGGGGTACCAATAAAAACTATAATCATGAGGCCATCTAAAAGGCATTAGCTGTTTTACTGCTAATGGGGCCCTTGCCAACAGGAAATGGAACCAGATGCTCTTGGTGGGTGCCAGCAGCTGTTTGGTAGTACAGAATAAAATAGATTGGACTGTGGTAGGGCATCTGGGCTAATGATAAAATATGCTTTGTATTCAGAGTGTCTCCATTCAAGAAGTATCAATTTATACTTAGCCAAAATGAATACATGAACCTTGCTACATCCCTGAGAATTAGCCATAAAGATAGGATGATGATTTTATGGGTAAAAAGAACTATATGCAGAGGCTCATATAGATGTACCTTCCCCAGCTATCTCTGACAGAATGTGCTGTTAAATCTTAGCTAAGATATGCCCCAGGTTTTCCATCTCCTCTCCAGTGCTCTAGCTGTAGCTGCTTCAGAAGTTTTAGTGCTTACTCTAAATCTGTCAACTTAAGTATCCAGTGAGCTGGTTGGGAGGAGAGGGATCTCCAGTGACTCAGGTCTAGAATCATTATTATTTCATGAACAAATTTAAGCTGGTTCTTAGATGACTTAGATATTAAGGTTGTCATCTATATACTGACATTATATTAATTTATTGTATTTATTTCAAGTGTTTTACAATGATTGGAGAAATGAAATCAACCCAGATGTTATCATACTATGCAGAGTTCTAAAGACAAGTGTATATTTTTTATAAAGAAAATTGCAGTGGTTCAGACAGCCTGTGTGGTCAGGACAGACTTCTAAGAATTCAATTAGACTTGAAAAAGACATTTGAGAAATACAGTGAATAAAGATCACGTAGATGACAGACTAAGAGTATGCCAAAATCTGGGTCAGCATAAAATATTTTTCATTCAAAAAGCAGCAAATGGTTCAAAAGGACAGAAAGTATAAGGCTCTGAGCATGAGGAGGATCACATAAAAAGATGAGCAGAAGCACATGCATAGTGGGGTTTTCATAGGTACTGGAACTTTAAGTGTTTCAGAGATATGTTGAGCTCTACTGAGAGAGACATCAAAGGTTCACTCTACAGGAATTCCAAAATTATGTAGAACTAAAGAAATCTAACACGTGACCAGCATGATGACCCAGAATTGAGCTCCTAAGTGTTAATAATGGTCAACAAAGATGGAGAGGACATAGAAATGTCACACAAGCACTGGGAAGGATTTCACTGTTGTTGAGTGAGAGCATGGTAACTAGCTCCTACCACAGTTAGCCTACTTGGGATCTGTCTTAGTCTGGGGTCTAGTCAGAAAATCTTTCAGATATTTTTGAGGTATAGTAGCTCTCTCTAGCTTGTTAGAGCTACCAAAAGTAGAACTCACATTCTATGTTTACAACATAAACATAATCATTAACTGTTTCATAGAACCATAAAGTTCCTTTGTTATAGTTATTGGTAATAATAACCTTGTATATTTTTTAAGCAGATGAGTAGACTGTAAAACTACAATGTAGGTGAAATAATTTTCATGTACTATTTATACTGTGGATTCAGGGAACTGATTGTGGACCAGAGAATAAAAAAGGCAGACAAGAATTTGATGTATTTAGTTCCCTATATATGATGAAGATATTTCATTAAGTATACAGAAGTATACATTTTGCTCTTCTCTTTTTCAGAAACACAAGAAAAATATTAAGAGATTTTTATAGGTTCAAAAGATAAATGATTTATTCAACTGCCATTCTTTATTGATTTGTCTCTTATAAAAGTAAGATTTTGAGATTACATTATATTGGGCAGTAAAATTAGTAATTTTTTCTTATTCTTGTTTCTTTTTAAATAAGTTTACACTAAAGTACTTGGAACATATCGCATGAGATGCACTTCAGTAAATCATGTTTTTACATAATATCTTCTTGATAAAACTCTGCAAGGCAATAGTGTTAGATTGCATTCTTGTACAAGCCTTCCTCTCAGCAAGAAGCTCACTGAGTTATTGAAGGAAATCACATAGTAAGAAAGTCTCTAAAAGCAGGTAGGCAAGAGAGAAATTTCCATTTGTATCTGGGAAGTGACAATGGTCCCTATCTGAAAATAAAAGTTACATCCAACTTCTGCTGGAAACTATGTAGTGTTGGGGAGAGGAACCCAGATGCTAATATACACTCTCTAGGAATATTTATTATAGCTTATAGAGACTCTGAGCCAAGACATTGTATTATGTTTGACCTCCTAAGTAATTCTTCCCTGCTTTACTTTTACATAAATGCTTATCTATATCAAGACTATTCCATAGCCAACAACCAGTCAGAGCAAATACTCAATATTCATTAGTAAAGAGTTAAATTCAGAATTTGTATTGTCAATTGATTAATTAATTTATTTGTAATAAAACTATTGGCCTTTCAATACCACCTGTATAAAAGACACATGATAAGATAGAAAAGTTATTTTTGTTTGTGAGTTTTTTAATCTAAAGAAGCATTGTTTTTATCATACAAGGGAACATAAGAAATTGAGAATAGAGCTAACAAGACTATGAAAAAAGAAGAAATAAAAATTTAAGAACATGACATAGAAGACATAAAAGAGGAAATACTTTTTTCTCTGATCCTTCTATGCATGTGTGTATGCACCTCCAAAGTCATGTATGTGAATGCAATCGTAATTGTGCTGTAGTGTACAGGATGAGGACAGGAGATACTCTCAGATGTTGGTCTTCACATTTCACCATATTTGATACATTATAACTTACTGTTTGTTTTCCACCGCACATGTGTCTCCTGCTGAAACACTAGTTTTAAAAATTATCCTCTCTCCATTTCTGGTCTGGTCATAGGAGCACTTGAGCTTATGAACATTTCATATGCTGATTTTTCATTGGCTCTGAGAATTTGAATACCGGTCTTCATGACAAATCATAAAATGATATATCTAAACCAACCAAGCCATCTTTCCAGGCCTCACTGAAAATGTATTCTTGATGTTTATTTATCAGGCACCAAAGAGGCAATAAGATATTCCAGGAAACTAAAAGACATGATACACAATTGGTAAAACATTTCAAGTAAGAGGGGAGTAGATATGAGTTTGGTATGGTCAATTTTACCTAAGCACTTGGATGGGTTGAAGGGTTTTTAATATTTTCTGAATGCATAAAACAGTAATACTGAAGTCACATGAGAAAGAGCACATTTTCAGGGAACAAAATTCTGTTGTAGCTGAAGCATTAATGTGATGGAAGAATGCTGGATTTGAAGGACCTTGACTGGCAGGGCTCTCAGGCTTAACATAAATTTAGATCTTAGAAGAATGGCTCATCCCTTTTTTTCTGGTAACATAACCAAGTCATTTAATATTTCACAAAAGTTATTTAATGTGACAATGGATAAAACGTCTTTAACTTTTCATATGATAAATGGACTCCAGCTAATACTTTATACAGCACTTCAAATGTACAATCCAGTTCATATGGATTTAAAAGCTTGGCGGGAATATCTAGATGTATCTCAAAAACCAACACATTGAAAGGTCACAGTAGAAAAATGTAAATGTGTGTGTATGTGTGTGTGTGTGTGTGTGTGTGTGTGAGAGAGAGAGAGAGAGAGAGAGAGAGAGGAATGATAGATTGATAGATGATAATTTTTTAATTAAAATGCTATTACCTCATTTCTTACTTCACTTTCCTCCCTGCAGTCCGTCATAGGTACATCTGCTCCCCTTGTTCTCTTTCAAATTCATGGTTCCTATTGCTGTGCTGGTTGTTTCATATAGATGCGAATGAATATGTTTACACATATGTACAACTTTGATCACTCCAGGGCCTGTTGGTCTGGATGATTCTGAGTCTGTTCCTTGTTTTTATATAAGTCAATGAAGATTTTCATGGCTTCTTGCATCTCAGAGCTGGTTCCACTTCCAATAAAATGATTTTTTAAAATATAGCAGTACACAAATGTTGCTAAATATTCTAGTATTAACGTAGCCTTGTAATTCACTAATGGCTCTGTCTCCTGTCTCTCTTATTCCTGTCTGATAGTTATCTTCCTAGTTGAGCAACTGGCAGATTGATAACTGCACGGTTATGAAGCTTCCTAATTCAGAGAAGACATATGTGTTCACCGGAGACATTCTAGAGGTGAAGGGGGTATATGAACTGTGCCACAAACAGCTCAGAGATTAAACATGTACACACAAAGATTACCCAGCTAATGGTAAATAAGCTCATTAAGTTAATAATTCATAAAACCCATCATCATTGCTATTCAACTTCTCACATTTATAGATGCACCAAAGCTGGAAACAAATATGAAGAGAAGCAAACCTGGCCTCCTTAACTCAAATGCAATGTTAGTTTCCAGCAATAAATTAATAAATACGCTATTTTTACTAACTAATAAGAAATGAGTGTAAAGTTATAGAACATGAAATATATGGAGAGTTTTAAGAAGACAATAAATTGAATATAATATTTTTATTTGATTCTAAGGTATATTAAAATATTTTTAATATATTGCAGTAGCTGTGATTTGCTCCTGCTTAGTGTCCATAGCTTGATAATGACTAAACACTGTTGAAATTGGAAGAATTCTGGGATGTTTTAGAAGGTCCTCCAAATGCTTTGAACAGCAATCCCTATTTATTCTGTACAAAGATAAATTTTGAGACAAAACAGTTAATTCTTCACTTGAGTGGGATATTAATGTATAATATAAAAATTTACCTTTAGAATTTCTAATGACATAGGACAGAAACATTGCTGAAAATCTGTTGTCCAAATGAAATTGGATAATGAAATTGAATTATTGTTATTTTTTTTCTCAAAGTGAAAGCCACAATGGAGCATGGATATGTGATTTAAAGATGAATGTTCTCTAGTAAAAACACTATGAAAGATGTAGATACCAGGAATTGCATATAAAAATAGATACTTTCAGTATCTTTTGTTTAATAGCATAGCATATAAAAAGACAACACCAAGGTACATTTAGGCTACAGAGATTGAAGAAACAAGCACAGAGCCTGCATGGATCTGCACTAGAGCCTCTGTGTATATGTTATGACTACTAGCTTAGTGTTTTTGTAGGCCTCCTAGGAATGAGAGAGTGTGTGTATCTGACTGTTTTGTCTGCTTTCTGGGCTCTTTTCCTCCTATTGCCTTGCCTTGACCAGCCTCTCTATGAGGGCTTTTGTCTTGTCTTATTATATCTCTCTTGGAGGCTTATTTCTTTCTGAAGAGAAACAGAGAGGCAGTGGACCTCAGAAAAAGAGGAGGTGGATGGGATCTGGGAGAAGTAGAGGGAAAATGTATTGTAAGATAAAAGAATCTATTTTCAATTAAATATTATTAAATGAATAATAAGCAAATAAAAATAATAAACTATGTCATATAAATACATTTCTTCTCTATTGGCCATTCCTTTTAGAGAAACTAATTATCTTTATATATTATTTAATGTTGACTTAGAAAACATATTGTGTGATTGAATAGTCAGTTTAAGAACTGAATAGTTATCTGAGTGAAGAAAAATTATATTATGAACTTTGCGAATTATTAAAACATTTTCTTGTCTGACTCATATGATTTATCTTTTAGCCAGGGTATTTGCTATATGAAGGCATTGATAAAATAATGTACTTAGAATAGTAACTCAATTAAGCTCAGAATTGCCAATATATACTTAGGAAAGTATTCCTTGCATTTACATTTTTTGCATATTTAACCATATAAATATTTTATTAGTGTTATCATCTGTGCTTAGTACTTATCTAGTGAATAAATCTATCAGTTCAACATTCACTGATTAATTTTATATTTCATGTGGATACTATATTGTATAAATTCATAAGTTTCAAATGATCAAACATGAAAAAATAAGTAAAATTATTCTCTCATGGCTTTATTCTGTTTTCTTTTCATTCTCATAAAATAGTCAAAAAATGTAAAAACCAAAAAGTAATGGAAGCTTCAAGTTTCTAAGTATAATATTTATTATTAAACAAAACATGTAATCACTCACTGGTTGAACTGCATTCCTTGCCCAAAAAAAATTTGCATCTTACTATATAACATTTTTGTCACAAGACTTTGCAGCTCAATGAGATTGTATTTTTATGTTTCATGATATCATTAATATATCACCAAAATGGACAATTCTGCAGAACGTAGTTTGAGTTGGCCACACAGTGATGGTTAAGGAGTGAGCACTGGTAGAAGCTTGTCTACCAAGTCTTGCATGCTCAAGATTCCCAAAAGTAGTGTAAATGACAAAGATGATAATTGATTTTCAGTCTTTCTCTCCCATGTGTACATATATGTATATATGCACATATGAATGTATACATATATACATGCATATACAGTATATACTTATATGTAATATACACATATTACAGAGATCATATGTATTTGCTACTAAGTTTATTTATTTATTTAGTTTCTATTGCCACATACAAACAGGATTCTTTCCTATCTAATTTTCATTTCATTAAACAAATTGTTGCTGTTTGATGAGAAAAAACTGTCATATATTTATTAAAATTGTTGAAGACATGCAAATAATATAGAACATTTCAAAACAAGTTTCATTCCCAAGACAATAATATCTAAAATAAGGAGAGTTTCTTCACCTAAAAGAGACTTTTCTGTATCTCTTTTCCTTGTTGGATATTTAATATCATGAAACCATTTTTTACATCTACAGTTCCACAGAAGCTTTTACTATAAATATACAATAAGTTTAGGAATAGTTCAAGATCCAGAAAAGAAACCACTAAATTTTGATTCAAATATCTTTGAAAATTGTACGTGGAGCTCAACTACTATAATTTAAAACTTTCTGCTGTCATACTATAAAATGGTTGTGCTGTGACATTGTATATACGACACATATATACCTATATATATACACTATTCTGTTGGATATACTTACGTGTGTGTGTGTGTGTGTGCACGTGTGTGAATGTGTTTGTGAGTGTGTGTGGATGTGTGTGTGCTCACTTAAGATGACATATAAAACAGCCAGAGTAAAGCAGTGTCCTTAAAGCCCTATGGTTGTTTAGGATATAATGAACATGTGCTTCTCCTTATAAATTTCATAAATTTAATCTTCAGATGGCCATATAGTTTCTCTTGGCCTTATGAAATGAATGAATCAATTTCAAACATAAAAAGGAGACTAGATTCAGAGAGACCTTATCTATCATTGCTCTTAGAACAGCCTGCTCTGTGTTAAGACACTTGTCACCCATTAAGCCCTATTGACTAAGCTGGCAGGAATATTTCTTTGAAAACCAAGAGCTACCCTGATAAGCAGTATCTGGTGTGGACACATGAGAAAACACATCTAATACCAGCTGAGAAGTCATTTGCTGCATCCAGGCAAAGCTGATGACCATTGAATTGTGAGCTAAACATGTTTATAGTTTTCTGCCACTAAAAGTTTATGTGTTTTATTATGCAGGAGAAACAATTAATCTGATAGGTAAAAATTGGCAGCAGGAAAAGGTAGGAATTTTGTAGGAACCACAATATGCACTGCTTGATTCTGAGACCTAAAGGTCCAAAATATTCATGACAAAGTCTAGAAAACACTGGAAAAAATCATGTTCTTCACCAAAGCTCTGTTAATGTAAGAGTTATATAACTATATGTTTTGTATAGTGTTCTGAATGTTTTTCTATTTCTGTGATAAACATTATAACCAAAACCATCTTGTCGAGAAAATGGTCTTTCTCATCTTATACCTTATAGCCCATCATAAAGGTAAATCAGGAGGCAACTGAAGGTAAGAACTAGGAGCAGAGACCACCAAAAATACTGATATGTGGCTTACTCAATTTATTTTTTATACAACCCAGGACTACCTGTCTACATTACACTGGACCCTCTTACATTAAGCATTAATGAAGAAGGTTCCCAAAGTTTTACTTACATGTGAATCTGATGGAGGCATTTTTGCAATTGAAATTCCCTCTTGACAGATGTGTCTGTATTCATGTGAAGTTGACAAAGCCAAACCAAAACAAAAATCTAACATAAGCAGATAATATTTTTTACATTGGATTATATTTAGGAATATTACTTCCCTTTGCCTCTACCCTTTATGTCCTAGCAGTTACATATGAACATGTCTCCAGATGTTGTCTAATGCCTCCTAAAAGGCAAAATCACTGTAAAGGTTTTACATTTGCACAAAGAAGACCCAATACGCAAGGTGAGAGATACCTACCTTCAAAATAATTGTTGATATATTCTTGGTTGTAAAAAAGGAGCCAGAATCTCATATACAGAAACTTCTACACATTTCAATAAGTATTTAACAACCAAGTACATCAAATTATGAAGTAAGATTTCTCAAGATGTAGGAAAACTCCAGTTTAAAAAAGCTACTGTGTTGATACAACGATCATTTTTCCCTGTAAGGAAATACACATATGTAAGTGAATTCAAGCACTGAAATCAAAGAAGAATAGACTGTAACAAGAGGACCATTATTCTCACTGCCTCACTGGACCTGCTAAGGAAATGTTTCTTCCTACTTGTAAGTGGCACCAATAGATGCAATTCTATACTTCTGGGAAGCTACACGAAGTATATTTTAGTATTTTGTCGACAATTTCATACAATGGATTTTACATACTTTCTCCTATACTTCTGAATTCCAAATCTGCATACCGACCCACACAACTTCATGTCCCCCCCCCCTCTTATTTAAACCTTATTAAATCAAATCTGTGTTGGCCAACTATACTTAGGTGTCGGGATTACTCATATGGTTGATACATTAGAGATAAGAACTCTAAGAAAACTGACTTTAAATTTCCCAGAGATCAACAAATGCCTACTGATTACAAAAGGCAGTTCTCCTATGAGTACTGAGAAATGCACTGATCTCTGGACACAGCAATAGGCCATTAGTTCTTTTAATGGTTTAAGTTCTCTCTCTAGAAACTATGACCTATCTAGTCATAGTTTATGGCATCACTCACAGTTGTGGATATGAGTTCTATTTCATAGAGAAGGCCTTAAATCCAGTAAGAAAGCTTTTGGTTATACTACCATTTTTGCATCTCTGTTGCACTAGCAAAAATATCTTGCTTGGTAAATCATCATTGTAATTAAAAGGGTAACAGCTGGTTGAGGAGAATGCTTACTTTTCTCCTGTGGATAGGTATATTTTAAAATTAATGCAGTAGAACAGATATCTCTCATGAATATAAATATGCTTTACTTATTCTCTTTATTTAAAGTTGATATTTGTTAGATTCAGGCATTCATGAGACTTCTACAGTTTCCCATTAAACTGAACACATTTTACTTATTATTATGGGTCACTAGGGACTTGGGACATATAATGGTTTGTTTTGTTATATTTATGATTCCTCATTTAATTATGCTCTGTATACGCATGACTTCTGCACTGAACCTTGGCTTAAACACCTAATTTATTTTGGCCTTTTGTACACAGCAAACCATAAAAGGATACTAAAAAATACTTTGTCCTACTGTGGTTTTTCTTCATGCTCTTTGACTTCCCCTGTATTTCCTTAACTGGATATGTCTAGAGTATCCAATCCCTTGAAGGAGACATAAGGATGATACTATCATTCAAGCTGACAGTCAGTCAACCTTGAGAAACATAATAAACAGTAGCAGCAGAACACAGATATGTGTGGGAACTTGGTCAAGAACAACAGAATGGACCAGGTTTATAAAGGTGAAATTATTGACTTTTTCACATATGTTGGTCTAAGTATATGTGTGGTTTACTATGCTACAATTCCAATGAGGTGAAATATAACAATACAACCTGCAAGTATGCTAGATTTCCATGCCACATTTTTTTTCCACGTAGAAATACTATCATAGTGTCTTTTCCACTGATATTTAGTGAGGAGAATTTAATTGTTCTCTGCCAGAAGCCATCAAGAAGAAGCTAAAAACTAGCAGGAGATCTTCCTGACATGGTTCCACCATGGATTAAAATCTATGAAGGTTTTGCACCTTCAGGCAAGGCTGAGGAGAATTTCATTTTAGGAAAGATTCCTGCTATTAATGTGCTTTTCCTGTGATTACAAAATATAAATAACAATCACTAGGATTAGTTCACCCTTTTGAGCAGATTTCTGCAGAACAACGAAGATATTCTCTCTTGTAGTGATGTTATATAGACAAATAGACGACATCTTAATTCTTAATTATGATCCTATAGCAATTCCTAAAATTTTATCAGTATACTTTCAGCTCTTTTATAATAGGACTGCTATGAAGTTCTCTCTCAAAATCAAAACTTCATTGAGAACTCTGCAAGTTTTGAGGTGTCATAAGTTATTTGCTTCTGAGAGAGTTGGTAGGCATCTACAATTTATAGCACATTCCAAGAAGTTATAAAACCATTAACCAAAGGTCATAAATAGGGAACTGAAGATTTACTATAGGTGCAAGAACAGATAATAAAATATTGACTAGGTTTATCTATATAAGTCTTCGCTAATGACTTAGTCACATAAATTATGATTTTTAACTCTCCTTGAACCTATAGAACTGGTGACAGATAATGAATATTTAGCCAGATAATTACTCATTTTTTAAACTTTTTTACTAGATATTTTCTTTATTTACATTTCATATGTTATCCCCTTTCCTGTTTTCCTCCCCACCCCCACCAAAAACTCCCTAACCCATTCTCCCTTCCCCTGCTCACTGACCCACCCACTCATGCGTCCCCACCCTGGCATTCCCCTACACTGGGGCATGGAGCCTTCACAGGACCAAGGGTCTCTCCTCCCATTGATGTCCAACAAGGCCATCTTCTGCTACATGTGGTGCAGTCTGACAAATACAGAGGTGGATGCTCACAGCCAACCAATGGACTGAGCACAGGATCCCCAATGGAGGGGCTAGAGAAAGGACCAAAGGAGCTGAAGGTGTTTGCAGCCCCATAGGAGGAATAACAATATGAACCAACCAGTACCCCTAGAGCTCCCAGGGTCTAAACCACCAACCAAAGAGTACACAAGCAGATAATTACTCTTAATGGATATGCATGCAAACATTCTTTGTTGTAAGCTTCTTATTTAATTTTTTTTTGAACTTCTAGTGAACTTTTGTAAAAAGGGGATGCTTGGTAAAAACCATGTCATCTATTCTCCTAAAAGGATACAAAGACTAGGAAGCATTACATTAGAAGATATTACATTGGAGAGAAAGCATTGGTTGTAAGACACTGCAAGCAAAAACATTGTTGCATCAAAACAGATGCAGAGTGCAAGCTTAGAAAGAGAATGCAGAGTGGAATAACTTAGAAATTATAAGGCTAAACCCAGAGGAAAAGAGGGAAAAAGAAGAAGCTGCAGAGAGAGCAGAAGGAGAGGTTGGTTTCTCACCATATGACCGAACGGTCTTTTCTTGATAGCAAGGCAGGCTTAGCCTTACTAAAGAGAACAAAGTGTTCTTCTTACAGACTTGGTTTTAATTCATTTAGCAGTAAAAGGGAAGAAGTTTTTCCTTTCTCTATGCAATAAAGATGGGAGCTCATTTTTCATCCAGAATAAGTGAGTTCTTTATGCACTGGGCTTGGTATTTTGTTCCATAAACATGTATATAAGTATGGAAGTATGTGTGTAAGTGTGTAATTATGAGATAAGTCTGTAAGCTGGACTCAACTGATTTGAATGGAGATTTATGAATGTGTGTGCATGACTCCGTATATGAATTTATTTGAGTTTAATCCCTATTTGCTGTGTTTCTCTTCCCCTAGTTTAATAGAAGTTTATTGCTCCAAACTTCTCCCTAGCTTGACAAGTGAGAAGAATTTGGACAAGATGGAAAGTCTCTAGAAATTAATCCTTTACTTAATCTGCTGTTTTAGGATGAGGTGCTAATTTCCAGAGACTGCAGTTTCTGTCCCAAAAGGAACTCACGCAGGTCAGCTACAATAGCAAAGTGACTTAGATGTAAGATAGTTAAACATTTGATTATTATTCAGCAATCTAATATCTAAGTATCTTGCCCCTACCTGTGTTCTTCCCTGTCAGCTTACCTTCTAGAGAAAAACAAGAAAGAAGCAGCCTGGGATGGCCCTCAACAGTTATCAGCCTGTAGTGTGTGGTTTAATAATGTTTTCAGTTATCGAATTGTCTTCTTTGATGACTTAGGACATGCCTCACTTTTGAATTGATTTTCTCTCAATTTCAGATCATTCAGGGTCTGTTTTCTCTGAAATCCAACTCTAAGAGTAGTTTTGCATTTGAAAGATTTTGTCAAAGTACTGACAAATATCAGCAACAGGATCTGTAAGAAGCTGTTATTTTTCCTTAAGAATTATTCTCAATGGTGATGATGATTTTTATTAATGAGACAGAGTTCATTTGCATAACCAAACTAAAGCTGCCCTATGAGGAGTTTTTCATCCTCTACTGAAAAGGAAATAGAAAGCAGCAATATGCTCAATAGGCTATGTGCATGGTGGAAGCCCTGGGCTTTGCATGTCACTTCATTAATTAACATATAAATAGCTGCTATTTAAGCCTCTGTCTCTGAATGAATCATCATAAGACACATCATCTAGATATTCCAATTAGTGAGTTGTCTTTGCATAATATTGTTCAAAATGTGCATCTCTATTAAAACTTAGAAATCCTAGGACACAATGGAGAGTTGCAGCTGAGTGTTTTGGAGAGTTTTCTGACATGTACACATACCTGCACTGAGGTGCTGTGAAGAATAAAAAATAAAGCAGGACAATTTAATTCTAAGTGTGTGTGTGTGTGTGTGTGTGTGTGTGTGTGTGTGTGTAATAATTTAAAATATAATGAAAAGTATTATTATTTCCTTAGAAATTTTGAATGGATTATATCTATAGCTTATCTTTGGCAATGATATTTCATTTTTATGGTGGGTGTAATGGGACTGAAAATAATGCTCTGAGTTAGCTTACAGAATATTTTAAACTTAATAAATAATGCCACTTATAAAATATTATTCAGGATTCTATCATATGTAATATCATATATCAAGTGATATTACTTCAACTGATTATACCTATGGCTCTTGACAGCTAGGAAAATATAATTTATGAACTAAAGGAGCAAACACAAAATTAACATTTATTAAAATGGTTACTTTTCCTATCCATCAAAAATAGTGTTTACTCAAATTTTTATGCTGAATTATGTCAAGAAGTAAAGAATGTGTATTTCACCTATAATAAAATTAGAACATTTACATAACAAATGACATATATATTAATTTTATAGTAAAACTGAGTAAAGCATTATTAAGAATCACGTAGTTTTAGCTTATAAGTTAAACGTGATTCCATATGTTAAATATCATATATAAGAAAACAATCCTTTCTGATGCTACATGCTGTTTATTGTAATAACATGATAGAGAAAGCAATGTCTATGTACAGATTCTTCTTGTTTATGTGACTACTATAAACCTAAATATTCTTTAACATTTCTAACTTCAAATAACGTATATGTCTGCAATTTAACAATACTGCTTAATTTGCTTGATAAATGTTCCCTATTAGAAGCTTTATTGGTAAAAAAAAAAAAAAAAGTTGGATTAATATTGCAAGAAATTTTTTATCCATATAGTCTTGTTTTACTGGTGGAGATAAACATTCACAATCTAAAATAAAACAATGTTATATAGCATATAAAGAAATATAGTATAAAATATTATATAAAGAAATATTCTATAGTAAATGGTAGCCAGAATTTACTCTTAAAATAAGTTAGATATAAACACATTGTAGTCGCTATTTCTGATTGTCAACTTGACTATATCTGGAGTGAATTATAATCCAGACTTAAAAGGCTCACCTGTGATCTGGATCTTGAGAATGGAGGACACAAGTTTCAGGTGTGATGGTACGCACACCTTTAATCTGGGCCACACCTGCTGCTGAAGATCTACATAAGGACATTGGGAGGAGGAAGATTCAATTTTCTTTACCTGCGAGCCTTGTGGGACTAAGTGACTGTTAGATCCTGGGGTTTTCATTCACAGTTACAGCTGGCCATTGTTGGAGAGTTTGACTACAGACTGTAAGTCATCAACAAATCCCCTTACTATATAGAGACTACTTACAAGTTCTGTGACTCTAGAGAACCCTGACTAATACAGAAGTTGGTACTGGGAGTGGCTCTAGAGGAGCAGAAAGCTGTATAAGGATGAATTTTTTAAGAATCTGGAGTTGGTTTAATAATTCACCAGCACCTTCAACTGCTAAAACATCTCCAGATACATTCTCTTCTGGGAGCTTGGAGGATATTGAAGACCCGTGGTTGGAAATATATTTTAAACTTAAAGAAGCTAATGCCATTGAGCATCTTGATGAATTGGGTGATTGTGTGCTCAAAACTTTTTGCAATATGGCAAAAAAATTTGAAAATGACTTTGCTGGCCAGTTGCTTTTAGTATCTCTGGAAAAGATGATGAAGGAAAAAGAGTTGTATAATAAAATTAAACGGATCCAGATGCAAGTGAGCAATCTAAAAGTTGCTAAGTGTGTCCTTGAAGAAAATCTTCTCTCCAGCAGCCAAAGAGCTCAGGTTGCAGAAAATCAAACCGAAGCCATCATTATAAGGTTGGCTGAATTGCAGTGGAAGTTCAGGTCTCAGCCTCAGAGGGTGTCAGCAGTTAAAGTAAGGGCATTAATTGGCAAAGAATGGGATCCTATAACTTGGGATGGGGATGTGTGGGAAGACCCTGTTAAAGCTGAGAATTCTGAATCTTCAGATTCTCAATGGTTTACCCCACCTGAGGAAGTAGTATTCTCAGTCCCTCCCCTTCAAATAATGCCTTCTCCACATCAGGAAATTAATTTCCCAGAGTCTGATAAACCAGTAGTGACTTTTGCTGAAGAAAATGCCAGACAAGATAATATTGATGTTTCTCAAGGCCCACCGATAGTTTCTTCTAGACCTATAACCAGACTCAAGGCAAAACAGGCCCCTAGAGGGGAGGTAGAAAGTGTAGTCCATGAGGAAGTGCGCTACACTACTAAGGAGCTTAATGAGTTTGCTATTCCATTCAAGCAGAATTCTGGAGAATATGTGTGGGAATGGATTTTAAGGGTGTGGGATAATGGTGGAAGGAACATAAAACTAGATCAGGCTGAGTTTATTGACATGGGTCCTCTGAGTGGAGATTCAAGGTTTAATATGGAAGCTCGTACAGTAAAAAAAGGTGTTAGAAGTTTGTTTGAATGGTTGGCTGAAGCGTTTATCAAAAGATGGCCTACTGAAAAAGGAGTTGGAGATTCCTGATATCCCATGGTTTGGTGTTGATGAAGGGATTTTAAGTCTCAGGGAAATTGCAATGCTAGAGTGGATACATTGTGGAAAACCTAATTCTCCACAATGGGAAGGCCCAGAAGATATGCCCTTCACCAATCCTATAAGACGCAAACTGGTGAGAGGAGCACCAGCACATTTGAAGAGTTTTGTTCTTGCCCTTTTCCTTGTGCCAGAACTTAGGGTTGGAGATGCTGCTGCTCAATTAGATGAATTAAATGCAATGGGTTTAATTGGGCCTCGAGGTAACAAGGGCCAGGTGGCAGCATTGAATTGCCAGTGACAAGGTGGTCATAGTTATTATAATGGACAGCGTAGACAAAACAACATTTATAATGACATGTTCTGTGATGGTCAGCACAGGAGAAGTGAAATTTATAATGGCATGACTCGTTCAGACCTTTGGTTTTGGCTAATCAGTCATGGTGTTTCCAGGTATAAAATACATAGGACGCCTACTGCATATCTGTTTGATCTGTATATGCAGAAAAATTCTCAAACAAATTAAAGAAAGGCTACGTTGGATCCTGACAAAAGGCAATCTTGGCCAGTGTATCAATTTCCAGAGTTGAGCCAGTTTGCAGACCCAGAACCCCTTGAATGAAGGAGTGGCCAGGTTTCCCTGAGGAAGGATCTTGATAAGACACCCAAAAGTTTTGCTGTTAGCCTTTCTCCAGTCCTTTCCCAGAGGGACCTATGGCCTTTTACAAGGGTGACTGTACACTGGGGCAAAGGAAATAATCAGACTTTCAGGGGCCTATTGGATACTGGCTCTGAATTGACATTGATCCCAGGAGATCCCAAGAAACATTGTGGCCCTCCTGTTAAAGTAGGGGCCTATGGAGGACAGGTGATTAATGGAGTTTTGACTGATGTCTGACTTACAGTAGGTCCAGTAGGTCCCCAAACAAATCCTGTGGTCATTTCCCCAGTTCCAAAATATATAATTGGGATAGATATACTTAGAAATTGACGAAATTCTCACATTGGTTCCCTGACATGTAGAGTGAGGACTATTATGGTTGGAAAGGCTAAATGGAAGCTGTTAGAGTTGCCTCTGCCAAAGAAAATAGTGAATCATAAACAGTACCGTATTCCTGGAGGAATTGCAGAAATTACTGCCACTATCAAGGACTTGAGAGATGCAGGGGTGGTGGTTCCCACCACATCTCCCTTTAACTCTTCTATCTGGCCAGTGCAGAAGACAGATGGATCATGGAGAATGACAGTTGACTATTGAAAACTAAATCAGGTAGTAACTCCGATTGCAGCTGCTATACCAGATGTAGTTTTGTTACTTGAGCAAATTAACACATCTCCTGGTACTTGGTATGCAGCTATTGATTTAGAAAATGCCTTCTTCTCAGTCCCTGTCCATAAGGATCACCAGAAGCAATTTGATTTTAGTTGGCAAGGCCAGCAGTATACCTTTACAGTTTTGCCTCCAGGATATATTAACTCTCCTGTCCTGTGTCATAACTTAGTTAGAAGGGATCTTGATCGTTTGTCTCTTCCACAAAATATCACATTGGTGCACTATATTGATGACATTATGCTGATTAGACCAAGTGAGCAGGAAGTAGCAACCACTTTGGACTCATTGGTAACGCATATGCGTATCAGAGGATGGGAAATAAATCCAACCAAAATTCAAGGACCATCTCCCTCAGTGAAATTCTTAGGAGTCCAGTGGTGTGGGGCTTGTAGAGATATTCCTTCTAAGGTGAAAGATAAATTATTGCACCTGGCCCCTTCTACCACCAAGAAAGAAGCACAGCATTTAGTGGGTCTATTGGGATTCTGGAGACAGCATATTACTCACTTGGTTGTGTTGCTCAGGCCCATTTACCAAGTGACTTGGAAATCTGCTAGCTTTGTGTGGGGTCTGACACAGGAGAAGGCTCTTCAACAGGTCCAGGCTGCTGTGTAGGCTGCTCTACCACTTGGACCATATGATCCAGCAGACCCGATGGTACGTGAGGTGTCAGTGGCAGATAGAGATGCTGTTTGGAGCCTCTGGCAGGCTCCTGTAGGTGAATCACAGAAGAGACCTTTGGGATTTTGGAACAAATCTCTACCATCATCTGCAGACAACTATTCTCCCTTTGAAAAACAGCTCTTGGCCTGCTATTGGGCCTTAGTGGAAACTGAACGTTTGACAATAGGGCACCAAGTTACCATGCGACCTGAACTGCCCATCATGAGCTGGGTGTTATCAGACCCTCCAAGTCATAAAGTAGGACATGCACAGCAGCAGTCTATCATCAAATGGAAGTGGAACATTCGTTTTCAAGCCCGAGCATGTCCTGAAGGCACAAGCACGTTATGTGAAGAAGTTGCTCAAATGCCTATGATTTCTACTCCTGTAACAATGCCATCTGCTGCCAAGTATGTGCCTATAGTCTCATGGGGTGTTTCCTTAGATCGGCTGACTGAAGAAGAGAAGACTAGGAGCTGGTTTCCTGATGGCTCTGCACATTATGCAGGCACCACCCAGAAGTGGACAGCTGTAGCATTACAACCCCTTTCTGGGACAACCCTGAAAGATACAGGTGAAGGAAAATCTTCACAGTGGGCAGAACTTCGGGCAGTACATATGGTATTACAGTTTGTTTGGAAGAAGAAATGGCCAGATGTACGATTGTTCACTGACTCATGGGCTGTAGCCAATGGATTGGCTGGATGGTCAGGGACTTGGAAAGATCATGATTGGAAAATTGGTGAGAAAGACATCTGGGGAAGAAGTATGTGGATAGATCTCTCCAAATGGGCAAAGGATATGAAGATATTTGTGTACCATGTAAATGCTCACCAAAAGGTGACTTCAGCCGAGGAGGAGTTCAATAATCAAGTGGATAAGATGACCTGTTCTGTGGACAGTCAGCCTCTTTCCTCAGCCATCCCTGTCATGTGCTCAGTGGGCACATGAACAAAGTGGCCATGGTGGCTGAGATGGAGGTTATGCTTGGGCTCAACAACATGGGCTTCCACTCACCAAGGCTGACCTGGCTACAGCTGTTTCTGAATGCCAGATCTGCCAACAGCAGAGACCAACACTGAGCCCCAGATATGGCACCATTCCTCGAGGTGACCAGCCAGCAACCTGGTGGCAGGTTGACTACATTGGACTACTTCCTCCGTGGAAAGGACAACGTTTTGTTTTTACTGGGGTAGATACTTATTCTGGTTATGGACTTGCCTTTCCTGCACGTAATGCTTCTGCCAAAACCACCATCCGTGGACTTACAGAATTCCTTATTCATCATCATGGTATTCCACACAATATTGCTTCTGATCAAGGAACTCATTTCACAGCCAGAGAAGTGCAACAGTGGGCCCAGGATCATGGAATTCACTGGTCTTACCATGTTCCCCATCATCCTGAAGCAGCTGGTCTGATAGAAAGATGGAATGGCCTTTTGAAGACACAGTTACAGCACAAATTAGATGGCAGCAGCATGGAGGGTTGGAGCAGAGTTCTTCAGGAGGCAGTATATGCTTCGAATCAGTGTCCAATATATGGTACAGTTTCTCCCATAACCAGGATCCATGGGTCCAGGAATCAAGGGGTGGAAAAGGGAATAGTTCCACTCACTATCACTCCTTTTGACCCTCTAGGAAAATTTTGGCTTCCTGTCCCCATAACTCTAGGTTCTGCTGGTCTAGAAGTTTTGGTTACAGAGCGGGGAGTGCTCCTACCAGGAGCTACAACAAACATTTTATTGAACTGGAAGGCCAGACTTCCCCCTGGTCATTTTGGGCTTCTAATGCCCTTAAACCAACAGGCTAAGAAAGGAATAACAGTGTTAGGAGAGGTGATAGTTCCAGATTACCATGGGGAAATTGGATTGCCTCTCCACAATGGAGTAAGAAGGATTATGTCTGGAGTGCAGGAGATCTCTTAGGGCGTCTCTTAGTACTACCATGTCCTGTGATTAAAGTCAATGGGAAACTACAACAGCCTAATTCAAGCAGGATGACAAGGATGCAGACCCATCAGGAATGAAGGTATGGGTCACTCCTCCAGGAAAAGAGCCAAGACCTGCTGAGGTGCTTGCAGAATGTGGAGGAAATACAGAATGGGTAGT
This sequence comes from Uromys caudimaculatus, assembly GCA_028551405.1. Lineage (NCBI taxonomy): Eukaryota > Metazoa > Chordata > Mammalia > Rodentia > Muridae > Uromys > Uromys caudimaculatus. Next base: position 84,279,086 of record CM052709.1, on the reverse strand, counting down.
AGAGGAAAGTAGTTATAAATACCAGCTAAGACCATGTAACCAGCTGCAGAAATGAGAACTATAAGTAATATGAATGCTTCTGTTGTATTTTGTTAAGAAAATATTTGTCTTCCAATTTCTTTAACATCAGTTGGTATTTAAGTTGAGATACTAAAGGAATGTTCCCAAGGGACACTGCCCCAACATAAGTTTTTAAATGTGTTTGCGATTGTACAAGGAATAGTTATATCATGTTAAGTGTGTTTATGACCTTGTTATTGTTTCATGTGGATATGAGGTATTATTTGTGTCAAGTTGACAAGGGGCGGATTGTAGTGGCTATTTCTTATTGTCAACTTGACTATATCTGGAGTGAATTATAATCCAGACTTAGAAGGCTCACCTGTGATCTGGATCTTGAAACTGAAGGACACAAGTTTCAGGTGTGGTAGTACACACACCTTTAATCTGGGCCATACCTGCTGCTGAAGATCTACATAAGAACATTGGAAGGAGGAAGATTCAATCTTCTTCGCCTGCGAGCCTTGTGAGACTAAGCGACTGTTAGATTCTTGGGTTTTCATTCACAACTACTGCTGGCCATTGTTGGGGAGTTTGACTACAGACTGTAAGTCATCAACAAATTCCCTTACTATATAGAGACTACCTATAAGTTCTGTGACTCTAGAGAACCCTGACTAATACACACATAAAAATAGTAATTCATCTTTATTAAATTAAAAATTACAAGTTTACTTCATTTAATGCAAACAACCAAAGCTTGTTTTAAAGAGAGAAGTGTAAGAGTTAGAGATGCTTTATGAAGTGATAGTTCATTAAAAATAATAACTGTTTTCTAGGTCTTCTTGGTTCAGCTATTAAAGACGAGGCTCACAACCAATGTTACTACACTATAAGAGATAGGATCTGGATTTATAGTTCAGACTGCTCTTGAATTTCCCCCAAGTACTGGGATCAAAGATACATACAGAAAATTATATCCAGAATCATCTTTGTTTTGAATTTTGGTAGAAACATTTAGAAATGCAGTCCTCTAATTTTTAAGTAAATAAAATAAAATGAATTTCACCTAATAAAATTATCTTCTCTAATATCGACCTATCTGTACTTTTAAAATTTTTATTATGAAATTATAAGTAGACATACTTCTTCATTACTGTCAAGTTTTAATCAATATTCCAATTTCTACCGATTCTCAGGCATTCTATGACACAGATGAAATATTATTCTATGAGCTAGCAGAAGACATTTACTCTGTTGTATCACACACACTTTCTTTACTGATGCCTAGTTTTGCAAATACAACTACCTGAGACAAGTATTTATTTAAAAATATGAATATTTACTGTTTGCAATACTTATTCCATTGTAGTATATGGGCAAAATTGCAAGACTCCTTTTAACATAGGTGCTTGTATTAGAGGTTGGTATGTTACAATAATATATAAAGAACTTTATCATATACATATATAATTTCATCTACGCCAACTTTCTAGGTTTTTAATTCATTATGCTTTTGTTTTAAAAGTTTATAGCTATGCAACAATCTTAAAATTTATATTTATTAAATAATTGTTTCATCTTTTGTTTAAAGATACATGATTTTGAGACTGTAAAATAATTTCATTTAACATTTTGAAGATTGCTTGATGACACAGATGAAATATGTATTTGTTTTTCCCATGACTTCTGCGTTACAATCCTAAGTAAATAGAATAATAAATGAAACACATTAAATAGTTTTCTCATTCTATCAGTAAATCTGAAAACAACATCATTCACCTCTAGTAGGTTGATAAATTATATTAAAGCATCAGATATCATATCAGTTGAAAGTAAAAGTAAACCATGAAGGATACTAAAAAATTTCTTTCAAGAACCAATTTAGAAAATAATTAAGGGATAAATTAACTTACATATTCTTATGTTGCAACTATACAGTGATGTAGTAGATGTTATTGGTGTCTGGACAGTACAGAGCACAAAAGAGTCCACTGTTAATATTTTACTTTTTGAAAACCAGAATGGGGCTGGAGACCTCTGCCTGGGCCACCAGGAGTCCATAGCCAACGAGCCCCAGGAGAAAGCTACCCTCCCAGGAGCTTGGAAAAGCCGTGAGTGAGGTTAAGGGGAGCAACACCTCTTACCCAGACTCACCCAGATCCAGTGGGATGCAGGGCCTGAGGAGAACTTGGGAAACCTCTGAACCTTCCCGTTCCATCTGTGGGGGGAGACCTCTGCCTGGGCCACCAGGGGTCTGTGCTTGGGGACCTCAACCTGGGCCACAGGGCTCCAGGAGAGAGCGAGTATCCCAGGAGTGCTGACACATCTTTGAGCACAGGCAATACCACCACTTCTGTTCAAACTCACTGGATCAAGAGGGACCCTTGCAGAGCCATCAGGGCATAGGAACCGAGGGACAGCTGGGGACAAGATCCTTCTGATTTCTGTCTGCACCCCAGAGCGGACCCAGTGCCACAGCTCTCCAAACCCAAACACCTCTCAGAGAGAGCTGATCTTCAAGGCGTATTGACACAGAGGCCTGCAGGAGGCTAGAGTAAGATCAGACAGAGTAAGATCAGCTAACATTAGAGTTAACAAGATGGCAAAAGGCAAGGGTAACAATATAAGGAGAAGAAACCAAGAGTACTTGGCACCATCAGAACCCAGCTCTTCCACCACAGCAAGCCCTGGATACCCCAACACACCAGAAAAGCAAGACTCAGATTTAAAATCATTTCTCATGATGATGATAGAAGACGTGAAGAAAGAAATGAATAACACTCTTAAAGAAATACAAGAGAACAGAGATAAACAACTAGAAGCCTTTAAAGAGGAAATTCAAAAATCCATTAAAGAATTACAGGAAAACACAATCAAACAGGCAGAATTCAAGAAAACACAATCAAACAGACAAAGGAAACACACAAAACTATCCAGGAGCTAAAAATAGAAATAGAAACAATAAAGAAATCACAAAGGGAGACAACCCTGGAATTAGAAAACCTAGGAAAGAGATCAGGAACTATTGATGTAAGCATCACCAACAAAATACAAGAAATAGAAGAGAGAATCTCAGGAGCAGA
>CM052709.1:84249670-84275500 GCA_028551405.1 Uromys caudimaculatus | reverse complement strand
ATTCCACCTCACACCAGTCAGAATGGCTAAGATCAAAAACTCAGGTGACAGCAGATGCTGGTGAGGATGTGGAGAAAGAGGGACACTCCTCCATTTTTGTGGGATTGCAAGCTGGTACAACCACTCTGGAAATCAGAAAAATGGACATAATACTACCTGAGGACCCAGCTAGACAATTCCTGGGTATATACCCAGAAGATGCTCCAACATGTAATAAAGACACATGCTCCACTATGTTCATAGCAGCCATATTTATAATAGCCAGAATCTGGAAACAACCCAGATGTCCCTCATCAGAGGAATTGATACAGAAAATGTGGTACATTTACACAATGGAGTACTACTCAGATATTAAAACCAATGATTTAATGAAATTTGCAGGCAAATGGATGGAAATTGAAAATATCCTGAGCGAGGTAACTCAGTCACAAAAGAACGAACATGGTATATACTCACTGATAAGTGGATATTAGCTGAAACGTTTGGAATACCCAAGTTTCACTTTACAGTAGCTGCTGGACTGAGAGTGAGGTCCCAGATGGAGGAGTTGGAGAAGGGACTGAAGGAGCTTAGGGAGTCTGCAGCCCTATGAAGGGAGCAACAGTGTCAACTGACCTGAGCCTCCCACCCCCTCCGGTCTTCCTGGAGGCTGGACCACCAATCAAAGAATACACATGAAGGGACCCATGGTTCGGACCATATATGTGGCAGAGGAGGAACTTGTTGGCCATCAGGATGAGGAGTAAAGTGGAATGTCAAGGTGGGAATATGGGAGTGGGCAGGCTTGGTGTGTGGGAGGTGGAATTCCCTCATAGAGATGGGGGAGGGGGAAGGGATAGGTGGTCTCCAAAGAGGAGACCTAGAAAAGGGGAAACATTGGAAACGTAAGTAAATTATCAAAAAATAAAAAATAAAAAAAAGAAAGAAAGAAAACCAGAATGTTGGACTTTGGTTTTAAATTTTTAGCAATTTTCATTCTTTTTTCTATCTAGCTTTATTTAAGATAAATTTCCTGATTTTATTAATTTATTTCAATACATTTAAGTATTATATGTCATTTGCAATTTCTCAACCATATTTCTTCATGTTTGAACAATATGTTATATTTCAACCTAACACAATATGAATGATTGTACTGACTTTGGGTATGAATAATTCAATTATTTCTACAACAAAACAACTCGCTTTCGTCTTTTAAGAAATACAAACACACACACACACACACACACACACACACACAAAGAGGTAGGTAGATATAGATTAGATATAGCTACAGCTGTTAGAGATATAGAGATAGATGATATAGATATAGATAATATATAGATTAATACATAGATGTAGATGATGTAGATAGGTAAATAAATGCTATAAGTATATATATATATATATATATATATATATATAGAGAGAGAGAGAGAGATGATATAGATACAGATATAGAAACAGATGATATAAATACAGATGATATAAATTGATAGACAGATAAATATAGATATAGATATAGAAATTATAAATCAGAAATTTCATATATTTACAGAAGAGAAAAAAAATCTCAAATTTTTAATCAAAGTTCACAAACATGTAAGTTGAGATAAAAAAGCTTAGTGATTTTTTTTACACATACAATTTGGTTTTTGTTTGATTCAGTCACTTACCTGGCAAAGTCTCATTGATTAGAATATATACATATTTTTTCATACTTGTATTGGCAATAGTTTGGATCACATGACTTTCATGTAGATGTGGATGTTTAATTTCTTTTTCCCAATTTATAGTTGTAGAGATTTAAAGTCCAATATAAATTTATTTTTTATGCTTTATTTTTCATCTCCCCCCATACACCCTGGAGCTAAGTACCAAACTCTTGTGCTCACTAGGAAATTGCTCTACCATTGAGCTAAATCCTTAACTCAACCAATGCATTTTTAATCAATTTCAGTGCATTTACTTATTTTCTTAAGCTTTTCCCTTAATATGATTTTCCACCTTCTATTTTGCTGAAGAATGTGTTAAAAACATAATTGTTTGTTTCTCAACAAAGAATTCTGAAACACACTGAGTTACAGTAACAAAAAGCCTGGCAAAATATACCCACTGGGGCCATCGTAATACAAATGTCATGAAAACATCCAATCACTTCTGACTAGATTTAAGACCTCCCCCACAAGATAAACCCCCAACTGGCACCATCATTAGCCCAAAGGACTATGACTGGACAGATTATTGATGTCAGCAGAGAATGTAATGATATTATTCTGCTAAACTGAAATAATATTATCTGATTCCTAATGATCTATCACTACAGCTATAAATGAAGGCTTCTTTCAACCCTCATCAGAGATGCTTCTAGTATTTGATGATCATGGTCAATACACAGACCCACAGCTGACCAAGGTACTGAAAATAAGAGAGTTCAGGATATCCAGCCCTAAATGAAACACAGACACACACACCCCCACCCCACCCCTCCCTCCACGCATACTGCACTGTACAGTATTACCTCCTGTAGAGGATCAGGGGTTATTGCAGAAGAGTAGATAGAGTGTAAGAGCCAGAGGCAGTAGATGACTACAAAGAAATAGTTCCTACTAGACACTGTAGGGCAGTTGCACATATGAACTCACATAGTGTGTTGTGACATTTTGTGCAAGACCTATGCAAACCTAAAGCAGATCAAATATCACCATGGAGAGAGTAGTAGGGCAGGAAGTTGCCCTCTTACTGACTCTTAGATCAAGGCCAACTGCTGGAAGATAAGTGTCAGTTTTCTCTAAAAGTATAGTCTCTGATAAGTAGGTCATGCTCCCTGGGAAAGTCACACATCTGAGACTATTTTGGCAGCAGAACCTGACCTCATGAAGGGAACAAAAGGATACTAGATTGGTTGGAGAGGTAGAAAGAGAAGGATGTGAGAAAAATTTTACAGAGAGGGAAAATAGGATCAAAACATGAAGTTCTCAAAAGAGCTAACATAAAATGATGGTTGATTTGGGAGAGAAAATCAAGAGCATGTTGTTTGTAATAAACTGAGTTTTCTCACTATTCCATAGTGCCTGATTTTATTAGTTATATTAGTGGACTTCAAATGGAACACACTGCAGGAAGTTTAACATTATCTGAAATATCTGACTTGTATGTGCACCTGTATATATAAATTCAGAGCAGGATAAGCTAAATGTGCTTCACTAGATTTGTTGGTACTATCATGGCACTTATATCTGGGACTCTTGTACTGAAGTTTGTCGCAATTTACAGTGCACTAAAGCCTGCAGCATCACTACATAAATACTTCATGAAATATTCTACTGCAAGTATTAACATTTTTAAATGCATCCTAAATTATTTATGTTCTCTCTCATGTTAACTATTTTTGTCAACAAATAAAGATATTGAAGAGTTTCATTTTATTTTTGGAAATCTTCCTTAGGAATTTACTGTATGTTGAAGGTATGCCTGCTGAGATTCCATTAAGTCATTAATATATTACTAAATTATTTTTATTATGTAGGACTTCATAATATCTTGAAATGCTGTATCTCTTGATATTTGAGTTTGAATGTATAATTTACAGCTATTAAGTATTTTATGAAGAATTAGATTTTTCACATGTCAGAGAAGCACATATTACTCCTTTACACAAACTTGAGGAAAAAAAGACAAACGTACTTAAGGAACACTGAGTGCAGAAATAAAACTACAATTTTATTGAAAATACACAAATATAAATAGATTCCCAACAAAATAAAATAATATTAAATTTTCAATGTATTTAAAAGTAGAAATTATACATAATATCTAGAAAAATATGCTATCAAGGACACAACTTTCCTAATTAACGTCAGTTTTGGCTACTTTTTTCAATGACTTTATAAAATGTATGAGGAAAATGGACTATTCTGATAAATATAAACCTATGAAATATCTACTTTAGTTCATGTAACGAGTTTAGTTTTGTGGATGTAAAGATCAAACCTGTGTAAACTCTAGTACAGAAGTGGTTCTAATTTAGTAGATGAAGAGTAACATGCACATATCACAATATGAGACATGGAAAATAATCACCAAACCTTTTCAAAAGGACAACAGAAGCGATAGGAAACATGAATGTATTTAATAAAAGAATTAGAAATTATTCTATGAATGAAGTTATCAGTGTTCACAAATATCAAAAATGTACCAGATTTAAAATATCTAGGTGATGATAATTGAATGCCTAGTATCATAAGTCAGGTTAAACCTAGAGAACTGTATCATTTTAATACGTACGCACATCCTTCTCCCCAAATACCAAGGAACTGTAGTTCTGGTAAAGAAGAGAATTCATTATATTTGTTATTTAATTTATATTTAAATATTCCATCATCTTCATAATTCATGTTTCTTAACAACATTTTAAAAACCCTATATCAAAATTCCCACTTAAATAACTATTTTAATAGCCTCTTGTAATAACATGATATTCTGATGCCTTCTATCAGCCCTTAAAAAGAAAAGCAATATCTTTAATTCCAAAGCAGGTTGTCTAAAAATACTAAAGATTATTTCACATGTTCATGTGTTTTTACAAAGCAGTTCACAGAAAAGGACATTTGGAAGATTCGAATATTTGCCAATACTGCTGGCATGCTTCCAGGTGTACCCGACACTGAGGGTAATCTCTCTCAGCTTCACTGCTAACACAGGAAACTAATGCAGCTCTCATTCTGTTCTTCTTAGGATGACAAAAATCACCACAGTTTTCTATAAAATCTAGTGAATAAATGTAATAATAAATTTAAAATTATTTATTTAAAATAATCAACAACTGTGAACAAAATTTCACCTCTCATTTCAGTCATTGCATTTGTTATTTGTTTTGCATTACATCACTTCATGGATTAATAAGGCATGGACTGAAAATGTTTATTAACTTATGTAAATATGATTTAATGATCACTATTAAAAATTCAAATCATAATGTCTTTGAGAAGAGTGATAGATATTAACAAACTACACACACGCAAACACACGTGTGTTATATATACATATATATACACATATATACATACATATATGTATATACGTATATACATACACACATACATATATAAATCTATACACATGCATACATACATATATACACACATACACACACACATAAACACACACATGTGTTCTGTGTATACGTATATACATACACACATACATATATAAATATATACACATACACACATACACAAACACACACACAAACACACACACACGTGTGTTGTATATACATATATACATATGTACACACACATATATACATATCTATATGTATATACATACACACATACATATATGAATATACACACATATATACATACACACATACACACACATGCATACACACACGTGTGTTGTATATACATATATACATATCTATAGACACACATGTATACATATATACATATATACATACACACATACATATATAAATATATGCACATACATATATACACACATACATACACACATGTGTGTTGTATATACATGTATACATATATACATACACACATTATACATACATATATGTATATACATATATACACACACATACATATATAAATATATACACATACATACACACATGTGTGTTGTATATACATATATACATACACACATATACATACGTATATGTATATATGTATATACATACACACATACATATATAAATATATATATGCACACACACGTGTTGTATATACATATATACATACATACATATACATATACATATATAGATATATACATACACACACACAAACACATTCTCCTTGAAAAACCTAGATGAACATTTGAAACTCCAAGCAGCCTTATGGTTTAAACACAGAATCTCCTACATAGAATAGCCACTTCAGAATTAAGATTGAAAATGTAATAGTGAGGTCGTTACTAGGGAATAGGGCAGACTTAAGGAATGTTCCCATACTGCTTCATGAGCCTTGTAAACGTTTTAAACTACATACCTGTAGCAGTCTCTGGTACTTTGCGGATTTTTCTTTTTCCAACCCTTTATCACCCTGGTTTTACCCTGTATCAATAGACAGTAGAGAAAGAAGGAGAGAAGAGAGAGAGAGAGAGAGAGAGAGAGAGAGAGAGAGAGAGAGAGAGAGATCCTTGAATCTAACTTGTTTCCTTTTGTTTCCTCTTTGAGTTCAGATACTAACAAACCACAACCAAGTTTCCCTGAGTGACCAACAGCCACTTACCCTGCCTATGGTGGCCCTAGCCTTTATATACACTGTAAGATTTCCAGGAATTCCAAACCTGGCACAATCACAGAAAGCATCTATAGCTTCCAAAAGAACACCTATGTTAGTTCATGAGGCGAATTATAGTCAACTGCTATTGACAGTACAAAACAGCCCATATCCCCTACATGGACGAAAACATAGTCCTATAATATATCTGTGTTTTTCAAAGAAACCAAAATTCCAGAATTGTTACTACACATACCTCCTAGGATTTTGGCTAAACTGCCAATGTCAAGGCTTGACGTTAGAATTTAGTTATCTGCAGTAAGTTCTATCACTGATGCGTGAGAGTGGCAGAGCCCTGCTGCCAGGGATGTAGAACATTACACCGGGAACTATATAGACTTTGCAATAATGATGAGCATGATTAATCCCAGAAATATAGCCACGTTTGGAAGATTTATTTAGTAGCTTTTATTGTCAATTCTATTTTGTTCCTGAAAAACAAAATTCTCTGAACCACTAAATATTCACAGTTTTTTGCTGGTAAGATCATAAAGGTAGCATATATGCATATACTGGCTTCTAGACTTGGTGCTAAAACTTGTGAATTAGGGAAGCAATCAACATTTAAATGGAGAAAATTAAAACATAAAATAACTTGTTGTCACATAAATTATTTTTACGATGAACCACTGTAGCCGTGTTATGCAAGAGCATGTTCCCATTTACAATTGGGTTGCTTGAATATTGTTTATGTCTTGACAGTATGTGTGACTTTTACTTTTAAGCTATAAAACGATCTTAGATGCTTTTTTGCATATTCAGTAAGAACATCCTTATAGTCCTCATGATAAAACACTGAATTAAATGAAGAGTCACTATAAATTTGTAACGGATCCTCATTTTGCCCCCATTTCTTCTATGGCCTCTACGTATTTTTTTGTGAGCACTACGCTGGTGAATGACAAGTGACTATTGTAGATTAATTGGGGGGCCAAAAATGCAGCCTTGACACATGCTTGCTGCTAGTATTGTTGAATAATAAGGGCACTCACAGTTCATTAACACTATTTTGTGAATAATTGCATTTGATTACTGTGGAATATTCAGAAGTTTCCCACTATGTAATAAACATTGTGAGTATTTTCACACCAATAATTCCATTGCACTGCATAACTTGGATAAACAGTCACAGAGATAGAAAACACATCTTGGATACATCTGGCCCTATGCTTCCCAATCAGAGGCCATTTTGACAATTAAGACACTGCTTGATGGATGAACTGTTTTTTTTTTTTTGTTTTTTGTTTTTTTGTTTTTTTGTTTTTTTTTTCCTACAGCCTATTATTTGTACGCTTAATGTGGGTTTAAACTGATTACACAGAATCATTAATAATTTTAAACTAGTTGTTCTGAGATTGGTATCCTGAGAAAATCAAATGATTTAGGGAGTAGATTCTATATTCCACAGGTTTCTGTCACAAAACTTTTTTCTGTGATTTTAAACTATTCTCTGATATTCTATTTCTCTACCTTTCTTTTTCTCAACCATAAAATAAACCTAGTGTGTGACGGCTTTCTTTCAAAAAATATGTTTTGTGATCCATTAACTTCTTCTACCACTACCAATAACGAGGCTGACCCAAATAGTTTTGCTAACTTCAGTGCTTTTCCCTCTGAAGAAGATATGATTGAATGGGCAAAGAGGGAAAGTGAGTGAGAAGAAGAACAGTCTTGCCAGACTAAATCAGCAGGTCCAAGAAGACATGGAACTGGCCATTGCATTTAGCAAATCAGAAATTTCAGAAGCATGAAGAGTTATTTCTTCTTTGTCAGCAGTAATCTTCTTGAATACTGAAGATATTTACCATGTGCATCAAACTACCTTTGAGTACAGAAGGTTTAAGATTCCTAAAAATGTGACAAAAGTCTAAAAAAATATATGCTATCTTCTCACTCTGCCTATTACATTTTCAGCCAAAATATCTTTAGCCATAGTAGCATATTTGAGAATGTAAGATGTATGAAGCAAGCAATATTTTTCTGTTTTCACCAACCCTCTCTAATACTACCAAATTTTCTTTTGAAATGTATTATACCTTACAATAAAAGAGACCTTTATCATTCAAAATTTATTATCATCCTTTTTTCTATGAAAATACCAAAGTGGATACATATGTCTGGGTATTTTCAAATTTAGTCCCATATTTAATAGGCTTAACAGCTCAATGCAAATTAAGACGGCAGCACATGTGGTTGGTAGATGAGAAGACTAAAGTTCAGATTGGTAAACAAGTATAGCAATGGTTTATAAATAATGCCAATACTCTTAAAACTAATTCCACACTGTTGGTCACACCTACCATGTGCAGCAGTTACCCCTAGAATTTATAAAATGTAGTGGCCTCAGAGTCAACAAACTAGGTTTACTCTCAGTGTAAGGTCAGGTTTCCATTTAGCAATGTGGAAAATTGTGTCTTTGGCTAGTGGTGAGGCAGATGAACTGTACTAATACAACTTATGTCTAGTAAAAATTGTTAAGTATGTGTGTGTTGGGAGGAGCAAGGTGTAAAAGAGAAAATAATGTGTTTCAGTATTTGTTCTAGTGATTAGGGACCTGCAAGTTGACAATGACAGACCCAGATAAAGGCAATGATTGAGTCTCCAAAACAGGATCTTGTGCAGTCCTCTTGTTACTCAGGAAATGAACCATTTATCCATCACCTGTGCTTGACACACCCAGCTTTTGAAGTCACTCACATTTCAACACATGAACAAATAAGAAAAGCCTTTCTGTATGCCTTTATGATGAGTTATATCAGTGGCTCTGTAAGATATATCAATACCTCTCATTTATGCTTTCTTCATTTTTAAAAAAACTAAAGTCACTTTTTGAAAATATAAAATTCATATATATATATATGTGTGTGTATTTATACATATACATATATATATATATATGAAACTGTATTTCTGTATTTGCTGAATTTAGAAAATATGATTCTCATGTAATAAAAATTTCATGGATATGAATTGAGATTTCAACACTTAGGAACTAGCAGATGGTGTGGACATATATGGAATAGTTTTTACATTTTTATTTAATTAAATATAAGCTTTTAATCTCCTATTTATTATTTCCATTTTTCTATGTACATCTTTTGCAGTTCAAGGAATTTAGTCTAACTTGATGAATTTGGAAAGCAGCATAACTGATGGGTTATTTGTTTGGAGTAACCCACACCACTGCAAAGTTAGAACTGTGTGACAAATGAGTTTGATTTCTCAGATGTCATTTCTCAAAAGTGACTGGCAATTGCTCACAAGGAATTACTCACTATCCCATTTAAAAGAGATTCATGACAGTGGAGTAGCAATCAGTATTGAATAAACCTGAGGACATTGAAAAATACCACACATCCCAAAAGAAAATAATTGCAGTGCTCACTTTTATGTCTGTACCAAGGCTTTTACAAAAGTTTCTCTTCAATTCTGTTGCAACTTACTTAGCAATGTGGATTCTATAAAGATGAAATGTGACAACCGAATCTTGCTAAATTAAGTACAGAATTTACATTTCAAATAAAATAGTCTTCAATATAAAGAAAATATAAAATCATAAGCATTCAAAATTCATCAAATATGCATATGTGTTATCCAAAAATAATCCCTTAATGAAACAGTAGACCTTTTAATGCCTTCGTTTTCAGAGACAGATTAGCTTTCTTGTTTAGGCACTTGACATTAACTTTTTATATACTTCTGATGACTCTTTAAAATAATTTAAAAATAGTCAGGTAAAGAACTATTTATAGAGAGAAATTATCCAATGGCTGTTGATATTTCATACCAGACATTATAATGGTAAAAATTAATGCACTCAATTTTTAAGGGTTTTGAAATAATCTATTTCATAATACTGATTTGACTGTTGCTAATGATAGGAAGGGGTATTTAATTTTAAACTTCTTAAAAATAGAAAAATATAGAAGACATGTAAAACTATTTTAGGGAACAGGATTTTACTTTATAAAACTTAGAAAGTCTACAAAGGATATCAGTAATCAGTATGAGGTTAATTAATTTGGCTCAATGTAAGTCTGTATGTGACTTGCTCATTTGAATAGTCACACTGACCAAATTCAATCACAGAGAGTGGATTGGGCTTCAGTCAATGACAGATCACATATGCAGTGGATGACCCGCAGTATTATATGTCAATGTGACATAGTAGCCATCTTAGTTTGTTTAAAGTACAATCTATGATGTCTTCAGAATGTTAAAAGTACTCAGTGGTCATGTGTATAACTATCATGTTTCTATTTTCTGTCTGCCTGTTATTAGATATCTAATCCCTTTGTCATTTATATAATTTTAATTAGTGTTTTGGCCTAAATTTCTCAATAGTCATGAGCAATATCATAAAAAAGATAAAATGTTATCTCATTTGCTGACATGACTGTCATCACAGATATACTTGGTCAAGTACCTCTCCTTAAAATTGCCATTTTATGCCTCCAATATTGGTTTTTCTCACTTAAATTTGGAAAGGTCTATTAAACTTCATTGCTAAATATAGAAGAACTAAAAACTGAAACACCGTTTTATGTGTCTATGTGTCTTCCCTGCACATATGTATTTGCACTGTGTGTGTTTAGTTATAGGAGAGGCCAGAAGAGCAAGAAGCCACAACAGTCCAGCAAAGCAGGTGCTGTGAACTAAACCCTGATCCTCTAAAACAATCAGGAAGTGCTTTTAACTGTTAACCCAACTTTTCAGTCCAAATATAATCACTAAGTTTCTTTCTTTGTAAGAATTTTACAAGGAGTAGTAATACACTAGAAGCCAGGAAAAAAATCTAGAGTTGATGCTTTTGGAATTTTGTACAATATATCCAATGCCACTCTGGTTTCTATTGACCAATATTCCTAATTCTTTTGTCTTATGAAACAACACTTTCACTTGTAGGAGTTATAATCAGGAAACTGTCCTTATGTTAAGAGAAATTGTTTTCTGTTCTTTGCTCCTAGTCCATTCCATCATGAAGATAAGTGTTCAAGTCTTTCCTTTTTACATAAGTGTAAAAAATTAAGTATTTGAACATATTGATATCATTTCTCAGTAAGACAGATGGGCTTACTTGTGCTGTAAATATACTCATTTTTATGAATATATTACACTATATGAAGAATGAGATGTGGAAGAATGCTTTCATCACATAGAAGGACTATATGAAATGTAAATGCTCTTGGTAGTTAAGAAAAGCGCCGTTATTAGCAGACACACATGTGTGTCTGGTGTCTCCTTCTTTGTCTCTTGACATAAGAGTGATGAGAACTTTCATTTTATTTTTCATAGTAGGAAATAATCAAATTGATTCCCCTCTACAGTTTTTTTAGGATGCTAAAGTTGTTACTCTTTTTGGAATAACTAGGCAGGTTAAATATGTGGGAACCAGTACTATCTTGGATATAAAACTTTGATAACCTTTTAGGAAAATTATAATATACTCCTTCACAAACTAAATTTACCTAACTGACGATTACTATGGTCTACATAGTATCAAACGTAAAAGACAATTTATCTGGCTTGAATTCCTATCTGAAACAGAACTTTAGATTAGAAGCTCTATAGTGAAAAACCTAATATTCTGATTTTTATTATTGAGAGATCTTGGATATTCCAGACTGGACTTGACCTATAACCCCCACCTCCTGCATTAGCCTGCTGGGTGCTGGGTTTAAAAGTACACACCATCACACACAGTTTCATGGTTAGACATTATAATGTTGCATTCAAATGTGAATTCAGAACAATGTTATTTACTGCTGGTGAAACCCTACAGCTCCCTTCAATATATCTCAAGTAATGATTAAGGTATATGACAAGAAGGAAGCAGTAGTACCACACAAAGGGTAGAATTATTTTGAGTTTTTGAAATTTAACATGTAATTATTTAACTGTAACAATAACATGGTAAAATATCTATGGATATAATACTTTCATGAACAATGATGACTGCTCTTATTTGTGGATATATGGAGAAATTTTTATCATTATTGTTAGGGGTTATTACAACTCAGTAAATTAGAGATTGTAGATTATCTTCTAGTAACCAAACTGAGTACTTAGCTGGGATCCCTTTGCAAACCATAAGTTCTCTCTTATTGAGGTCCTAATTTCATAATCATCAAGGTCTACATGCCACTTTTTACCCTTGAGGTTATCATGCCAAGTTGCTCATTTATGTGGTTCATAGTCATCACAGCTCTGTAGGACTGTTGTTAGATTCTCTCCTTGGGACACTTAGATAGTGTCTTCTGGTAACATGAAAGCTAGTCTTCAGGGAGAGAACACTCATGTCAGATCCAGCTCTGGAGACTTTGGATCCTGGGCTTGACGAATGTAGTGTTTTCAGCAATAGGGATTTACCTTCTTTCTGGGAAGCAACCAAGAATCACAGGAAGAGACTGCATGTTTCGGGAGTCCTTTGGCTTTACAAAAGAGGGGAGAGAAAGACTGTAAGAGCCAATGGTACCACATCAGGGAATTTTCTGTGAGATTCTGACTGCTGGTATTATCAGACCCATAAATTCTCACCAGCATGATTCCAAAATGTGAGTGAAGAAGTACAACACCAGTGGATATGGCAGAGTAGCCTGGGAAAAGTCCATAAAGCTACAGCCTTACTTAAAGAACCACAGGTAAATGAGGAGTGCTGGGAGTGAGAGCAGTAGTCTTCCTCAGGGAAAAGGACACCAGTAACAAATACCTAGCCCTGAAAACATACATACAAGACACATTATATTAACTGAGTTGGATATACATACATACATACATACATACATTCATAAAGTACAATATAATAAAGAGGCCATGATTTGAACAAGAGCTAGGAAGGTTTTATTGGAGTGTAAAGAAGGAAGAACGGGAAGGGAGAAATATTTGTTCTTATATTACAATCTCAAAAATAAAATTATAAATAAATTATTAGAATAAGATGCAAATTTACTTTTGTTTAAAAAAGACTTTTATGAGTCCAGCCATTAAATATAATCATGAATGTAACATCATTTTAAACATGATATTTTTAAAATATAGGATAATAATTATTGTTTATTTGGGGATTTTGATATGAATCACAAAGGTGTGAATATGCAAAAATTATATTCTAAGCACAAACCTACAAATATAGCCATAATATGATGTTCAAAGTGATCACTAATATATATTTCTCAAAATAAATGGGCTACACATGTATAGTATTTTTTGTTTCTCATCTTTCAAAACATTTACAGAAAGAATAGACATTCATATATTACCAGTTATAGGACTTTTATAGTAATAATCACAGTTTATAAAGCATTCATTTATCAGTTCCTGATGACACTCTTCATATGCACTCAATTATTATATGTAAAGTTTAGTTTACTCATTTACATTAGCTTGAAGATTCTAAATTTCTATTATCTAAAGACTAAGTAATTTTTATTATAATTTAAAGCTTTCATCTCTAATTCAATTTTAAGTGTTTTTCATATGATGTAAAAAAGAAATAAAATTATTATTTTAGCAATATTTTAGTACTCTATTCTATTTTAATGTCTAAATGATTTTTTTCAATTTTTCTACCAATAAACAGATGTGAATAAGCTAAATAAAAAGGTTATTTTATTACATCAGGGGCCTCATATCAGCTGGTATATGCTATCTTGTTCCTGTCTCAGTGTCTGAGAGATCTCAGGGATCCAGGTTAGTTGAGATTGCTTGTCTTCCTACGTGGTCGTCTTCCTACTCAGCTTCTTCCAGCTATTCCCTAATTTATTCACAGGGGTCCCCAGCTTCTGTACATTGGTTGGGTGTAAATATGTGTATCTGACTCTTTCAGCTGTTTGTTGGGCCTCTCAGAGGGCAGCCATGCTAGGCTCCTGCCTGTATGTACATCATAGCATCAGTAATAGTGTCAGACCTTGGAGCCTCTCCTTGAACTGGATCCCAGTTTGGACCTCCTTTCCCTCAGGTTCTTCCCCATTTTTGTCCCCGTAGTTCTTTTAGACAGGAACAATTCTGGGTCAGAGTTTTTGACTGTAGGATGGCAACCACATCCCTCCACTTGATGCCCTGCTCTACTGGAGGTGGACTCTACAAGTTCCCTCTCCTCACTGTAGTGCATTTCATCTAAGGTCCCTCTCTTTGGGTCCTGAGAGTCTGTCACCTCCCTGGTCTCTGGAACATTCTATATGGTCCATAAATAAATGTTTGAAGGACAACTTTTTTTTTTAAGTTCTGAGTTTTATGACACATGGCTTGTGTCATAAACACAAATTAAAACTTGTGTTTAATTGACAGAATTCAGATATAGTATTTAAAGTTCCTAAAAATTTATTGATGAATGGATATTAATAATTAAAGCTCTAGCTTCAAAATTGTCAGAGGAGCTGACAAGGACTAACAATAAATACATTAACTGAAATGAGATAATGTACATGTATTATTCAACCACTGCTTATAATTTTTAAAATTCTATTCAAATATGTTTTCTTTATTCTTAGCAAAATATTTGTCCATTAACACCAGCTGAATCTTCCAATCTAAGTCTTGTTTATATTTTGAGTTTGGCTTAGCATCAGCCTGTACATGAAATAGGGAATTTTCAAAACTCTATTGAATTAGTTTCTTATACTAAACCTTGTATCCAATCTGACCTAGACCAGAACGTTTTTCTTCAGACATTTTTAGTGGGAGGTCCAAGAGATGAGAAGATAAAAAAGAGAGAAGCTGGTGTTGAGAGGTCCTACTTAAGCTGATGATTTATGCCAATAAATCATATTAATAAGTATAGCGTCTTATTTACTATTTCCAGGGTGAAAATGGGACAGTATCAGATGGAAGCTAAATCAACAGTGTTGCACAAGGGATCATACAGTACCTCAGGGGCATCATATAACCATGGGACTGATAACTTAGACCCTTAGGGTAAGAAAATTTGGGCCCCAGTATTGAAGTCTCTCTTCTTCAGAAGTCCTGCCCCAGGCGATTATGGCTCTGCCAAGCACATTCATGAATTTAGTGAAGGAACTGTTTCTTCTTTATACAAATGGGGCCTGGGTTGGGGTAGCCACAGCTATTACTACCTCTGCCAAGCATGTTCGTGGCTATAGGAAAGGAACTACATTCCTTTTCAATATATCAAGTCCTCCGTAAAAGCATCTGGTCAGCCCCACTCAAACCAGGATCTGTTCAAGTCGTTTGTGGAACTGGAGGATTTACCTGTGCACTGACATCAGAGTAGAGGAAGTTTGCCTTGATGTCCAGAAGATAAGATTACACATCTAGAATAATTTCGAATTCTTCAACTTTAAAGAATATATCTGTTTCATAGTGATATTAGTAATTTTGGCTTACTCAATATCTCTAATATTTAATGATGTTAGTACTAACAATTCCAGAGAACAACCAAAATTAGATCTCAGATTTCCTGACTAAAATTTTTGCTCTGCAACTGGAAATTATGTGCTTATTGTGTTATATTTTTCTATGACAGTGAGGGCCGTTCACTTTTCTGAAAGCTTTTGCTTCATGTTCATTTCTTAAGGGCTTCTTTCTTTTTTAATATATTCCTTCTTTTTATTTAATCTCTCTCTTTCTCTCTCTCTCTTTTTTTTTTCTTTTTACACTCCAGATTTTATTCCTGTCCTGGTCCACCCTCCGACTGTTCCACATCCCATACCTTCTCCTAGCTCCCCTATCTCCAAGAGGATGTCCCCACCCACCACCCCGCCTCCAACCCCACCAAACCTCTGAACACCCTGGAGCCTCCAATCTCTTAAGGGTCAGGTGCATCGTCTCTGACTGAATCCATATCCGGCAGTCCTTGGCTGTATATGTGTTGGGGACCTCATATCAGCTGGTTTATGCTTCAATTTGAGTTTATCAGAACATCTGATGTCTTTGTGTTACTTAAAAAAAAAAGAGCTTTTAAATAATGGTTTCCTATGCCCATACATAATTAAAAGATTGGGAAGTTTGCAGCTGATAGTATATGAACAGAATTACTATAAAGATAAAAGTATATCTTTTAAATTGCCTGCCTTGTGTGTTGTCTCTCTAAATATGTGAGAATAAGTCCAGGGATGTAACAAATACTTGCTACTTGTGCTCATATTTAATAATATTCATATTATTGGAAAGGGTTCAAGACCAGCCTCAGCTACATATTAACCTCAAAGTCAGCCTGAGTTTTATGAGAACCTGCCTAAATAAACAAACGAACAAACAAATATTTTTGAAACTAAAAATATATCTCTGTATATTTTAAAACTATAGGAAAAGAAAATAATCACCAATAATGACATTTTGCATACATATCAATGACATAATTCTATGACTTTGTGTTTAAGTTTAGATCATTTGTCATGTATTCTATATATCTGATATGTTTCGGTAGGAAAGAAAGAAAGAAAGAAAGAAAGAAAGAAAGAAAGAAAGAAAGAAAGAAAGAAAGGAAGGAAGGAAGGAAGGAAGGAAGGAAGGAAGGAAGGAAGGAAGGAAGGAAGGAAGAAGGAAAGAAAGATGGTAAATTTATTTTCCAAAATTAGTCCCATGTCCTTAGTATTGAACCCTCAGTTTCACTAACATAGGGAATTCCAGCACCTTACAGCAGCTACACAAATTTCCTAGAGCTTATAGGACTCTCCTTTAGAAAGGACAATTGCATTTTATCAGGATCTGTGAGCTTCAGGCTTGTTCTGGCAACATTTCCTCCTTCTTATGCAGTAAATGACACACAGAAACCTGGAATAAGTTATCTCCAATACTGCAGGCTTTCTTTTCTGAAAAATCAAATCCATTCAAAGACAAAGAGATATGTCTACACGCATGATTTTTTTTAAATTCATACTTCAGAGCAAGCTTTAGAAAATATACTTACATATCTCTGCTATGATTAGAAAATGTCTTTGAAATTCAAACAAATTGTACCAAAAATTATTTAAAGAGGTGAGATAAAAGAGATATCCCGCAGACCGGATAGAAGTAGTCTTGCTGTGAAAAAGAGTCGTAGTGGAGCTTCTTGTTTTTATTGCTTGTCTATGTTCTCCATCTCTAGAATGTAGATGTAAAAACAGCTCATTTGATCTCATAATCTAATATCTAAATATAATTTTACTTGCTTTAACTATTTCATGTCCACAATTTATAAACTCTATCACATAACTATCAAATTATTGACTTAATAAAAATCTTCTATATGTTTGTGTATTGTTGAAGAAATAAATAAGTGCCAATTAAGAAGAATAGACTGGAATTTGTACTTCCATTCTAAACCTGAAACAAATTAGAAGTTATGAATTTATAGCCTTTTTTCTAGGTTTGGACATTTGTAATTGCTTTACTAGATAAAACTGTGGGTTTTCTTGTCTCTGAGAGAGCACCAACTATCCTGAGGGAAACTTGGGAAAGGAACCAGCTACTGCATGCTTAGGGTTAGGATTAGGGTTATCGAGTTAGGCTTTTAGATTTAACCATTAGATAAAATAAATGTAGAATCTTCAAGCCAATGCAAATAAGGAACCCAACCTTGACATAAAAATTAGGTGTTTATGAAGAGTGTCATTGAGGAATGATCAAGGAATGCTTTATGTACCGCAATTATTACTATAAGTTCTATGCTCAAGCTCTGCCCAGTGTGACACACAGCATCCCTTCTGCTGCCGGTGGATCAAGATAGAGGACTTTCACCATCATGTTTCCCTGCATGCTACCATGCTTCCTACCATGATGATAAAGGACTAAACTTCTGAAACTGTAAGCCCGCCCCAATTAAGTGTTCTTCTCTATAAGAGTTGCTTTGGTCATGGTATCTCTTCACAGCAATAAAACTCTAACTAAGACATTGAGATATCCTCCTACTTAGAACACTTAAAAATATTGATATTATTTAATATTGTCCTAAGGGTGGGTGGGCAGAGTCTATGAAGCAGGATTACATCAATGAAAACAATTTTGAGGAGCATGGAGACTGGTGTGATATAGTGGAAGAGAAAAAGAGCAGGAAAGAAGAAATGAAAATAAAGAATATAAAATCAAATAATAATAATCCACCACTAATGACAAAGTTTTAAAAAGTATATTTGAAGAGAATAAAATGTAATTTACAAAATACAACAAATTGAAAGATACCATTAAAACTATCAAAGAGAAAACCTGGAAGGGGCACTTAGCAAGGGACAAGAAGGAGAGAGAGAAAGAGAAATACATGTGCAGAAGATGGAGAAAGACAGAGACAGAGAGGCAGAGACAAAGAAGACAAGAGGAGAAGAGAAAGAGAGAGAGGGAGAGAGAAAGAGAGTGGATATTGATACTTCATATGCAGAAGGGAAAAATCACTTGAATAAACTTGTATGCTTTATTTCCTGCGGTTTATGCTGACATTGATCCTGCATTGAACAATTGTCTAAGTGAATTATATTGGTCTCCACTTTAATAGATTCAGTGATTAAATCCTAGATGCTCTGACATCCAATCAGTTGCCAATCCAATCTATCTCATGAGGTGGCAAGGGCACCAGAAAGCTTGAATCTGTGGTGTATTTTGTGATTCCACATTTTAATATGCTTACATTGCCAATTTATTAAAACTATGGATTTTGCTCATTTAAATGAAGGTGCTCCAAGCAAGAGGAACACTCCTCCATTGCTGCTGAGAGTGAAATCTTGTACAACCACTATAGAAATAAATTTGGCAGTGTCTCAGAATTTTGAGAATAGTTCTACCTCAAGACCCAAACTATACCACTCCTGGTCACTCTAAAAATTCTCCACCATCTCACAAAGACACTTCCTCAACTAGGTTCATAAGCAGCTTTATTCATAATAGATGAAAACTAGATGTCCCTCAATAGAAGAATGGATAAAGAAAATGTGGTTTATTTACACAATGGAATACTACTCAGTCATTAAAAACAACAGCATCATGAATTGCACAGGCAAATAGATGAAACTAGAAAATATCTTCCTGAGTGAGGTAATCCAGACCTAAAAGGACATGCATGGTAACTACTCACTTTTTAGTGGACATTAGTCATAAAGTACAGGATAATTATGCTATAATCAACAGATACAAAGAAACCAAGTAACAAGGAGGGCTCCAGAGAGGATAGTTGTATCTTTTCAGAAGGGGAAACAAATAGATATCATAGGTTGATGGGAGAAGGGAACTGGGTAAAAAGGGGACTAGAAACAGAGTGGGCCAGGGGGCAGGGAGATCGTATGTATGGAACGCAAAAGAGAGAAGGAAAATTGTCTGTGGGTGGGTGGGCCAATCTCTAAGGCATCCCAGAGACCTGGAATTGGGGGAGGCACTAGGAGATCTATGGGGGTTGACTCTAGTTGAGACTTCTATTAGTGGGGAATATGGGTCCTGAAGTGGCTACTCCCCATAGCCAGGTAGGAACAGCAACTCATGCACAAAATCTTAGACCAAAAATGTGTTCTGCCTACAAGATGTGTAGGGACAAAGAAAGAGTGGAGACTAAGGGAACAGCCAACCAATAACCAGCCCAAATTGAGACGCATCTCATGGGCAAGAACTAATCCCTGACACTATTAATGATATGCTGTTATGCTTATAATCAGGAACTGTCCTCTGAGAGGCTCTACCCAGCAGGCAATGGAAAGAGATGTAGAGACCTACAGCCAAACATTAGATGGAGCTTGGGAGTCTTATAGAAGTGTTGGGAAAAGATTGAAGGGCAGGAAGAGGACAGGGATTCTACAGGAAGATCAACAGAGTAAACTAATCTGGACTGTTAAGGGCACTCAGAGACTGAACCAATGACCAAACAGCAAGCATAGGCTGGAAATAGCATATGAACAATTTGGTCTTCATGCAGGGCCCCCAACTATAGGAACAGGGCCTCTTTGTGAATCTGCTGTTTACCTGCCTGTTCCCCTAAGTGCCAGAGGGGGTCAGGGTGGGCATCACTACAGTCATGGGTGGAGGTGATACCTAGAGGAGAGCTCCCCTTTCTCAACAGAAAAGCAAAAGGAGGAATAAGAGGAAGTTTTGTGTGAGGGGATACTGGGTGGGGTGATGGTGGTGATATTGAAATGTAAAGTGAAAAACAAATTAAAGAAAAAAACAGAAGATGTCCAAGGAAAACTTCAGTCAAAAGAGATTAGTCACCCAAGGAAACACAAAGAATTATGACAAACCAACACACACACACACACACACACAAACACACATACATACACCATCTCAACAACAACAAAATACCAGGAATTAACAAAAACTATTCATTGTTATCTCTCTATACTAATGCTTTCAAGAAATACATAGAGCATGCATTCAAAAGCAGAATCCATGCATGTTTTGGCTGCATCCAAGAAATACACCTTATCCTCATGAATTGATATCATCTTGGGGTAAAAGGATGGAAAAAGAGCCAAGCAAAATGACCAAAGAAGAAAGCTAGTGTATTCATTTAATATCTGACAAAATAGATCAAACCAAAATTAATCTTGAGATATAAAATGACACTGGATATTTGCCAAAGGAAAAAAAAATCACCAGTATGGCCCATTAATCAATTCTTAGCATCTATTCACTACCAAACACATAGGCACTCAAGTTCATTTTTAAAAAGCACTATTATAGATTAATCATATATTAGCCTTAATATACTTAGTGATACTAAGTGACTTTAATACTCCACTATTGCCAATAGCAAGGCCATTCAGACAAAAGTGAAACAGAGAGATGCTGGAGCAAACTGATATTACAAAACCTGGCTACTGAATGTATATTTATATAACATTTTATCCAAATATAAAAGACTATACCTTCTTCTCAGCACCTCATGCAAATTTCTTCAAAATTTACCAGATGCTCAGACAAAAAGCAAGCCTCAACAGGTACAAGAAAAGTGAAATAACACCATGAATACTATTTGTGTACCAAAGATTAAAGCTGGATATGAAAAACAGACATCCTCCAACCTCACAGAAACTGAACAACTCACTACAAAATGAAAAGTGGGTCAAGACAGGAATTGAGGCCGGGCGGTGGTGGCGCACGCCTTTAATCCCAGCACTCAGGAGGCAGAGGCAGGCGGATTTCTGAGTTCAAGGCTAGCCTGGTCTACAGAGTGAGTTCCAGGACAGCCAAGGCTACACAGAGAAACCCTGTCTCGAAAAAACCAAAAAAAAAAAAAAAAAAAAAAAAAAAAAAAGAGACAGGAATTGAGAAAGAAATTAAAGATTTTCTAAAATTGAATTCCAAGAGAATGTATAGCATACCTTGCCTTATGGGACACAATAAAGAAACTTCTAAATGGCAAGTTCCTTGCACGCAATGCCTATAGAGAAAAAAAACCAATTGCAGAGATTGCACACAAGTAACTTAACAGTATACCCACAAACTCTATAATAAAAACAAGAAATCACAGCCAAAAGGAGGTGATGGCAAAAACAGTACTGATACCAATAAGGAACAAAGAAACAAGAAATCCGATACAAAATAACAATGACACAAAGAGTTCCTTCTTTGACAAAATCAATAAGATTGTCAAGTCCTTATCTAAATTAACTAAAAGACAGAGAAAGAATATCCCAATAATGAAACCTAGAGACAAAAACAAAGATAAAACAACAAACCGAGGAAATAATAATGACATTTTTTAAATTTAGTTTAATTTTTAAATTTATTTTTACTTATTCACATTACATCCCACTCACTGACCCCTCCCAGTCACTCCCTACCGCAATCCTTCTTCCATGTCCCATCCCCTTCTCCTCTGGGATGATGGGGACTCACCTGTTACCACCACCACCACCACCACCCCGCACTTCATGTCTCTGAGAGGCTAGGGGCTTCCTCTCCCATTGAGGCCACACAAGGCAGCCAAGCTAGTTGAATGCATCCAACATACAGGCAACACCTCTTGGGATAGCCCAGTTAAGGACACACATGAAGGGCAAGCTGTGCATCTGCTACATGTGTGGCCTAGTTCCAGCCTATGTATGTTCTGTGGTTGGTGGTTCAGATTCTGAGAGCCCCAAGGATCCAGGTTAATTGACTCTGTTGGTCTTCCTGTGGAGTTCCTATCTCCTTTGGGACAAACAATCCTACCTATTCTTCCATCAGAATCCCAAAGCTCCATCCGCTGTTTAGCTGTGGGTGTCTGTATCTGTCTGAGTCAGCGCTGGCTGGAGCCTCTTAGAGGACAAGCTCCTGCCTGAAAGCATGGCAGAGTACCAATAATAATGTTAGGGATTGGTGCTTGCCCATGGCATAGGTCTCAAGTTGGGCCCGTTATTGATTGACCATTCCCTCAGTCTCTGTTCCATCCCCCATACCTGCATTTCTTGTAGACAGGAACAATTTGGAGTTGAAAGTTCTGTGGATGAGTTGGTGTCTCTATTGATCCACTGGGGTTTCTGTCTGGCTACATGAGGTGGCCTACTTAGGTTCCATATCCCCAATGTAGTGAGTCACAGTTAAGGTCACCCACATTGATTCTTCAGTCCTATCCCAGGTCTCTGTCATGTCCTGGAGATACCCCCACCTCCTTACCTGTGAGGCTCCTCATCCACACAGAACTGCAGGTCCGGAACCATGCAGCCCAAGATTCCCATCAGAGGCCTGCCACACCAAGACCATCAAGGTTCACCCTGCTCCCAATACTGACTACAAGAACTCATCAGGGAAGATGGGTGGGGGAGGGAAACTTACCTGTATGATTCACGAGTCTGATGGAGATGCAGGAGAGGTAGCTAGAAACGGAAGTCCCCTTGGATGGAAGGTTGCGCGGCCATATGACATTTTTAATAAGTCTCTACTTGAGTCAAATGCAAATCAAAAAAAGAAAAAATATTTTCAATATATACCATCTAAACCTACTAAAATTAAATCAAATTATACAAGCAATTTAAACAGATCTATAACTGCTTGTGAAATAAAAGCAGTAATTAAAAGTCTCCAAACCCAAAGCGCCCAGAGCCAGATGGTTTTAGCTCAGAAATCTATCACACATTCAAAGACTTAATGCTAGTACTATTAAAATAATTTTAAGAAAATATAAGACAAGCAAAACTGCCAATTAATTTTCAATACCAGAGTTACCATGATAACTAAAGCATACAAAGGCTCAATAAAGTGAATTAGAGACCAATATCTCTTGCATTTTAAAACTTTGCAAACTATGGGTATAGTTGCAAATTTTCTCAATAAAATATTTGCAAACTTAATATATTCAAGAATATATTAAAGAATATATTAAAAACTTATTCTAGCATAATCAAGTAGGCTTATTTCCAAAACTGAAGCAGTGTTTCAACATATGAAAATCAGTAAGTTTAAAATACCATAAAACAAAGTTTAAGACAAAAACCACATGATGATCTCATTAGGTAGAGGAAAGATCTTTGACAATATCTAACAAACCATCATAATAAAACTTCTGGAGATATTGGGAATAAAATGGCTTACCTCAAAAAAATAAGAGCAATTTACAAAAGCACACCACATATAAAAACCTAAACTGAGAGAATATGAAAGCAATTTCACTAACTCAGAAACAAGTCCATACTTATTCCATTTAGTACTTGAAGCTTAATCTAGAACAATTAGATAACAAAAGCTGATCAAGGAGATACAAATTGGAAAGAAAATATTCAATGTATCTTTATTTTTAAATGATACAATTATTTACATAAATGACCCAAAATATTCTACTGGGAAACTCCTACATTTAATAAACACTTTCAGTAAAGTGGTTACAAAATTAACTCACAAAATTTAGTAGCCCTTTATATACAGATGAATAAACACTCTGAGAAAGAAATTAGGTAAATAATACCTGTCACAAGAATCTCAAATAATATAAAATTTTGGATTATCTCTAACCAAGCAGGTAAAGATCTGTCTGTTTAAAAAGTTCAAGTTGTTGAAGAAAGAAATTAAAGAAGATATCAGAAGATGTAAAGATATCCTATGCTCATGGATCAGTAGAATTAATGTAGTAAAAGCAGCCATTCTATCAAAAGCAATCCATGGGTTCAATGCAATCCTCACAAAAATTCCAACAGATTTCTTCACAGGAATTGAACAAACAATCTTCAGTTACATATAAAAATACAGAATACTCAAGATATCTTTTTTTTATTAATAATTAATGAACTTCTGAGTTCATGGAGCTTTGTGGAGGAAGAAGCAGAAATATTCTAAGAGCCAGAGGAATTGGGTGACTACATCCTCACATATTGTTAAATCTTGAAAAATGTATTTTGTCTTATCATTAAAGTATTTTAGGAGAAATAAATTCAAGATGCCCATAAATTTACTTATAAGAGGAAATTGGAAGAAAATGCCTTGGCCTCAGTCCCAATTACAGCTTCATACCAAAGGCAAGAGACAGCATTATCTGGCCTGTGCCAGTTCAGGCTCAAATGGGACAAAGAAGCTCAAGTGCCCTCTAGCCTTTGTGAGAAACATAGAGAGAGCACACAAGGCCTTACCAATTAAGGCATTAGCTGATGGCGCAGATGATGTAAGCCTGAGTTGCAATTTTTTCATTGTTTCTATTATTCACAACTCTTTGTTTAACCATCAAACCATGTTTCATAGAACATTATAATTCTGTTCCTCTGAATGATGTTTCATGCTTAATTGTGTTCATTTCTTAAGCTATTATCTCTAAACTTCCTCACAGAAGTTCCTTTACCAGAATGAGAAGCTATCCAACGTAGAATGAAGTCTGTTTTTCTAGGATGGCAGATATCAGGCACAGGGACACAGAACTCAGTTATCTTAATACCTGAGAAATAGGCAAAGGCTTCTTTACTCTTGGAGTCTCGGTGAACACTGATGGCCAATAAAGCAATTTGTAATCCATTTGCTCAGGGTTATTGCAACACCACAGGATTATATTCAAGGTCTAAGTGATATAACGGTAATGTATTTAGATTAGGGTTTGATCCTTCAGACTTAAGAAAATAAGGTTGAAAGGACTCAAAAGATCATTGGCTAAATGCAACTTAAACAAATTATCATTGGTGAAGAGTCATTTTTATTGTTATATTGATATTGAAAATTGCTCATCTCTTATGCTTTCATATTACAGTGGCTTGTTCTCTAAATTTTCTTTTATTTTTTATTTTTTGATACTTTATTTACATTTCCAATGTTTCCCCTTTCTAGGTCTCCTCTTTGGAAAGCCCCTATCCCCTACCACTCCTCGCCTCTATGAGGGTATTCCACCTCCCACCCACCTGCCCACCCACTCCCATATTCCCACCTTGATATTCCCCCTTACTGGGGCCTCTAACACCCTCAGGCCCAAGGGCCTCTCCTCCCCCTGATGGCCAACAAGGCCCTCCTCTGCCACATATGTGGTCCGAATCATGGGTCCCTCAATGTGTATTCTTTGGTTGATGGTCCAGCCTCCAGGAGGACGGGGGGGGGGGGAGGAAGTTAGGTCAGTTGACACTGTTGCTCCCTCCATGGGGCTGCAGACTCCCTCAGCTCCTTCAGTCCCTTCTCCCATTCCTCCATTTGGGACCTCACTCTCAGTCCAGCGGTTACTGTAAAGTGAAATTTGGGTATTCTG